>SSNS01000232.1:797814-883031 GCA_006937985.1 Aphyosemion australe | reverse complement strand
GAGGAGAATTAAGAGTCATTTCTTTCTCCTCAGAGTCCTGACTTTGTGGAGTTGGGGAGCAATGTCACACATTTGGCATTTTGACGGCAAAAACTTTGATATGCGCACACACACATGCATGCACACGCATTCACACACGTACACCGACATGCACCTGTGCATAAACACACATACAATCATGCATGCATATGCATATGCACATACACACACACGCATGCGCACACACACACACACACACACACAATGCACCTGTGCATAAACACATACAAGCATGCATGCACATGCATATGCATATACACCTATACACACACTGCATTTTTCAGCTGCTTTATAATAAATGAATAATAGGCAGGTTATCATCTGCAGGATGAAAACATGATGCACTCGGCATCTAATGAGTTGTGTTTTTACAAACAGAGAATATGGTTTGAGAATTTCCTTGTTCTATTTATTTACTTGTGTTTGTTTGTCCATGGTGGTTCTATGCTAATTTCCTAGTTTGTGATGTCACAAACGGGGACTTTTTTTTTAAAACAGTTTGTTTTAGGCACATAAATCCTAAAACCCAAACTCTGCCTACCAAAAGTGAAGCCAGTGCTGAAGTAACAAAAATTGCAGTACCCCCCTCGTCCATTAGGGGCTGGCTCCAGAAAGGAGCAAGTTCCCATTGACTCCCATGTTAAAAATGCTAACTTCACAGCAGAAATAAACAGCCTGGTTCAAAAAAACATTTTAGGTTTAAATGGTTTAGTTCACACTCATGGCAACTCTGAGGGGGTGAATTTAGAATAGAATAGAATAGAATAGAATAGAATAGAATAGAATAGAATAGAATAGAATAGAATAGACATTATTGATCCCACAGTGGGGAAATTCACTTGTCACAGCAGCACCATCACTCAAAAGGTAATTAGAAGAAGATAAAAAAAACAAGGATACATCTATATACACATAAACAGTAATCTAGTATTGTAATCTTAGATCACTAAAAAAAACCACAAATAAAAGATGAAAACAAACTTGGTACCAGCACTATGCAGCATACTGTAAGAGACACAGACAACAATGAGAATCCGGTATTGCACAAAGAACACATACTGAATATTGCATTGGTGTTATTGTGTACCAGGATGATACCAGCACAGCTTAAACTGAACAGTTATACACTCTTACAGCAGAGTTTATTTGTAATTCATCCATTATAATTAAAGCTGGAAATTATGAATAATTAAGGGTTGATTGACAGGTAGCAGATGAGCCGTCAACGCTAGCGCTAGTAGCTTGCCCTCCTGCTTGCTCCAGGGAAGGCCTCAGACTCTGCTTCATGTCAAGGTTGTTACAGCCTAGAAGACAGAGGGTAGGAGAGTCGCTCAACTGCGGTTTTCTGTCTAAAAACACTCACCACCCTACGCTAGCTTTGGTTAGCTTTGGTTAGCTCAGTTAGCTTGTAGCTACATCGGCTCAGAGTGTCATGGGTATCAAAAATCTGCCCCCACCCTCACAGCCCCGCTCTCAGCTCAATTTTTTTATTTTTCCGGGAGTGACAAGACACGTGACACAGCCAAGATAGCGGAGGTGGGAACCGCCCACTGGGCTTCAATTCAGCTCTGCAGAAGCCTACGGGTGAAGGTGCGGAGGGTTTGTCCATTATAAAGACCTAAAGACCTTTGCTAAAACCAAACACGGACAGACACATGATGACATAAAAAGGATGCAAAAAGTGAGTTTTGCACATTCTGTCCACTGTAAAACTAACAGTATAAACTTTACCAATTTAACCATTAAAAAAAACCATCATCATACATTTATAATGTAATACTGACATTTCCTAGGAACTAACAGGAAGAACAAACCTTTATTTTTACCACTTTAAACATATGAACTGCTCCTTTGTGACACACACATTATTCTGATTAAGTGATTAAATTTGCAGCCACATTTGAATTCATTTGGCTGCTTTTTAGGAAGCTGATGTGTGCACACAGGATCAGCAAACCCAGCGCAGCAGCGTGAGCCTGGAGCCACTGTGTGCACCGAAGGGAGCCCGGTTCCTCTGATCACATGAGCTCCCCTGAAAACATGATTTGGGATTTTTGGGAGGGGCTGGATGCTGGTAATTTCCTGTATTTGCTAAGCGTTTTAGGTTTTTCATGGGTCTTGTGTAAAATCAGACGTCAAGTGTAGCCTAATAATTAGCCTCTTTTTTCGTGGTGCACAGCAGGCCACTTCTAAGCTGTTGTCTTTATTATTCACATTTCTATTCGTTTTCTTACTTGGAGCACGGTGCTTAGAGCAAATTTGGCAAATTTGACATGATATAGAACATTATGCACTTAACCATCAGATCAGAGTGGAGTTAAACCCTTCCTGACAGCTGAGCTACGACCACACCTCAAAGTCAGACATCTTGGTCCTCATACACACTTCTCTGGAAGAAAACCAAAATGGCTTTTCTGCAAAAATGTAGAAGATATTAAAAGAAACGCATCATTTTGTTAGTTTCTGTTATCTCTTAAAAATCTATCTCTTTTAACCTAAGCCGTCTCTAACTGCTGTAAACAAAAATGCTCTTTAGCTTTAATTGTTTTAACACTGACAATGAAATAAGGATTATGACAATAACCGTATTTACCATAATAAAAACGATGAATAACATCGTTCTGACCTCAGACTGTCTGACCTGGGTCACTTTTGTAGCAGCATCCTCAGTGGAGCTCAGCCCTTTTCATCCTTCAAAATAAGAGCCACAAACATACATACGTATTTATCTCAATTAACTAAAGCTTATATAATAGTCCATTAATACAGTAAAATTCAAGTGGCGCACAATATTAATAAACATTTTTTAAGCATCAGATGTTTTGAGATGCATGTGTATGTTTGAGACTCTTATTTTGAAGGATTAAAAACAAATGAGTTTTGCTGCTACTACAGAAAAACCAACAGAAAGTCCCTGGTATCAAAAGTCTCATTATTTGTAGTTGCAACAATAAAAACAAACCCAGAACCCTTGGATAACATGATGGTAATACTCTGGCTGTTTTTGAAGGATTTTTATTTCAGCATTTTGAAAAGCTGTGTATCAAATATGTATAGATCAGTTACATTCAAACATTTACTGTACTTCTTTTGTGTAGTGCAATTCAAACTCCGACTGCTAGGTGGCAGCATTTTTACTGCAATCATTCTGATGGAATAATGAGATTCATTCTTAAAAATTGCAATTACTTGTGTATCAGACGATACGATATATTGCGATACTTAAGTATCGCAATATATCGTGTCGTCTGATATACATTATTTCGTACCGCCAGATTCTTGTACTTTGAGAATTAAAAACATCTAAATAAAACTATATGAACTATAATGTGATGCATGTTTTATTTATTTTCATGCCATCGCCTAGCCTAGAAATCTAGACAAATCGTAGCAGTAACAAAAAGATTTTGCTAGGCATATTGTTCTAGCCACGCTCCATTGAAGCCTCAGCAGGTGTACTATTAGCATGAGCAGTTTTGTGTTATGCCAATCACAGCACTCTATAGCCTCTTGTATAAGACACACCATGCCGGCAAATCAGCGCAATATTACAGCAACGTGTTTCTTATAAACGTGCCATGGCGGCATCACGTTGCGGGAATTTTGCGGCATTCGTGCACGGTAATATTATGGTAGTAATATTGCGGTATTATTGCGGCTTAGCCGGTCTTACGCACATTAAGCCTTGGTGCGAAAGAGGGTGGTGTCATGACCACGCGATGAATTAATGCCGAGCTCCGGCCGGGAACTATGTTGAAAATGAAAGTAAACACGGCCATAAGTTTTGTTTTTGTAAACAGAATCAGCTGAGACGATAAACTGGAGCAATGCGGAGCTCCGGGAGCTTCTCTCCGTTAGATCTGCAGCTCAGATCATCTGACAGCTCACAGGGACCTGTAGCTGACTGGGGGAAAAAAACTTAAGGAGCACGGCTTCGATCGCAATAAAAAGCAAGTTATGTCCAAAATACACGGAAGTCCGCGATAGCGTAGAGACCGCCCCCATACCTCCTTTTTGCCGCCATCGCGTAATCTTTTATAAAACTGACATGATTGCGCAACATTACCGCCACGGTCTGAGCTCTTATAAACCACCTTAGGCTCCCAGATGCCGCCTCAACGTTGCGGCAAATTGGTTTATAAAAGAGGCTTATCAGTTTGGTGGGCCAATCACAGCGCTCTTATTGGTTTGGTGGACCAATCACAGCGTTCTATCAGTTTGTTGGGCCAATCACAGTACTCTATCAGTTTGGTGGGCCAATCACAGCATTCTATCAGTTTGGTGGGCCAATCACAGTGCTCTATCAGTTTGTTGGGCCAATCGCAGCGCTCTATCGGTTTGGTGGACCAATCACAGTGCTCTATCAGTTTGTTGGGCCAATCACAGCGCTCTATTGGTTTGGTGGGCGGAATGGGCGAATGCAAAGGGACAGAACAACTAAGATTGTTTGAAACTGCTTTGGCATCAACTTTGGACATGGGCTTTTCTTTGAGTCAAGAGCAGATAGAGGTACTTAAGTTAATTTAGAAAAAGGGTGTATTTGCATCTTCTATGACAGAGTATGGTGGACTGCCCTGTTGGCTGACATCTGTAGCGGTGAATAAGTCATGTTGTTCGTTGTCCAATAGCATGAGGAGACAGTTTGAAAGACAACCATAGATCCCGCCCCACAGCCGAGCTCTGTCTATGGGTCGTAGCCAGACTATATATTCAGACAGACAGACAGACAGACAGACAGACAGACAGACAGACAGACAGACAGACAGACAGATAGATAGATAGATAGATAGATAGATAGATAGATAGATAGATAGATAGATAGAAAGTGTAGGGGTTCTGTATTTGTCTTCCATGGCTGGATGACGGGTGATCGGTGTCCTGTGGTACGGCTGATTGTCCACCAATGGCCACGGGGTACAGAAGCAGCTCTCATGTTGGTTTAAGCTGTTAAATTTACACCAATAACAAATGATCACACATTAGGAAACGTATCATCACTGCACTAAGGTCAAAGGTTAACTGACTGGGTTAATTCAACAGGGACTAATTCATGAGGGTCTACAGTACCAAATGGACATCCTTGTTTTATTCATGATCTAGGCGAGGTTAACCGAAGCTCCACTTAACACTTGTCAGTCCCAACAGCCGACAGCAACAATGGATGAGTAAAACATATTTAAATTTTAAAGTTCAGACTTCGTTATAACAAAATCAGCCATTATTGCTGCTTCTCATGTTAAAGACCATCATCAGAGGCTTCTTTCAGCTGTCATCACGTCTGCTCAGCAGCACCTTTATCCTCAACTCATCATCATCACTTTCTTCTTTTGGCTCTTTGATTGATCTGGACCTCTTGTATGTTTCTATCAAAAATCCAGAGAGGACCTTTAGCTTTTAGAGTGAGTGAGTGATGGTTGGAGAGAAAACGGGGGGTAAAAAAGAGATGGTGGAAGGAGGGGAATCAGGACGACGGCTGTAATAGGAGACGCGCAGCAGGAGGGCTGCTTACTGTCCCTGAAGGAGGCGAGAAGAGAGATGGGGTGAGATGGACAATGACAAGGAAAGAGGGGAAGATTAGAGGAAGATGAATAGATGAAGGCAATGTTCCGGGGAAAAAATTCAAGGCTTCAACCACCGCAGAAACCAGAAGCTTTTTTCTACGAAACCTAAGACAGCTTTTATAAAATCATTTAGTTTAAGTGAGACGTTAAGTTTATTTATTTAGCATTCATCTGAGTGGAACTGTGAAGTTATTGTTTGATTTTAGAATACCGTCTTCAAATTCCACAGCACCAGTAAGTCCAAAGACGACGCTAACTCTTCTACTGCTGCCGTTCCTGCTGCTGCATTATTTTCTCTCAAGTGACACCTTCTGGTTAGTGAAGGTAGTGCAGAAAGCAGTTTGTTCATATAGCCAGATTTAAATGATTTAAATGTGTTTTCAATAACAAAATTCTGACATATTACCCTCACGACTGATTTAGAAGCTGAAAAAGGAAGGTAAAACCTGAGAAAAGTTAACTGGGCCTTAAAAAAATCTTTAATAATGAATATGAAGCTTTTCCAGGCAAACTGTAGAATAATTTTAGAATTTAATGGTGTGAAAAGAGATAAATGCTAAAACTAAAAGTAATAAATATCAAACTAAAGCCCATGTATTACAATGAAACCCCCAAAAATCACAATACCTGTTCTATTACCTGCAGCATAAACAGGTCAATAATAAAACAAGACTTTTTTTAAAAGTCTATCTAGTGAAACATAAAGGATTTAGGGTCAGATATAAATTACACTAAAGCGTTTTTGTTTGGTTTCTAAATTGCTACCTCTGTCTCTTTTAAGGAAAGTATTTTGTTTTGGTATTGTTGTTGTTGGGTTTTGTCCAACACCGCCATGTTTTGCACCGCAGCAGAAACACAATGCTGGAGCTCTCAAGTCTAAAAGACCTCAATTGATAAAAGAAAGCTTCCGACTCAAAGAAACTCTCTTTAAAGACGCTCTTAACCACTAAGATTAATTGTTATCAGATAAGATGGCCCTGCGTTGTACTGAGACCTCACCTGTCACGCTAACACACCCCTTCAAGCTCTCACCTGTCCAGATCTTCCAGCATTCTTTACCTGCTGCTGGGAACGACTCCAGCAGCTGTCAATTATCTGTAAGTCAATCCCACGTGTGATTGACAAGCCAGCAGGGCCAGGGATCAAGTTCAGGCTCTAGGGGCCTGTGTGTGTGTGTGTGTGTGTGTGTGTGTGTGTGTGTGTGTGTGTGTGTGTGTGTGTGTGCGTGTGTGTGTAACCAACCTGTTATACGACTAAGATCTAACTTCAAGCAGCTCAGGTTGACAGGAAGCTGATGGGCTGAAGAAGTGCTGATTCAGGTTGTGGTGGAGGACTTGTTTAAAGATGGAGACCGCATGAACACGGCTAAAAAAAACTACCAGCTACACTGTCGCACAATCCCTCGTTTGTTTATTTAAATACTTTGAGGATGGAAGAAAATGGAACAAATTGGATCTTTCAGACAGCCTTAAAAAAAACACTCAAATACTCTCAAAAAAACTGATTCAGGTCCTTCACATTCAAATTGTATCAGTTGTTCATAAATTTAATTTAAAAACACCAATTTAATTTGATTTTCTTTGTGTGAACTAAAAATTATTCTAAACCAACCGAGGCTAATTCTGAACACAATGAATGAGTTTATTGGGTAACTGGGGGGAGGCACATTTTTGCACATGCACAAAACAACAAAAAAACCAAACATAGATATAAATATAAATATATAAATATAAGTTCGCATCAAGAAACAATGAAAATTAGCCCTTTTTATTTTACAATTTTTCTAATTTTAACATGGTGTAACGTAAAACTTACGTAAAAATAAGTTGATACATTACACTACATTTAGAAAAAAAATCAATGGTCCAACCCCCTTTCTTCAGGCTCCTCCCCCAAGCCACATATTTCAGGAGAATGCTGGACGAAACAGATACTGTCAAACAACCATTAAAACATAATGTTATGTTACCTTTTTTACGCGTTATTGGTACTTTTTCTGCTAAAATTCCTAACAGAACTTACGTTAGCTAATAAAGCTAGCCCGGCTCTGGCTTCACTTCCTGTTCAGCTGCACCAAAAATGGGGAGCCGAGAACATGTGATTCGTGCTCATAAAGGGATGTGCGCAGAGAACGGGACATTCACAATGACTGGAGGAAGTTTTTCCAGGATTGTTCGTCTCAGAGGCAATTACAATTACCGTTCCATGATGAAACATTTCGTTTATTGGTTGCCATCAGCATGTGAAGAGAAAAATGATCATCCACCTTACCTTCAACTTTAAGGTAAGATAATAATTTTTAACATATTTGTCAAATATACTCTCGTTTTTAAGAAACGTTTAGGTTTAGTAGGATTTTTTTCAGTTAGTAGGCAGGTTTGAGTAAGACCGGCAAAGGGTTCAGTGTTGAAACAAAAACCAGTCCATCCCTTGAGTTTAGGAGTGTTTTTATGCCTGAATTATCAATTAAACCACCATTTCCCTTGAAAAATGGTCAGGTATGAGACTGAAATGAACAAAAATTCAACAAAAGCCCAAAGAAAAAATCTGAAATACCTTGACAAAAGCTAAAAATGACTGCGCTGGACAACTTTAATAGGTTAAAAAAAATTCTGACCCTATGAAAGTTAAAAATGAAAAAATCTTTAGTGACTTTAATTTGAAAAATGCAATTAAATTATTCAAAAGCAACTCGGTAAAAATAGAATAAAAGGCTTTTTGTGCATATTTGCTAGAGATCTTCAATTCAGTTCATTCACAGACAAAAACAGTTATCACTTTCAAAAACAAAAGCTGTTTCATATTTGTCTAACAAGAACCAGCAAATAAATAATTAATCAACCTTCTTTAGTGAAATAATTCATAAAAAATGTAAAAACAACTCTAAATATAGTTAAATTCATGTTTCAAAACCAAAAACTCAGAAAATATAGAAATTTAATTCTCTGCTTGAATTCCTTTGAACTTTTAAACAATAATAATTTAAACATTAACCATAAAAGACTCCATTTATTGTTTATTTGATTGCCAAAAAGTGTTCCTAAATATCTGAAAGCTTTACTTTAGGTGCTTCTTTTCTTTGCTACTTAAAACCACTCAACGATTCTGGGAAATCACGTGAACTTCGAACGTTTTCAGCTACAGATGAACACATTACCTCAAGAGTTCGAGTCCGAACAAAACACAGCATATTTGTTTGTCTCAGGGAACATAAAAAAATAAGCCTGATGCTCATTTTCCGTTCAGCAACATTTGAAAAGTTTCCTTCTCATTCACCAAATTGGATAAAAACAGCTATTATCTAGCTGAGGACAGGTTAAAGGACGGGTTTAACCTGGTCTTAAAACCTGAGCGCGTTGGCTGGGCGTGGGGCCGTATTAATGTCCGGAGTTAAACACTGTAATTACTCACCTTTATTGTCCCCATAATACATCATCCATCAGAGCCAGACTGTGTTTGTGAGTCTCTGACAGGGACGCTGACTGAAAGCTGAATCAAAGAGGCAACTTTCAACTCCTATCAGATATCTGCAGAAAGAGATCGAGAGAGGGAGGAGAAGAGGAACAGGAAAGAGGGCGATTTGTGAGTTTAGGCGGTGGCGACTAAGGAGGACGGCTTGTTCAATAACTGGAAGGCTTGTGCTTCACTCCCAGTTTCCCCAGTTCACACGACTGAAAGACAAAACAATGAAGCTCACCTTTCCCAGGAGTGTCACTGGTTTGTGACAGAAGCAGGACAAATACCATCTATGCTTTTTACTTTGGCTCCTGTAAGATTTTGGTCACGTTTTAATAGCAGCGTTAAAAACTAAAGAAATATTTTGTGTTTTTATGGAGGAAACATTTTCATGTAGACGTATAAAATTTCAAACAGGCCTATGGAGAAAAAACTCGGTCACGTTAACACGATTACTCATCGAGAACATACAAGACTACCCAGAGGTCACATTTTAAAGGTCTCAATTGTGTTTTCTATAAATATGCTGTGGTGGAAAAAAGCTCTAGTGCTCCGGTTTCAGGAAGTAGAAAATAGTCAGAGGATGGGGGGGCAGAAAACAACAGGATTATGAGTATTAGGCTGGAAATATACTTGCTGTTTACCAACGTGTTTAAAATGGCTGCCTCGCATAACTTGCGTAGATATGGAGTGTCGTTTTTGTGCGTTCCCCTGAAATTAACGTGACGCGTTCGAACGCTGCAATATACAATTAACCAGTAGGCAGAGTTGACAAAACAAGCGAGACACACTCACCATGGTGACTCCATCTCTGGTTTAAAAGGTATTTTATACTATCTACGATACCGATGCTGTCTTTGTTTCTCATGATTAATCAGTTGCTGATCTCTTCTTTTGACACCATGTTTGTTTTGGTTGTACTCCACAAACCCGGCTCTCTATCTGGTCTGAGTACCCTACTGTGCCCCCTAGTGGAACACTCCAGTACTACATGCCTGTTCAGTAGCAAGTATGTGAACAAAGACGAAGCCTGCTACATGCGTGCACGCGAGGTTAACAGCAATAAATGATATGCAAACATCTCGCATCTGATTGGATAATAGCAGCGCTAAACTTCTGCTGCCTTTGTTCACTCTTCTTTCTTAAAAAATGCATCGCTAATGTTTTATTTCCATAAGCAACTCAAGACTGCACGTGTTCCGCCATGTTGTGGAGTTGCTAATGCTAATGTTAGCTTCTATTAGTCAAGACACACTCTACTTCCTGTGGGTGGTCCCTAAACAAGGTGGGCGGAGCTGTGAATGCTAATTCTCCCAGTAACATAGAAGGAACTGGCAATTCCAGACCCATTAATTTTGCAGTCTATATTCTTTCTGCAGCTAGTGACCAATCGTAGTACAAAAAGAACAAGTATGACATGGTTTTTAGGTTAAAGTGACCTTTAAGAAGGCTGCTTACACTTATTTACATGAGCTGGTGGCATATTTGAGCTGTTCAATGGTGATTAAAACTTATTATGACCTAAAATCCCTTTTATCACAATGAACTACCATAAACATTTAATCAAATTAATATTTTCGCAACATTCAGACAAATGTTTGACTTGCTAAATCAGTCACATGGTAAAAACCTGGACAGACCGTGCTGCTATAAAAGCAGAGAAGAGCAGGGAGTCCTCCGGTGTTGATGCATAGAACAATATATTAGAAAACTATTGTGTTTTAGGAGCTATAATAGAAATGATGCATGTTTACACAATTTCATACAGTACCTGTGTGTTTTGGCCTCAATCTGCCATCTCTACCAGTGCTGACCTTTTCTTGAAAAAACTTTGTATGTGTATTTGTTCTCCCTCTTGCTATTTAAAGTCCCAAGTCTTCATCACACACTGGTGAAATTACATCTCCGCATTTGACCCATCCCCGTGGTGGGGAGCGGTGAGCTGCAGCTGTGGCCGCACTCGGGAACTTTTTGGTGGTTTAACCCCGCAATCCAACCCCTTAGTGCTGAGTGTCAAGCGAGGAGGCATTGGGTCCCGTTTTTTCAACGTCTTTGGTATGACCCGACCGGGATTTGAACCCCTATCTCCCAGTCCTGGGGAGGACACTCATACCACTAGGCCACCGGAGCTGGTTTGTGAGAGTTTCAGGACATTATAAACCAAAGAAAATGGTTTTGAACTAATAGTAGGTCAAGAATAACCCAAGAGAAAAAACCTAGCTAAAACTAAAATAATTTTTATGAAAATAAAATCAGTAATAAAATCTAGACACACACATTTTTTAAAGTCTTTCTTTCTCACATTTATGCACACAGAAAATTTAATTCCATTCTTTTCTAAAATTTCCAAAGCTGTATAGAAACTCTGTAAAAGACACATATTTTAGTTTTTGCTCTCTAAAACGTAGTAATTAGTCTCATTCAAACATTTCATTGTGCTTCAGCAAAACTCAATATGAGAATTTATCTAAAAGGCTTTGCCAGGCTCCCAAGCTCCCATAATAAAGAGTAGGGAACAATCTAAATGATGATCGTGAGATACCGGGGTTTGCTGTGGTGGAAATTCAAAAAAGAAGCAGCAACAAAAGTCTGAGATGCAACAAAGAAGTTCATGACACCAACGAGAGTTTCAACTCCACGGTCCTTGAAAACTTCACCAAGCAGAGCTGCATCCCAGACACATCCTGCCTACAACAGCTCCACCTTGAGAATAACATTCTCTCGGAGGCATCCAAGGCTGGAGGACGAAAAACAAGACTGGAGTGGGAGAAAGTGGAGAAAAAAAGCACGAGGAGAAAGAAAGACTCGAATGAATTTGAACAGAACTGAATAGAGTTCCCCAAGGCTGCTCAGATCGGATCACTTCAGCTGTGACGGAGAACTGTGAAAAGTGGTAAACACCACGGGTGATGTGTGTGTGGGGATGGAAGCGTTTGAATTCAGCGAGTGAGATCTTTTGTCTTCAAGTGAATCCAGTTAAATGCAAGGACGAGCAGAAATATGAAGCCTCAGTCCAATCTGATTGATTCTGTTCAAGGCCAGGCTCGGTGAGAGTGAAATATCTCCACAGACGGCTGCAGCAAAAGATCGTCAAACAATCATATCAAGATCCTCTAGCCTCGCCGTCCTTGCTCCTTCACTTCATCTCCGTTTCTTGTGGTATTCCTCTTTTTGATCCTTTGTTTTGGATGATTAAGTATAAAGATGTGGAGACATTTCTGCTGTATCGAGCTCTCTTTTAAAGCCTTTTGAAAACGATTTAAAAAAAAAAACTTAAATCGATCAGTTATCTACAAGAACGAGCATGAGTCTCTAGTCCAGGAGCTTGTTTATAATAAAATATTAACATTTGGTAAAAAAAAAAGGAAGCAAAATGTTGAAGAAATGGCTTTGAGGCACATCATCCCTCTAAAGTCATTAGATTTGACTTATGTCTACTTATGGGTTCTGTTTTTTGAAGTGCTTTAAAACCCCCATTTTAAATTGGACTTCAGTGTGTCAACAATTGCATTATTATCACAAAGGTTTGCCATACGTCAATGACAAACTACAGGTCCTGAAACACCACAGCTGGTTTAGTGATGGTGACGAGAATAATGATACTACGAAGGTACGTTTCATGTTTCTGATGCATTGTGGTCTAAATACAACAGTCCCCAGCTTTCCACCACGTTGCGCAACGTCAGCAAAACATTCGTGAAATATAGCAGAATGTTTTCACCGGACCAAAGTGTGGTGTATTTGAAGCGTCTCAGAAGCGTAGAGATGCATCGCTTACGCATCAAGTTTATCTTTATGCGCTACGCTTCCGGACAGCGTCAAACTCCGCAGGTCAGATCAACAAGGAAGTCAAAGACGAAAACAGTGTAAAACCTCCGGAAACATTCAAAATAAAAGTCACATGCAGATTTACGGTTGCTTAACTACCACAGACCACAGACGTTTAGGATAAATGCGGTCGTCTTTCTTCTTGCTTGTTATTGCGTGAACTGCTGAAATCACGCGTGGTGTTTAAATTCTCCCATGATTTCATGACCTTGCGGTACCAGCAGCATTGAACGCTGTAATTGCTGTTTTGCGTCTGAAACGGGAGAAAGGGAGCTTGCAGGTGAAACGCGTGTATGCGCCGAATATGCATCCAGTGAAAGGCTAGGGGAGCTTGACATTTTCTAAAAGCGTAGCACATAAAAAATAAACTTGAAACATAAATTTTGCAGAGTAACACAACACTGTGCTTGTGGGATGCGTCCATGACACACCGCTTAACGACCAGTGGAAATAAACCCATAGATTAAAACAGCGGCTATCAACGTTACGTGTTGCTCACACACTCGGGGTTATACACAACAGCCCTCATGCACGTGTTATCCATGAAGACTAGGTTGTCCCAATCAAGGTTTTTGTCTACGATACAAATTCTCAGAAGAGAAGATAGATGGTTTAAGAGAGGCATAAAGGAAGCTATGTCAAACGGGAAAGACCAACATTAAACAGAGGAGGAGGCCTCAGGTTTCACCTTTCCACCACCTGCAATGCAGCTTTACACCTGATTCTAAAGCAGTTTCAGTCTAGGTCACACCCTCCTGCATCTAATCAAGAGAACCAGCCCCACACAATAGGGCCTAACGACATAAACGACTCATCGGGGGTAGGGAGAAGGGGTATTCATAGGTAGTTTCTGCTCGTTAAGCAACAATAGACAGATACAGTTTATAAGCTTGACCCTCCCATATTCCAGTCAGAATTGACAAAGCTCCTCGGATGAGAAGCGAAACGTCTTCAAGAAACCAAAGAAGTCCAGTTGCCTTCATTCGAACCCCTTTAGATATTCCTATATAAGTCTCAATCTGAAACTTGTGAGTTTCAGTAAAGGATCACACGGAAAACCTCAGAGAAAATAGCTAAATGTGCCTGGTACTTAAAAGCTTGAGGCTGATGCGCCACTGTGTTAGCTCAAACGTCAGGCTACAACCCAGAAAACTCCCGCCAGGGCACGCAGCTACCGTTGTAGCACATTTAAAACCAGAGGAAACCCTGGATGTGTAAAATAGTTGGCACAACAGATCCTGGGTCATCTTTGACGATCACATGATCGCGTTGTCTAAAATCGCATTTTTGGTCAGAAAGCTATTAAATCGTTCAGACTTTTCTCATGTTAACACACCTGTGTAATTATTAGTTTAGAGACATAAACTCTTTACTTCCCAAAACAGAAATATTCTGAATGTCAACAGTGTAAATAAAAGATAGACAAAGTAGTAAACATCAACTCCTCTCAACGATCTACAACTTCTCTAAAATACCCCATCTCCACTGTGACCGTGCTGGTTCAGACCCAGACTGAAGGGTGTTGTGTTTTGAACTGAATGGAAAAACACCACGCTACAATAGGACAATGATGTCATCTGCAGGACAACCAATGGGTCATAAATGGGTCAAAAAATGAATGCCTTCACAATTCCCACGTCTACATTAAAATTTACTGAGACAATTTTTCTGTTTTGTAGAGCTCATCGGACGTGTCTAATTTCTGGTTTTATCATCTTGAATTACTTCATTTAGTGGTGTAATTAGATCCAGTTCAGAATTATTATGTTTTTCAAATTTTCATTTAGGAAAAAAAAAAACACTAAATAAATTGACAAAACCACCTCTGGTTGGTTTTTACTCCTCATGTGGATATTCCTCTAAAAGCCTCCTCGTTACACATAAATATTAGCGTTAACTGTTAGCAACACATAAAACAGTTCAGCTTCACTTCGAGTGTGTGTGTCTGCATGAAAAGCCTTTCCAGACCAGTTTGGCTCACAAAGAGCTCCTCTTGAATAAACTGGAATTGGTGTCTTGTTTTGTCCTTAAGCTGGATGACCCAGCCTAATTATCCGTGTAATGCTATAACCCTGGGGGGAAACGGGATCCGCCCGCGGCTCCAACACACACAAATACACCCAGAACCCCCCCAAATTCCCAGAGTGGACCAGGATGGCTCTTGCTGAAAGAAGCGATGGCTGGCAGAGAATTTCAACCCAACCCAGACTTCAGTCTGAGCACAAAAACAAGCCGTCTGTGAGAATAAAGCTGAATATCAACCACAAAATGACCATTTTAAGAGCTAATCTTTTCAAGTCCTGACTTACATCAAGAACTAATAATTATATAAAACTACAGAACAACACGATAAAGGAGCTGAAATATGAAAACACAATCATAGCTGAGAGTGATTTAATGGATTAAAGTGCTGCTGTTAAGCTGATAAGAAGCTAATTAAACAAAATCGTAATAATGACACAAACATAATCAGCAATTAAACTAGATTTATCCATTTATGACAATGGGTTTTGTTATGGCAACATTATGTTATTAATGATTTAATTGTTAGTTCATCACAGGACCCTCACTTGTTATTTCAGGACCCACAGTGGGGTCTCTACCCCAACTTCAGGAACCACTGCTCATCTGTCTCCATCTTGAGAACCCTGGACTTTAAAAGTCAGCTTTACTCATATTTTATTTTATTTATTGCAGTGGTCTCTAGTAGGAATGAATTAGGGGAAACAAGCTTTGGTCAGTCAGCTGGAGGAGAAAGTAGCTTCAGATGACAGGATTTGGAGTCTTACTTCCTGATATTTGGACATCTCTCCTCTGATTGGCTAACAGCAACACAACTCTACCACTGACTCTGCTCTGCAACGTTGATGTTTTATCTCCACAAATAACACAAGCCTGGAGGAGTTCTGCTGTGTGGTGGAGTTGATAATGCTAACGATTAGCTTCTGCTAGCCCACACAGCCTTCCCCGTCGTGAGTCAAGATGGGTGAGTCCATGAATGTTAAGTGACAGTGTGATGTCACGCTGTCAGGCTTTTCTAATCCTAGAGTTTCACCGTCTATTTTCTATCAGAAGCTAATGCAGGAGATAGATGGAGGAGACTATTTTCATGTTCTGCCTGCATGAAAAACTCAGAGTCGTTGGTCAACAATAATAAGTAAAAAATGGTTTCTTAGTGAACCTGCTTTTTGCCGGTGGCGAAGCTCTGAAGACGACGGCTGTGTGACGCCGAAACTGTCAGAAACAAGGTAAAAAAGAAAAAACAACGTTGCTACTCTGTATACAAGATAAGAACAAAAACCATGGAATTAGAAGAGAAACAGAAAGAACTTAACAAGATTTCAGAAAAAATAAAAGAAAACTAACCATTATTTGTTTCATAGATGTGTGAAATTTAACTAAACCAGCAGCACATCCTGAGCCCAGGTGCCTCCACTGCTGCTAACGAGCTGCCTGCAACAGATAAAAACAAATGAGACACCAATGAAAACCAAAAATGACAGTGGAGGGGACATCGCATTACCCCTGGACAAAAACACAGTCAGTTCTCCGACATCATTACTCAACGTAGAGCCGCTGCTCCTCCAGGGCATTTTGTCAGGATGCCTCCCAGGGGAGGTGTTCCAGGCATGTGCTGCCACCAGGAGGGTCCTGGGTCATCCCAGGACACGCTGGAGGAATCATACCTCCATGTTGGCAAGGGACCCATAGGTGGGCCCCATATGGGATCGATATGGGCAAGCCATATGAGTCCCAACAGGGTTTATCTGCAGTTTCCACAGTGGCCGCATAGGGGTTTGCCCAGAAAGATTTTTGCCCACATAGATGGGTTTTCTTTTTTTAGAAATTAAAAGAGCTTGTGTTTACAATAACAATGTCAATGACTCTTGTTTAATTCTCTGTCTCATTATTTTTAATTTCAAAAAAATTGCTTTTGGGGCAAATTTTCTTGAACGATTAAAATGCGATTAATCAAGATTAATTAATTACAAAGCCTCTAATTAATTAGATTCATTTTTTTAATCGAGTCCCACCCCTATTTATTAGATATCTTAACAATCTAGGTTGATTTCTGTTAAACAGACTGATGCACCTAAACCTCTGATACCTTAAACATAATTGTTTCAACCAGGAACACTCACAAGTATATGAATAAAGATCTTGAATATAACTTTATTTAAACTTGCAGATGGTCCATTTATTAACAGACTTTAGTGTGACAGTGGGAGCATTTACACATCCCAAGACTAGATAATGTGATAAATCTGAATGTTAAATGGGAAAACTTTCTTTACTTTTCTTAGAGCTACAATAAAAATCTCAGTTTATCATCTAAAACCAACAGGATTCAACACAATCGCTGCTAACCAGCAAAGAACTGACAACTTGTTTTACTAAACAGCACAAAGAAAAACGGACAAAATAAGGAAAACAGTTTGATCCAAAGGAACCCACATGGATCCAGAGTGAAGTTCAACCAGCTGAGAAACAGAATTTCATTGCTCTCCTGCTGCGAATGTGTCTGAGCGGGGACAGAGGACGGCCATATTTATTGACAATGGCTGCTCCGCTCGATAAGGAGAGGCATAAAAATCAATCAACATAAAGGTCTGGAGGAAAAAAAACGATGTGAGCATAAAAGGAGACGGAGTGGTGGAAAATAAATAAATAAATAAAGGAGAACATGGGAAGCTGACAGGGTCAGGGATGGAGAGAAGAAAAGAGGAGAGCAGCAGCAGCATCTTTAGCTAATGCTCAGAAAAATGAAACGTGATGAGTTTGTAGCAGAAAATGTTCCGATTCTCGCCTCGGGGACTTGGACCCGACTCAGCCTGGGAGAGGGGGATGCGTGCTAATCAGATTAGTTTGTTTCTGCACTTGTAAGAAGAGACACTCAGCAGCGTCCCACATTTAGCCTCCGCCGATGTGAAACAAGCGTTCACCTCTCGTCTGTTCAGCCTGGACCGTTTAACGGCCTGATGGGGTCAGCTCAGGCTTAACGTAGGTTTCTATGAGCTCATTATGTAAATAAGAAGATAACTGATAGATATTTCACAGACACAGATTGTAAATTTCCACTCCAATTTAATCTAGGATATTTGCTATCTTAGCTGTTTTAGGTAGCTCCCTGCCCTATGAGGTAATGTTGCTATCTAAAAAAACTCCAAACCTTTAGGCACCGTTGCTTCGTAAACCTTCACACGGCCGATCGTTCTGACTGTCTTGTTTGTATGAAGTTCTGACTCGTGTAAATGTCGTCAGAAGCAGGAAAATGTAGCATTTCTGGTTCCTGCAGGAGTCGAATCCAACAGAAATCTCTGCTAAAGAGACCCCATGATGTAAAACTGATGAGTGTGTAAAGGTGTAGCACGAACAACTTAACTGAACGACACGTTTCAGCTTGTGGCCTTCATCAGGGACATCGTAACTTTATCCATAAAGAGCAAAAGATCAAGGAGATTTTTTTATTCTGTTGTTTCTTCTGTTCTAAAACCTCTGAAGTTTAAATGTTGCATGAAAATCCTGAGGAAGGCCACAAGCACATTATGTTGCTTCAATTAAAGGGACAGAATATAACTTTGATTTAGTTATGATACAAAACATGAAACCCAATCCTCACATGAAGCGATTTCAGCAGTTCTGTTTATGACAGTTAAAGGAGTCATCACCTGAAATCTTCACTTTTCCTCTTAAAAACATGTCTATAATGGCTTCCTAATGATTTTTCACTGGCTGAGAAGCCGATATTTAACATTGACGCGTTTGTTTAATCTTGCCTTCTTCAACCAGCTCACATGCACCCCACGAGCACGCGCACTCCAACACGAGATTAGCCTATATGTCGGCACAAAGGTCGAATATAAACTAATATGAACCAGCAGCGAACAAACCAGCACAACAAAGCTCATTTCATAACGTGAAACGCATAAATTATGTCTTACCGTTGACGACTCATGTTATAATCCGTGTTATGGGAAACAAAACTCCAATTGGTTTGTGTATTCCATCTTTACAACAGCATAAGAGCCGATGCCTGGCTGTTAGCTTGCTTTGTCCCAACTCAACAACAAGCGAGGGCGCCATTACGCACGAGGCGAGGCCCGGGCTCGTAAATACACGGTTAGATCCCGTAGGTCACTGCCAGGGTGGGTTCAGTTATTACTTCAGTTTTTTTGGAGCGAAACGCTGAAGCTGCTTCCTGCTTCCTTCCACCAATCAATGCGCTCCTCAGTCCCGCACGCATCCGAGACAGCCAAAATATTGCGTGTGATCTCGCGAGAAAATATGCCCTTTACAATAAAGGATTAAAAAATCACATTTTTAAATTATTTTTCCAATACATTTTATTTTAATGTTCTAAAAGACTATAATAGGACGTAGATATCCACGGTATTATAGGTGATGACTCCTTTAAAGCAGCAATCCAGAGTTTTCCCCTTTCAGGAATTATGTATGATTTTTCAGAAATCCGTAAAAGTGATTGTCTGATCATGTAGTGTGATATAATTTAAGCAATACATCTTTTTTTTTGTGCTAAGCCCGCCCCCTGCCTCAAAAAATCCGTGCAATAGGAAACTGAGCAGCGACCAGAACTAACCAATAGCGTTAGACTACCGCTTACATGCTTCAAATTTAAGGAAGTATCTCGGATGATACAGCGTTGATTAACTTTTCACGGACAAGTAAGTATTTAAAATATAAACATATAAAAACACAACATGACATGAGAATAATACTTGTAAAACAACGTGTTTTAGCTCTTTTTGTCGGCTACAGAAGCACATTCATAAACAAGAAACGTGCAGTCGCCATCTTAAAAACCCAGATCGACCGACTCTTGGTGTGATACCCTTGTCAGCCACTAGATGGTGCCATCAGATAAAAGAAATACTCCAGAGAGCTGCTTTAAGTCAGAATGAGATGTTTCAGGGCTTTTACAGCTTTTACAGCTACAATGGTAAATCTGCTTCACAACAATACAGTATAGCTATAATAAATATATGTGGAGATTAAAAAAATGAATAAAGTGGTTCTGTTGAACCTTCTCCGTTCTTCTGGGCAAAAAGCCTCCAGTTCCTGTAAATTCATGGTCCGTCTGTCATGAGCAGCATGTTGGAGCTCTCCCTGCAGAGGTTACATGATACTGAGGTCAGATGGACACTCCAGAACCTTCCCTTTATTCTGCTGGAGCCAGTGGCAGGTCCACTTGGCCTTGGGTTTTGAATCGTTGTCTTGTTGGAACATCCAAGTGTGATCCATCCACATGCTGATGAGCTCAAATTCTCCTCCAGTATCTTTGATAAGCTGCAGCATTCATCGTGCCATCTAGGTTTAGTGTCATGGTAACTCACACATCCCCAAAACATCAGAGAACCTCCTCCATGTTTGGAATGGGGCACTTTTCTCCAAAGGTAACATTTATGGTTGTGGCCAAAAAGTTCAATCTCGGTCTCATCACTGCAAATGATTTAGCTCCAGAAACGTTGAGGCTGGTCTCTGTGCTGTTTGGCATATTGTAAGAGAGATGCTTTGTGGTGTTTGTGCACTAATGGCTTTCTTCTGACAGCTCAGCCTTGTAGCCCGTTTTACTTCAAGTGCATCCTTATTGTGTTTCTCGAAACAGCCACTGCTTTCTCTGAGGGAGTCCTGGGTGTCAGCAGAAGGTATTTTCCTGCAAGTTGCTGCAGAAATTCTTGTTGGTCTACCTGACCGTGGTTTGGTTTCAACAGAACCACTAATTTTACACTTTTTTATCAGAGTTCTAACACTGCTGATGTGCATTTATGGAAATGTTTTTATATCTCTGTCCTGTTTTATATCATTCAACCACCTTTTCTCGTAGATGACTCAGAAGCTAGATACGTCAGGAGCCCAAACACACACACACACCTTTTATAATCACACACTGATGCAAGGAAACAGATAACAGGTGAGGGTGGTGACCTTTAGCAGCCATTCAAACCCTTTAGTGTCAGGTTGTGTGTGTGTGTTTCAGGCCAGAACTGACTATGAGTGAAAAAAAGATTTTTGTGTTTTCGTTCATATTGTATGAGAAACGGCCAAAAAATAAAATGCATTTAAAAAAATCCACCAGGGTGTGTTAATTTTTTGTCAGGGTCATTTTGGTATTTTATTTTGTTGATTTTAAATAAATTCACACATTTTTCACAATAAATGACTTCACATCACTTACCATGAGTGAAAAAAGATTTTTGTGTTTTCATTCATATTGTATGGGAAACGGCCAAAAAATAAGAACTCCACCCAGGTGTGTAAACGTATCGTCAGGGTCGTTTTGGTATTTTATTTTGATGATTTGAAATAAATTCACACATTTTTCATGATAAGTAACTTCACATCATCACGGACCATGAGTAAAAAAATTAGATTTTTGTGTTTTTATTCATATTGTATAAGAAACGGCCAAAAAATTAAATTAAATTAAATTTTAAAAATCCACCCAGGTGTGTAAACGTATCGTCAGGGTCATTTTGGTATTTTATTTTGTTGATCTGAAATAAATTCATACATTTTATACAATAAATGACTTCACATCATCACTGACCATAAATTTAAAAAAGCTTGTATTGTATAGAAACAACCAAAAAAAAAAAAAATCCGTCAGGGAGTGTAAACTTATGGGCACAACTTAATATTTACATTTAATCTGAACTAAATATGACACAGTGGTCATTTATGGATGAGGTATTTACACACTCAAGCACAGTTTACCGATGGGAGCCGTTTTTTATTAATTTAAGGCCTGAACGGTAGTTTATTACACACAAAGTGCCTTAAATCTGACGTTTACGCGTGATGATATTGCATCAAACATAATTAATTTCATGAGATTTTTCTTTTTAACCATTTGTTTTAATCCTTAATGTATTTTTTCTGACATTACGCAGACATGAAACAGAAAATCAGCAGTGACCTAGAGAGAAAATTGCGTGTTCGTTGACTATTGTTCGTGTGTATTCAACACGACGCCTACGGTCCCCCTCAGCCGCCCGCTAACTACGAGTCTTAGACTCTTCTGTATTGTGTTTGATTCCATTGTGAGTCGGGACATTGACAAGAGTGACAAAGACATGACAAGACAAGAGGACAGATGGAATTAAGTTTCTGCACAATTTACCTCATTTATAGAAAATACCGGGGCTGGAGGTGATAGAGAAAGTGAGAGAAACAGAGGCGATGGGGAGAAGAAGGAGCTAATAAAAAGCTAATCACTGCTTCGTTTTGTCGAACCAGATCAAACGGTGCTAAAATGTTAAAAACCTGCCTGGCTAGATAAGTGTCTGGACATCAATTATGAAATGATTCCAGCTCACAATGAGAAAGCCTTCTTGTTTGGACAAAAGAAGAGCCTAAAAACTCACTTCTAAACAATCAGTGGCAAATAACAGCAATTTCACAGCTAATTCAGTGATTTCACGGGCGGATGCCTCCATCACCTCCCTCCATTTAATGCTATGAATAGAGACATGTGGGACATTACGACCACAGGACCAGACGGTGTGATGGATGGAGGTCTAATTGTTTAGCTCTAGTTTGAGTTTTAGACTTGGAAGAGGCTGACTGTGCCACGTCATGCTCCTCTGGAGCTCTGAGGAGGATTTCTGGGGCATGTGCCGGGGTTGGAAGGTGGAATTCTGGAATTACAGCTTCAAAGTTGTATTTTTTAAGAAGTTTCCTGACCCCGGGGTCCAATATGGCTGCTTTAGTAACCAGATGCTATTGGAAATAAGGCTAGACATCATCATTAGACATCATGAGTGCAGCCCCTAAGTACCTAGTACTTAAGTACTTTAGAGAGTGTATAAAAAGGGAATGTTTATTCTGGGAAGATTTTCTAAAGGGTAACCTTAATGGAACCTGAAGGTTCTCTGCTCATTGGATTGTTGTTTGTTGATTAACTCTGTCTTATTTCAGCAGCTCACCATGACATGTGGGGTTCCTCAAGTTAAAAGGGAGTTTTCCTTCCCACTGTCGCTAAATGCTTGCTTAGTATGAGGATTGTACCAACACAATGACACTAGTCAATGTCTTGATGCAATCTGCTGGGTCCCTTATATAGGAAACTTTTTTACTGATTGGCTTATGAACTGAACTGTATTGGAATGTTTACTTTGTGAAGTGCCTTGAGACGACTCTTGTCGTGATCTGGCGCTATATAAATAAACTGAATTGAATTGAATTGAATTGAATTAAACAAAAACAAGACTGAAGTTAATATTTTTGGAAATGACAAGGATAGGATGGAGGTTATTGCTCAACTTGGTCCAACTTGGTTATTGTGAGCAGTCTAAGGTGCACCTGTGCAATATTCATGCTGTCTCATCAGCGCCTTGATATGTCACACCTGTGAGGAGGGACATATTAGAGCTCACTAACAGATTTAGACAGATTTGTGAACAATATTAGAGTAAAGGGTAGGGATGTTCTGATCACATTGTTTTGCTCCCGATCCGAGTCATTCGATTTTGAGTATCTGCCGATACCGAGTCCCGATCCGATTCTTCAGCGAAGCATTAAAATAAGAAGAAAACAGGGAAAACACATCCAAGTTTTCCTTTAAGTTTTTTATTATTTAGGTATTTATTTTTCTGTATTTATGTTATTTTCTTAGCTTATCTGCCAAAAAAACACTTGTTTAGGAAGTAAATTAATAAAAAACATGTTAACATTATGACAGATAAAAGTAGTGGAGTTGTTCATATTTAAAATTGTTTACATCCTCATTATGCGGCTCTATTGAGTGATGTGCGTTCCCGTGACGGAGCAGGCATGTGGCGCCGATCTTTTTCACCCGATTCCGATCTTTAGAAAATCACGTGATCGGAAATTGGGCCCGATTGGACCGGAGCATCCCTAGTAAAGGGTCTTTTGTGTGTTTAGAAAATGTTTCAGATCTTTAGTTCAACTCATGAAAAATGGGAACAAAAACAAAAGTGTTGCATTAATATTTTTTTCAGTGTGTTTTCAGTTTTTTATTTTCTTGCACCTGAAAATCACACTGAATTGTGTCTGAAATGTGTTACATAAATAAAGCAGCCTTGCCTTATTATAATTTTTAGATTTAATTGAGAACTGAATGGTAGTTTATTACATACACAGTGAACTCCATCCATTCCACTAATCGTACATTTACATAAAACAGATAATGATATTGTTCCAAAGGAATTATATGAAAAACTTTTTTTCTTTTTAAGTTGTTTAGCTCTGTTAATCAATGGTTTCATAGGAAAACTGCAGAGTTGTGTTTTTTAAAGGGTTAAAGAACAAATCTCTAATTATTTAACAGCTCTGAGTTATCATAATGCACTTTTCCTTTTTTTTTAAATAAAATTTCTTATTACAAACTGCTGAGATTGTTGACTTGAAAGTAGCATTTGAGGTGCTTTTGGAAACAGAAATCATTTATTCTGGGATGAAGCAAGATGTCTGACAACTATAAGGGCGATACAACATACATCACTTTACAGGGGAGACGATAGGGCTGGGCAATAAATAGAAAATTTATCATTATCGAAATTTCTGAAAATTATCGATATCGTTTTTCCCGTGTCAAAAAATTTGGTAGCAAAAAAATTGAAAAGATGTGTGTAGTTCATGTCTCTTTAAGAAGCTGTACACCTCGAGTCACATGACAGCGTGACTCAACGTAATACACGTGACAGCCCCATCTAGTGGACAACTTTGGTTTTTGCATACATGTAGTTATCGTCCATTTATCGTTATCGAGGTGAACTCCTCAATATATCGTGATATTGATATTAGGAAATATCGCCCAGCCCTAGGAGACGATACGATAAAGTTTGATTTTTAACAGATCTCATTATTCCGTCAGAATGAAGGCGGTAAAAACTGCTGCCACCTAGCAGTCGGAGTCTGAATTACACCACACAAAAGAGATACAGGAAAAATCAATATGTTGCTTTTAAATATGAATTTTTTACCATAAAATGAAATATCGCAAAATTTCTGTGTATCAATATTTTCTTACATCGTTACTGAAAAACCATTTAGTCCAACTCAGAAATCAAGACATTACCCATGAAGTTTAGGCAGCCTGCGCCTCTGCAACACTTTTGTGATCTCCTGGTGCCGCCGTCACTTACAGGCAACTTGTTTTCAGCTGAATTTTGTTGGAATTAAATAAAAAGATTAATTTAAAGCATTTCCTGCAAAAAAAGGAGGAATTTGTTACTTTCGGAAAAGCTCCGTTTCCGCCTATTCCCACTCTTTGTGCTAATTTAAGCCAGCTAGTTTAACTTTCAGCAAAAGGGCGTGTAATCGTATTCCTGAAAATGCAAAACTTTTTCTTCAACCTTAATTTCTCTGTCAAAGAGGACTTTCTGTCTGTGCACGGCGGTTTATGGGATTACAGACTCATGAAATCTCGTATTTTTAACCTGTTGCTGCAGAGATAGATGCCTGTGGCGGTTTTAGGGAGATAAGTGGAAGAGGGAACTGTTACATCCAAGTTCCTCTGCCAGTGTCATCATCAGCGCTTAATTTAGTGGATCTTCTAAACATACTTGATGTGCTGGAGGAGCCGAATTCGTCGCTCATCAAGAGCACACACCAATGTGCTCCGAGCCATCCAACCTGGAGCGGTGCAGCTCTAAAGAGGTGTTGGTTACACCTTAAATCACAACACCCACATGTCTATATATTCTAAGTAATGCACCCTAGAAACAAATTGCAAGGTAGACACACTGCATTATGTATATTTGAAGTTTTAGAGCTGACAAAACAGGCGGTAAAAAGACTTTGGTGGTTCTGCTCTTATTTAAAAACCGCTGGATGAGTCACGATGCTTTAACTTGTGTTGAAACCTTAGAAAAACGCCAGACAGGCCAAGGTAAAAAAAATAAAAAATACACAATTTTCCCCTCTATCTACTTTGCTTCTGTGCAATTTCTTCTCCTCTCCTGCAGATTTCACCTCTGACAGCCTTGCCCTAGATATTTCTCCATCCTTGTCAGATGTTCTCGCAGGTCTCATCTGCTGCCAGCTGTGGAGGAGAAGACGTGGAGATCAGCGCGGATGAGAAGTGAAAAGGATGACGGGAAACCAATCGATCCAAATCCTTCATCCTAATCTTGTTGACGTCCTCGGATGGAGCCGACAGCAGCCCTGGAGCCACTTTGGTTTAAAATGGGAAAAATCTTCATTTTACAATAAAAAATCCAACTAATAGTTTAGTTTGTGACGATGTGAATGTAAAGATGATTTATTAATCTGATATTAGTTCAACAGCTTCTCCTGATGAAAACTTTTCAGGTGTTTGATTTGAAAACTCACATACGGAAACTCCTCAGAAAGGCTTTGCATGTTTAAAACACTCTACTGCACCCTTGTGGGAGTATCTGGTAGTGCAGATACACTAGAAAAGCCCATCACTATTGGCTTTTAGGCAACTCAACAACTATTTTACACACGTATGACAATAAATCATAAAAACGAAAAAAAAATCACCACATTTTTAAAATTTTCTACTTTTTGACTTCTGGCTTTTATTTCAAGCAAATACAATCTTTTGCTGTTAATAGCTAAAAAAAATTGGCAAAAGTCCACAAGTAAATCTCAATAAGACTCTGTTAAAAACTGTATACAAAAACCCCAAAACTGTACATTAATTACCCTACTCATATACATATATATATATATATATATATATATACACATACATCTATATGTATATACACACAAATGTATATGTGTATATATGTACATATATGTATATGTATATATATGTATATATACATATGTATATATACATATACATATATGTGTATATATGTATATATATACACATATATGTACATATACCTATATGTGTATATATATACATATATGTATATATATATATATGTATATGTACATTAGGTATATATATACATATATGTATATATATACATATATGTGTACATATACATATATACACATATATGTATATGTACATATACATATATGTGTATATACATATATATGTATATATACGTATATACACATATGTATATGTACATATACATATATGTATATGTACATTAGGTATATATATACATATATAGTTATACTGTATGTGGTGTGCAGTGATTATGAGACGTAAATATTTATTTTCAGTAATACAGAATCTCTCCGTTTGAAGGCTGAACGTTTAAAAAAACAGAAGAAAAGCAACAGAAAGACCTCAAAATCCACGATCGTGGCTTTGAAGGTTTCTACAGCGGCGTGTCGTCTCTCTCACACCCTAACATGGTGTCTGAACATCAGCTACACCACAGAGGAAGATGTTTTTACATCTAGAGCTGTGCACACGTCGTTTCCATGTCCAGTGTTGTTCCGTCCCAGCCCAGCCGTGGTTGCTGAAAAGCTCGTTCACATAAATAAAACACAGAAAATACTGTCCCCAACGTAAAAAAGTAACAAAATATCTAAAGTACATATAGAGAACTACAATAAGACAATTTTCAAAAGGCTCTTGTCTGTAAGTGACGACTTTCTCAAAACGTCACAAATAAAAGCTCCAGATTAGTTTTTGTTCAGACGTTTGTTTTGTTTTGCAGCAGGAATTAGTGAAGAATCGTCCGCACGGGAGACAAATACATTCCGAAAGTAGAAATTCTGCTTTGCTTTTAGCAAATGTGGGATTTTAAAAATCAGAAACGGTATTTTAACACTAAAATAAGGGAGGGAAACTCAGTTTTCCACCTTGTACACAACTGAAACATCATTCCAGAGTCAGACATCTTTAAAATATTTAAAATAAAATCAAGTCAGAGCAGATTTGATCACTGATCGTCCATCTTTCCCATTTGTTCCAGTCACCCTTTCACTTCCATTCTCTCCTGATCTTTGCATCATCTGCACAGCCTTCGTCCATCCATCCATCCCATAAAGCAGCACACATGTCATAAACTAGCACAAGGCACCTAATGTAAAGCAGCTATCTCTAGCAGCAGCTCGGCTTTGGTTCACACAACTTCTAACAGCTCAACTTTCCTGCTCCGCGTCCCACGAATGTGGAGACGGATTAGAGGAGGAGCGATGGAGAGGAGGCGGGAGGGGAAGACGACTGGATGATGATGAAGATGAGGAGACTGAAACCTTCCATGTTGCTTTAGCAGCAGGATGAAATGAAGATAAAAACAGAAAGAGCAAAAGGTTTATGAACATAAAAGAGACATCTTTAATAGTGATGGGTGTGAATAATGACCCCTGACCTTAGTAACATAAATGTGAGGAAGCAGACTCCGCCTCCAGATGAAACCTAAACCTTTTCTAGTAATAGATTTAGCCACAGGCTCTAATTTAGCTAAGGTGGTAAATAAAGCTGGCAGAATGAGAGCAAAACACACTGAGCGTATAAAATACACCACCATTATTTTATTTGTAGTTATGCCCTCTGTGAGCTTCGTGGAGTCGTGTCCAGCTACTTATTTTTCAGATAATTTAATTACCAACAATCTTGAAAAAACAAACTCTGCAGCAGCTTTTCTCTGCTTTTTTAGCAGCACTTTGTCCTTTTATCAGTAGGTGACGTTGAGCACATTCTTGTTCATTTTCTCTTCATTATAGTGTCATTAAAGCAACTTTGGTTTCATCATTTATGCTATCATAAGTTTAGTTACCACTAAACAGCACAAATCTGCCCCCTGCTGATGAAACCTGGTACTACAACTTCCTTAACACGTGAACTCTGGGTGTTTTTGGCTTTAAGTGATCAGAAAATTCTATTAAAACGAATGTGATGTGGGTAACATGTTTCTGTAGTTACCGTTCAAACTACTTTCTGTTGCATTCTAGTTATTATTACACTCATAATTGAAATCTGTGGAGGGCTTTAAAAGCTTAGAATAATGTGTTGAATGATCTCATGAGCAGGCTGGGTGTTATTTTAAAGTGCTTTGATTAAAAATAGGATAAACAAGTACACTAGTGGGATTTAAAGTTGCTTTTTTACGTCAAGAAAACAAATCTACATTCAGCTTTTCATTTTGGAGGCAACTAGACCCACAGGATGCTTCAGCCTGACGTGCTTTAATCCTGTCTGGTAAATAGCATCAGTAGACGATCACATGTTTTTATAAGGCGACATTAAGGCCAAACAAACCAGCTACTGCATCATCACAGCTATTTCTGCTGGTAACACTAAAGATACAGATAAAGCTCTATGGAGACACGAGAATCTGCTAAATAAACACCTCTGCTCTCACACACGTCTATGTCTACTACCTACATGATGGATATGGAGCTAGGTGGGTAAGGATGGAAAAAAGCAACATTCAGGTGGTCCTGCTCTACCAGACGCCTCCTTACAGTGCTGCAGGATCTGAGCGCAGTCCTACGGAGAGTTTCGTGACAACAGGTTTGCACACAGGCAACACCAGTTAGTCCTAAACGTGGAGGGCGAGCAGAGAGGAGAGAGAAAGACACGACAGGAGGTGAAAACGTGGAAATGAAAACTCATCGGCATCAACAGGAAAACCGTTAAAGAACACTTTAGCTGCCGCTGAAGGCCAGTGGGCGTGTTTTAGCTTCAGTTCATCAACACACTGAGCCCTTAGCAACCTCTGGAGGCTCTGTGGCTAGAAATCCATCCCATAATGCATTGGCCCGCACTGTTCTCCCCTCGGGTTAATTTCAGAAACACGCGTGTCGTTATGAACACGTCACCCTTGTCTTTGTTCCGTTCCGGTCCAGATGTTGCGAACGTAACTAAATAAATCAGACTGAGGTTTCAGGCCCAGCCCCGCTGTAAGCTGTCCTCTGCTTTGAGCCGTCGGCAAAGCGAATGAGCGGGGTGAAGGTGCAGTAGCCTGGGGCTCGCTGCCAGCGTGTGAACATGACTTTCTTGTTAGTGGTGTCAGACCTTCGAGGGTTTGGGGCGTTCCTTTGGTTTTCCGAGCCTCGCCGGTGGCTGCCGGCCTTCGCCTGGAGGTGGAGAGACGCCAACGGGGTGAACTCCGACAGCTGGCCTTTGTACAGTTTGTCAGCATTCTGCATGAAGTAAAGGAAGCAGGAAAGCAGGATGTTTCAGTAAAACGGGATAATAATGGATGTGGAGGTGACATTCTTCCATTTAAAACATTTAGAAACTCTTTTAAATGTTTTAATTCCACTGAAGGAAAGTTAATGTCACGTCCACTTAGACCAGACTAAAACAACACGTCCTTTTAAATGTTTTAAATAAATCCATGAAACCATAAAGCATGCACATGTAAACACCAGCCCTGAGCATGCAGGAGCAACCTTCACAAGTCTGCAGGAGCAGACCATGACATGAACCACCAGATGGCGCCAACGCTGCACGTAAACAACCCTCTCACCTGTGAGTACCTGGAAACTTACCCAACACCTAAAGGGGGGTTATCCCAAGCTCAGCAAACCCCTGACATACCGTGACCATTTTAGGACTTCCTTAGATCTCAGGGAAACACCTTAAAGGGACATTCCACCACTAAGTGAAGTCTAGTCTGTGGTCATGTTCCCCAGAGTTAGATAAGAGGGGAAAAGCATTTTGTAACCAGCCCAGTCATTCTCCTGATCTGTCAGTAGTCCGTTAGCTATAGCTTAGCATAAACAATGTAAGTGAATGGTAACAGCTAGCATTTCAATTATTCACATTCAAGACACCTACTTCCGTAAACCGTGGCTACTAGGCCTAAACCCGGGAGAGTTTTCTGAAGTTGATCAAAAATGACCGACTACATCATAGATGACGTAGGTGTCTTCTGGGGCTGCTGCGTCATGTCCTTGCACCTTGCAGTGGCGGCTTACAGTGCTGCTTTTTCATAATGTAGTCCCAAGTCCCAATCAGCTCCTGTAATTCTTTTATGTTACTTATTATTTCATTTGCAGTTGATATGATTATTGGGGTCACCAAGAAAAATAGGATCATTATTGAGTCATTTTCATGACTTTTTCACACTAAATGCTAGCTGTTACCATTCACTTACATTGTTTATGCTAAGCTAACGGAATACTGCCAGATTAGTTTCCCACTTATCTAACTCTGGGAAATATGGCAACAGACTAAAGTTCACTTAGGGGTAGAATATCCCTTTAAGACTAAATGACCTCAGAGGTCAAATTTGAGATTAAAAACAAAAACTTGAATAAAGATGATCAAAAACACACGCTCTTAGCTAAATCAAAAATTGGAAGCTTGAACTAAATTTAGCGTTTTTTCCCACAGAAACTCTTGTCTGATGCTCCATCTGCAGACATAGAATCTTGTCTGAAGGCTGATAATTTTCTTGAGACATGATGTTTCTTTCATCTACAGTGTGAGGTCTGGGGCTGTTTGAGATCTAGGGAAGTCCTGAAATGACCACTGTATGGAAACTCAACCCATCATCACACACGGAGGTAATTTGTGCGTTTTACCATCCTGAAGCAAGCTAGACTTCTGTGACAGCTACTCCATCTAGTAACGAGTCTGAACTCTGGGAAGCCAGGCCTCTCTCGGGCCTTTTCATGTCCCTCACATGCTGTGGACACACGTAAACACATCAACACATTTGGAGGTAAAAAGAAAAAAAAATCCACAAATACAATTTAAAATCTGATGATTTAGTGGAGATGATTTAAAAAAAATAATGACTCAGATGAACAAACATGCAAAAATAAATCTATGAAACAAGTTCATGCAACAGGAGCAGGAAGGACTGGATGTGAGGAAGAAAAGCTACATTAAGACAAGAGGAAAGGCAGAGGGTCACCTCCTGAAGGGTGGGGTTAGAAACTGATTCTGCTGGAGGTCTGAGACAGCATAAAGATGGTGGAAGGCTCAGAGGCAAGGCACCGACGCTTAGTCTACCACAGAGGATGGAGAATCAGCCAGGAGGAGGAAGAACAAGAGGGAGGAGTTACAACTCTGAAAGAGTTTATGGCAACAGAAGCAGAAAGTGCTGAACCTCCAAAGAGAGAAGAGTTAGAGTCAAAGGATCAAACATCTCCACAGATTCAGGTGATTCATTAGTGATTTAGACAAATGCAGCATAGCACCTCACTGGGCTGCAGCTGCTGGTAACAAACAGAGAACAGGATTCACCAAAAAGGTACAAGAATGTTTTGGACCAGAGTTCTAACGTTCCTCGCTGCAGCATCACTGGAGTATGGAACCTTCTGGAAAAACCTGACGACAAATTTCCTCTGAAAATGGTCTCAAAGTCGTCATCTGGATCTTTTCTCAGTGTAGTTTAATGTCAGTAAGAAAGTACACTGCAAAAAATTATTTTTTAAAGAAAGTAAAAAAAAGCCAAATTTTTAGACATTTTATTTTATTTTTAGTCTAAAAAGAAAATAAATTCTTCTAGAAAAATAGCATTATTTAAAATAAGGTAAATGATCCAAATTGTATTGTTTTGAGTAAAAAAATCTGCAAAAAAGAGTTAGAAAAAAGTTGCTTGGCTAGAATTCCTAAAACGAACAAAATAATCTAGATAATTTAGATAAATTAGCTCGTTTTAAGAATTCTAACAAAGCAACTTCTGCTAACCTCGTTTGCTGATTTATGTACTCAAAACAATAAAATTTGAATAATATTTAAGGTTGTTTACCTTGTTTTAAGTATTGATATTTTTTAGAGAAGATTTTTGTTCCTTTTAGAGTAAAAATAAGATAAAATGTCTAAAAATTTGTTGCTTTTTTACTTTCTTAGAAATTAGTTTTTGCAGTGTAGTTAAAATTTGAATGACTGGAGAAGAAAAACTGAAATTCAGAGCCTGGAAAACCTGGATCTGGACGTTATGCAACCAAACTGTCATGAAATTGACTTTAACGTCATTCACAGGATTCTAAATCTTTTAGTCGTTTTCACATAAGCACTAATTCTGTGTGACTCCAGCATAATCGCTGCAGCCTAGTGAGATGTGGACCGTAGACAGAGGTATCTGAAATCAGCAGAAGTAGAAAATCTCTCTGCAAAAAGAACAAACAACAAACTGCTCCATCATTTTAACAATTAGTTTCCACACATTGAGTCTATTCTTTTATTTCTGGCTTATTTAGATTAACTCTGTGGAAGCTAACCCTGTAAACATCTGTATTATGTCTGTTCTCACCATCATTTATTGAACATCTGTAACACATGAACAACTCATGCCTTTACTAACGCAGCATGTTTTTCTTTATACAGAAAGCCTCCTGAGAGCTACATGCTAAAGATGGCTACATGTAAGGAATAAAAAAGGAGCACTGCACACAGACGGATCAAGACTCACGTCCAGTAAAGTTGGGACGTAGCCACGCCCAGCGTACATCTGCTGACCCAGTCAGACAAATCATGTCATCACAGGAAAGATTGTTGGTAAGTTATGTGACTTATTTGCCCAAAACTGCTACATTTTTGTAGTAAATAGTATAAAAATATTGTGTATTCCTAGAATTCACTACAATAGGAAGCACATCAGGCTTAAAAGTAAAAAAAAAACAACTTCAGATTTCAAAAAAGTAATTGAAAAGGCTTGGAAATAAGATTACCACCAATTAGCAAAATAACTCTGTTTCCATGCTTGTGTTCACACCCACCTGGATCTTTTCTGTTGTGGTGGGCCACAGCGACCTCCAGATGACCTTCTTCACCACATCTGGCAGCAGACACGCTGTTATCAGAAGGATGATGCTGAGCCAGGCTGGGCCGCTGGACAACATCTGCATGAACACGTAGTACATCCTCTGGTAGTTCAGGAAAGGCCTGAAGGAACATCCCATAGGCATGTAGCGATCCAACCAACATTCAACGACAAGCAGGTGGTTTATTTGACCAAACTATTACCAAATGATTCCTCCCCAGAGCAAAGAGAAGACCACAAAGAAGACCAGCGAGCCCCAGATGACAAAGTGGTTGATCCAGGTCCAGTAGTGGGTATCTAGAACCAACTACAGGACAGGTAGGAGACGAATGAATGGGTTTAAAATGTATAAATCATTTAAATCTGAAGGTTCCAGCAGCATGTTTGAGCCATGGTACCTTGAATGTAACAGTGAAGACAAGGACAGTAAAGACCAGAGTCCCGAATGTCCAGTTTCCAAACATCTGCAAAGAAAAAACAATCCACGCTTGTAAATCCTAGTCATTTTATTGGTTCTACCTGGAATAAATGCTTTAAGGCTGAAGAAAAACTAGATAAACCAACTCTAAGTTATAAAACTCCTGCAGACGTTACTAAAGGAAACTTATTTTCAAGGAGGAATCAATCAATCAGACAGATGGCAGAGTGCTGGCGTAGCCACATTCAGGATGATGGGAAATGGTTACGATGAAAGCTATTCTGGTTCTGAAAGGGAAGCATCTCTAATCTAACATTAAATAATTAATGGAGAATATTCGGAGGGCCAACAAGAAGCAGAACAGCTTCGCTGATGCTCGAGAGAGTTTAGAGGAAACAGGTTTCTTCTTGGATGTGATGTCATTGCAAAACGGTTTAAATCTAATCAAACATACCTGAAACCATAAAAAGGCTCTAAAGTGTGATTTCAACAACACTGAATATAACTGGAGTCAATAAATAAAGTTTTCTATGTTCAAATGTGGAAAATCTGAGAATATTATCCAGTATGCAGACGACACCCTGGTTTACCTGGTTTAACTGATTCCTGGTAAACCTCAGTGTTTTTCTACGAGTTTAACCAAATTATAGCTGTTCAAATATATTTACCAATAATAATGTTGAGGTTTATGTTCTGTTGTAATTGGTACCCATTTATTCTGTTTGGGAAATTTGTTTATTTGGGGTTTTTTGGTTGTTTGAGTTAAATTACTTTAATTATTGTGTGAAGAATTTTATTAAATACAAAAAGTAAACTGTTGCTTTTACAATTGTTTAATTTCTACAAAGTGAAAAAGTAAACAACAAAATTTCTCATTTAGATTTTTTTGTCTGAATTATAAAAATTTAGTTTCACCAAAATTAAAAGCTTGATTATTTTAATTGTTAAGCTACCTGCTTTTATTCATGTTTGTATACGTGTATGCTGCCTGGTTTTAGTATTTACTAGGGGTGGGACTCGATTAAAAAAAATTAATCTAATTAATTATAGGCTTTGTAATTAATTAATCTTGATTAATCGCATTTTATCGTTCAAGAAAATTTTCCCCAAAAGCAATTTTTTAAAATTAAAAATGAGACAGAGAATCAAACAATAGTCATTGACGTTATTATTGTAATTTCTAATCTTTTAATTTCTAAAAAAAAAAAATATTTTAAATTGTATTTCAATTCAAAACAGGAATATATATATATATATATATATATATATATATGTATATGTATATCGCTGGCAAAAATAGGACAATATTGATATTTAGGGCATGGATTTTGCTGCTAAACTTCAACAACCCCCAGTTGGGGGACCCTCAGGCTTAAACGGTTAAATGCGTTAATTTTTGTCTAATTAATTAATCATAATTAACGCGTTAAATTCCCACCACTAGTATTTATGTATGGTTACATGTGTTTATTGTTTTAATAGTTTCTTTTAATTAACACTTTGTGAATCTGTTTCTGTGAAAAGTGCTATGTAAATAAAGATTACTCGCTTGCTACCTTTGAAAAACTACCATCATAATGTCTGTATGACATTTACTATACATTTTTTTTTCTTTAATAACATCAAAACTTCTATTGTCTTCTCTACAAATTGCTAAGAACTCTTAGAATGATCTCATAGAAAAGCATGAACCCTCCACTGTAGAAGAATCTTAAGGTTTAATAGTTTTTTTAATAAATCTGTAGTGGTCTCTAGTATAAAAGAATGACTAAGGAATAAATCTCTGAGTGAAAAAAGCTCTGGCGCTTCTGTTTCAGGAAGTAGAAGTTAGTTGACTATTTCCTGATATCCGGATATCTCTCCTCTGATTGGCTAACAGCAACACGACTCTACCACTGACTGTTTGCTCTGCAACGTTGATGTTTTATCTCCACAAATAACACAAGTCTGGAGGAGTTCTGCTGTGTGGTGGAGTTGCTAATGCTAACGGTTAGCTTCTACTAGCCCAGACGTTCTCTGCTCTCTCCTGGACGCTAAACCAACAACAGCCTTCCCCGTCGTGAGTCAAGATGGGTGAGTCCATGAATGTTAAGTGACAGTGTGACGTAGATCTGTCAGGATTTTCTTATCCTAGAGTTTTTCTGTCTATTTTCAATCGGCGGCTAATGCAGGAAATAGGGGTAGAAGACTATTTTCATGTTAAGCCTGCATGTGAAACTTTGAGTGACTGATTATATTTAAAAGATAAGTAAAAAAACCATCTCTCAGTGGACTTGGTCTTTAAATAAAGAGTGACTAAATGCTTGAAGTGTCGGTAAAACGACAAACATTTTCTGAGCTAATTCATCCTGACACCAGAAGAGTTTTTATGCTAGCAGCTGAGCTTGAGAACATGACCAAAGCTTTGAGTTGATGGGTCTACAAGCGTAAACATGAGATGGAACAGCGGTCTACATCAGTGATGGTGACAGGACAGGGAGCAGGACGGTGGAACTAGTGGGACATGGCAGAGAGACAGGGACAGGCTTACCATCTGTGTGTTGGTTGTCATTAGCTGGGAGGAGGAAAGAGAAGCAAAAAGAAAAAGCAACACAAAGGTAAGAGTATAGGAAGAAAACCAGAATATGGCAAGAAGAAAATAATAATTCAAAAATAAACAACTCTGAGCCTGAAGAGAAATAAAAAGATAATTCAAATTAGATGCAAAACAAAATAGAGATGGAGCAGTTTAAATGAAATATTTGGAGCAGAGCTGTAAAACAAACATAAAAAGGGAAGGTGGGAGAAAACCCTTAATGGCTCTACTTTAAGTTTGAGGTATTCCCTCTGTAACAGCCCTCAGGCTCCCCACACATCAGCACATGAAGCTGCTCTGTTGTAAAACTGTAAATGCTGAGAAAGAAAAAGCGTGAGACACAGAAAAAAGTGTCGTTATTCAGCTCTATCGTTACAGAAAATAACGCAATAAAAAGAAATACTTTAGAAAACTTCAAAGTAAATCTAGAAAGCTCAAACTTTCTCTTTTGGACGATATTTTGCTTCTGGGTGGATTATTAATCATTAATAAACAAAGAGTCCCTTTATTAATTTATTCTAGCATTGTTAATTATTAAGTGTCCTTAAAGTTAGGACAAAGGGCCAGGGGAGCGGGTCTGCATTAATTAATATGGTTAAGCAGTTGTTAATACTTTAATTAATAGTTTATTAATGCTTAATAATGCACTAAGTAACATTAATAAAGGGACCTTTATTGTAAAGTGTTACCTCCTTGATATATTGTGATCAGGAATGTTCGATAGCAACATGTTTTTACCAATATCCAATATAATCTCATTTTTAATTTCTGATACTGATATAACACCCTTCCTGTTAAAATCAAACTAAATACTTTTAGGTATCATATCTCCTTTTATTCATACTTAAACCTTAAACAATATCAGTGCAAAATATGGCAACCACTTCAATTTAGGTTAGGCCAGTTGTGCCAAACAAACAGAAATATCTCAAACACTAAATGTTGCATCTGTCATATATCGTCATTTTGAGTGAGAGGAGAAGTAGCTGAAGAGTTTGATGTATAATATGTGCATGGTGTCTAAAATCTGTGTCATTAAAAGAGTAAACGCCCATATTGATCATTTCAAAGTTACAATTTCATGCCAACGTCAGCTGATAAAATCAGACATCCCTAATTGCGATGTCATTTTGAGGCTTCATCTCTCGCCCGCCACTATTTCAGATATGTGACGAAATCCTTTCATGTTCAAATCAGAGCATAAACGACTCCCAACAACCTCCAGGAAAGGATGGATTGGTGAGCTAGGGTGCTTTAGCAAAGATCTGACTAGTTTACAAGCTCAGTGATCGGGATGTAAGAAAATATCGATACACTGAAACATCCCGATATTTCCTGTTATGATACTGAATCAATATTTAACAGCAGAGTATTGATTTTTATAGAGAATTCACATTCAAATATTTACCATATTTATTGTGTGTGGTGCAATTCAAACTCTGACTGCTAGGTGGCAGAATTGTTTATTTACCACCATCATTCTGTAGGAACGATAATCGCGATAATATTGGATGTGTCTTGGAAGGGTCTGGAATAAGTTTTACGAATAAATTCAGTCCTAAAAATCACAAATATTGTCTGACTTTTACTATCGTGATATATCGTATCGTCTCTTCCGTATTGTGATAAATATCGTGTCACCAGATTCCTGCCGTTACACACCCCATCAAAAAATATGAAAAACTTCTTTATAAATAAAGAAAAAATCCAGTTAGCCTGTGTGTGAATTTACTAGGATTACAATTCCTGGAATATGCTTTTACATTTAGCTAACTGAACTTCTTTATTTTACTAAAAAGAAACACCACTACCAACCTCGGTTGGAGTCAGCATTTTTACAAAATAAAATACAGACATTATGTTCAAATTAATGGGAAAAAAGCAGATTTTTTGTATAATCTGAATTACAAAATGAGTTTCGCAAAGATGATATATGGACATTTGAAAAAAATGTGGGAAATATAAAAAAAGTAAGTAATTAAGTAAATCAGTATGTCCGAGATTAAATAACCGGAGGAAAATAAACACGGTCCCCAAATGAGATAAAGAGGGTTAAACATGTGCGTTACCTGTCCGTTACTGGTGAAAGTGGTGTTGTCAAACAGGAAGTAAGCACCAAAGAACATGACGATGGCATCGTACACCCCCAGGACAGTCCAGTAGATGAAGATGGGCCACTTCAGCAAGCAGTTCTTGGCAATATCTCTGGAAACATTATCATCACAACCATCAGCAGCTCATTCATAACGTCAGCACAATAAAATATTCATTTATTTCCATTTATGTGATACAGTAGGTGTATTTATGGAGGAAATATAGTCTCACCAGAACATTGAATTTTTTAACTTAAAATACACCAGCAAAAATGACATCCGTACAAATTCAACAACAGAATTTCAACGTAAAAATTTCATCATCAGAAATTCAACAACTGAGGCGACCTCCTGGTGACCCAAGCCAAAGCAGTAGTTACTCAATCAAGTCGAGTGGTTTTTAGCCAATCAAATTACGCTTTTCTGATCACGTGACACCAGTGAGGCGTCGACTCGATTAGGTGACGATGGCTTGGGTCACCAGGAGGTCGCCTCAGTTGTTGTTAAATTTCTGATGATGAAATTTTTATGTTGAAATTCTGTTGTTGAATTTTTACGAATAAAATTTTTGCTGATTTATTTCAAGTTAAAAAATTTCAAATACATAATTTCACAGAATAAATTTCAATGTCATAAATTCATCGTCTAAAAACGTCATATTATGGAGATCTATATTCGTCTTGATAACTCATTGATGAAAAAGCATCAAGCTAGGGCTGGGCGATAAATCAAAAATTTATCGTTACCAAAATTTCCGACTCTAACCGATATCATTTTTCCCATGTCAATAAATTCGGTAATAAAAAATGAAAAGATGTGTAGGTTGGCGACGTTCATGTCCCTTTAAGAAGCTGTACCACCTCGAGTCACATGACAACATAACTCAACTTAATACAAGTGACAGCCCCATCTAGTGGACAACTTTAGCGCATACGTGTAATCGTCCATTTATCCTTATCGAGGTGAACTCCTCAATCGTAAATTTGAGATATTTTTGAGAAAATTGAGATATAGTGCTTTTTAAGAGTCTTAATTTGTATCAGGTTTACAAAAACAAACACCAACTTATAAAGAGAGGGGTCCTTCTTCAGAATGTCCATGTTAATGTGCTGCTCCATGAGGCTGTAGAGGAGGATGGGCAGCGAGGTGAAGCTGATGTTGTACAGAGTCAGGTACGCCGTGTCGTACAGCGGCTGTTCACAGCAACAGAAACCAGACAGACTTGAGTTTTTCTGTTTTCATGAGAGTTAAAATGATTCTGCCTGAGCCCACCTGCTGGGAGAAGCCACAGAAGAACTGGTAGAGGAACTGAGGGAACATGAAAACGACATTCTGGGGAAAAACAAGAAGAGGTGAGAAATGTGTTAGTTTTTGTTCCTTTTTCCGTCTACATGTGTAACTAACACACACACACTCCTGCCTCTTACACATGTTCAATGATGTCAACATAAAGACCAGAACACAGCAGACACACTGATGTGATGCTGTTTATAACATGAAGGCAGAGGGAATACCTTGTAGAAGAAGTACTGCACAAGCTCAGAGATGCGTATGTAGTAATAGTGACCGTGGACCAGCAGCATCTTCTTTAGGTGTTTGAACTTTGGGATGGCGTAGTCGCTGTTACGTACTGCCTGACGACCCTCCTTACCCATAATACCTAGAGTCAACAAACACATTTAGTAGCCATTAACACTAGATGTTATTCTGCACCGGTCCAGCCACGCTCCACTGTTGCCTCAGCAGGTCTACCATTGGCTCGGCTAAGCCCTCCTTTCCACCAGACACGTGAGCAGCGTGTAATATAATAGAGGTGTTTTACCCGCGAGCCGTCCAAACTGGAGTGAAAGCGTTCCACACAGCTGGTGCCGCTAGGTCACGAAATCACAGGAGAATTGCAACACCACGCGTGGTTTCGGAAGTTCACAAAATAACAAGCAAGTAGAATGTAGCCAAAAAGGTCTGTGGTTTATTTTCTGTTCCGCGGATATGGAGGTTTCACAGGAAACGACGTACGTTTTTTTCTATCAACTGGAAATGTGTACGTGACTTTTATTTTGAAAGTTTCTGTATGTTTTACAATGCTCTCGTGTTTGACTTCCTGTCTGGCCCGATCTGAACTGCGGAGTTTGACATGTCTTGGAAGTGTAGCGGTAAAAATTAAGACTCAGAATGTAAGCATGTCCAAAACGTGACGCCTCGCAGCCAGTGGAAAGGAACTCGTCCACTATAACGACAGCTAACTACTGCGAATATGTTTCGCGACACTTTCACATCCAGTGGAAAGGAAAGGTAAGTGTAGGCCGGGCCAATCACAGTGTTCTATGTTTGTAGAGAGATGTTGGGTGGGCTTAGGCCCAGAGCTGCAACAAAGCAAAACAACAATGGCGTCAACACAGGAACAGCGCTTGTTTTAAAGGCTTTAGCATCAACTTTGGACGATTTAAACTTGGGCTTTTATTTTTCAGACATGAGCAGATAGAGGTACTTCTTCCACGGTGCATGGCGGATGGCCCCGTTGACTGATTTCTGTAGTGATGAACATGCCACATGGTTGGGCGCTCTGATTGGTCCTTTTGCAGTTGAAGACAGTTTAAAGGACAACCGTAGACACTGAGCTCTGTCTGTTGGTCATGGCCAGACTATATATTTACATCTAGCTTGCTAGGCTACACATGTAGAAGATGACATTTGGTTTTTAAAACCCCTTAAGAGCCTAACTGTGTTGCTTTTCTCTGCTAATCAAATGAAACCCTAAAACAATCCCTTAGACCCTGAAAAGGCAGGAATCAAAAGGCTTTATCCTGATTTACGTCGGTTTGTTTGTGTAGCATCAATCTCAGCACCGCAACACTGACCAATGCCAACATGAGCCTCCAGGATCATGCTAACGTCATTAGCTCCATCTCCAACTGCAAGCGTGATGGGATGCTCTTTGGATGCTTTGATCATCTTGACAATCTGTGAAAAAAAAGATTTTTCTTCTTGATGACTGTTTCAGCTCGTGGTCGTCCATCGGTGGCTCTGAGGTTTTGGTACCTGCGCTTTCTGAAGCGGCGCCATCCGACAGCAGAGCACAGCGCTGCAGTTGCGGCAGATTTCCAGGAAGATCTCTTTGTAGTTCCCTGAGTTGGAGTCCTCCTGGCCGGGCCTCATGACAGCAGAGAGGGTGGCTCCGTCAATGATCAGCCCAAAGTCGGTGCAGTCACCAGACAGACTGAGCAGGTGAAACACACACCGTAAATTAACTTATTAAATATAAACGTTTGGCTTTAGGTCGTCTCAGGGTGGTTTGTGTCAGACCTAGACGAGGTGTCCCGGGACATGCCTCCATAATGCCTCAGGACCGTCCTGCTCAGGTCAAACAGGACGTCATGGAGGCTCTGCTCCTCCGTACGTTTGGTGGTCAGCTCCAGGATCTGGGTGCTGCGGCGAAACAGCTTGCTGGCGTAGCAGGTAGCAGCCGCGGTCTCCATCTTGTCTCCGGTCAGCACCCACACCTTCATGCCGGCTTGGTGGAGGGACTCGATGGTGTCTGCGGCTTTCTCCTGCAGCCTGTTGGGGAATGTAAGAGTTGTTGGTGACAGAAGCTTTTGTTGTTAACATGTTTCACATGAAGAGGAGAAAATCCTCATCCACCTGTCCTCCACAGCGGTGGCTCCCAGCAGGATCAGGTCTCTCTCGATGAGGTCGTAGGCCTCGGCCAGCTGCTTGTCTCGGTCTTGAAGGGCCAACTTGGCCGCGCTCAGCTGGTGACAGACCTGCTGATACTGTTCAGAGCTCAGAGGCCGATACGCCACGCACAGAGTCCTCAGGCCTTCCTGTAGACCCAAAAAACAGATTTAAGGTAGAAAAGCTCCTTCTGTTGTGTTTGAAGGATCATGACAGGATTGTGTACAATTGACCACATGGTGACAACTCGATCCTATCAGAACAAAACACCCAATCACCGCCTATGTCTGAATTTCTCAGAAATAAAACAGACATGGACTAAATTGGAATCAGAAATCGGTATTGGCCCTAAAGTCCAGAATCGGTGCATCTCTGGTGCTGACCCATTTATCACTGCTGTTTCTAATGTTTTCTATTATTTCTGATGAAAATATGTTTTCAACATTATGTTTAGCATCTAATCAGACTTGTGGAGACCTCTGGACCCAACACGTGATGATTTATGACCCACGCTGGAGTCCTGACCCCAACTTGACCTGACCCCTCTGTTAGTGGTTTAGCTTAGTCATGAAACTAATTAGAGAATGGGTTCTGGTCGTCTATTTTACCCAATTATTGGGCTGTTTTCAGCTTCCTCTCTGCAGGCAGATACAAAAACACTTCTATTGTCTTTATGCTTTGGTTTAAATTCAAATGTTTCCCACAAATACAAATCTTTTTCCTCTTGAATCTTTTGTAAAAATCAATTTAAAACTCAAATTTCTAATAGATTTTAGACTGAGTTCATCACATAAATGTTTTTTTGGGGTTTATTTAAAGTCACACGGAACTCAATGTGCACGACTTAATGATAGAGGTAGGTCATGCTCTACTGAGCCACTTCCGCAGTCGCCATGGAAACCGTGGTCACATTTTGCAACTAGGAAAACCACTAAAGTCATGTGACCTTTGAAACTAAAGTTCATCTGGATCTGTGTGTGTGTGTGCGTGCGTGCGTGTGTGTGTGTGTGTGTGTGTGTGTGTGTGTGTGTGTGTGTGTGTGTGTGTGTGTGTGTGTGTGCGTGTTCTCACCACAGCGTTCAGCTCCACCCGCGCTTTCACCTGCTCCACCTTGCCTTTGATGACTCTGGGGAAGATGGAGGAATCGGCACCTTTACAGAACAAATACATCTCACCTGTTCACACACACACACACACACACACACACACACACACGTAAAACACAAGTGTGTGAGAGGCAAACACACATATATGTATAGGAAGTAACGTGCGTGGTACCTGAGCTGGCCCGGACGATGACGCTCATCCTTCGTCTCACCGAGTCAAAAGTCAGAACTTCTAAGAGCTCAAATCTGATTAAATAAACACACCTGATGTGAGTTACTGTCACTTTACTGTTACTTTAGATGTATTTTAAAGGGAAACTCACCTCTCTAACTCATCATCGCGATTTAAGATTTCCATCTGACCATCTTTGAGTCTCAGGTAAGTGAAACCGAGCCTGCAGCACAGAACATTCAGAGCAGAGTCACTTCACAGAAAAACCACGGACACCTTCAGTTTCCTGCCTGTTTGTGTCTTCTACCTCTTCATGCCCTCCACCAGAGCCACCTCGTCTGGAGAGGAGGAGATGTAGAAGGAGGAGGACTTTCCCTGGTGGAGGCCGTGTTTGATCCCGTCGACCGTCTCCTCCTCCTTCACCTGCACCGTGTGGCACAAACACAACGCACGGAAGAACAGCTCCTCGCGCTCCTGTGGTGGACGGACACCGGCGTTAACACACACACACACACACACACACACACACACACATAAATACACAAAGAGTCAGGGAAACACACTCACCCTAGCGTCAGGCCCAGGCGATGTGTCGATCATGTCCATAGAGGAGGCTCCCGGCATCACCTGGTAACAGCAGATGTAGATATTAAACCAGTAACACCCACCTGTCTGATTGATGTCATCACTTAGAGTTTAGTGTATTTATTGTGGAGCGATCACTTATTATTTTAGCTATAATTGATCATAAACAATGTAATATCGACCAATCTGAAAGGAAACACGCTTTCACCCATCAATAAACACATCTGTCAACTGATGTGGTGATGCTGCGTTACCATAGCAACCATATTCTTAGAGGTGCAAACATCCCCTGAAGAGACGTGAGCCACAGCGATGTCAAAGGACACTGTGCACCTCAGACATGATCTGTAAGGATTCCCCGATACCGACACGGGATCATAAAAGTTCTACGATAGCACGAAGCTGACACCCTCACAGGTAACGTGATGCCCGGCTCTCAGGTGAGCTGCAGCAGGAAACTCTGGAGAAGGGGAAGTAAATAATTGTGTAGCGGCGCGTGTTTTCATGCTGTCAGGATCCTCGGGGTACCGATGTTTGGGTTTAATGAAAGCAGCGATCCCAAGTTTTCCCTCTTTTGGGAATTATGTAGGATTTTTTAAAATCCATATAAGTAATAGGCAATGCGTGATTTTATTTTTCTTTATTACTTCTATCTAAATAATTACATCATTAGAGAAGAATCTGTATCGGTAAACAACTAGAAACAGTGTTAATGGTCAGTCCCGTGTGAATGTACCTGTCCGTTACAGATGGCGTGAGGAACGTAAACATGTCCGTCCACGCAGCACTCGATAAACTCCATGTTGTTCTCGGTCAGAGTCCCCGTCTTGTCTGTGAATACGTACTCAACCTGGGATGAGACAGAGGGGTGGGAACGTCGTACCAAATGGCGTGGGAACAGAGAAAACATCTTCTTGTTTCTGATGAGTTGGCGTACCTGTCCCAGCTCCTCGTTCAGGTCTGACGTGTTGACCACCGCCCTCTCCCCCAGCTCCTCGTCCAGCATCTCATCGTCCCACATGATGAAGTAAGAGCCCAGGAACTTCTGCATCTCCACGGTGACGTACATGGAGACGGGGATGATGTAGTTGAAGAGGACCATGAAGGCCAGGAAGTCTGTGAACGCCCTGATCAGCTGAGGAGGACGAAGGCCAGTCAATAAAAAGATGATGTCGTGTATTTTTTTGTTTTAGCGGGTTTAGACTCACTATGTGTCTTTGCCTCTCGGACTCGGTCCTCTCGTTGTACCAGGGCTCGTCTCTGTTGGGATCAGACTGCCACAGGTACTTCAGCCCCGTGTTGATGATGGCTTTGCTGATGAGGATGCACAGGTAAACCACCAGGTAGGCGTTCATCGACCTGCAGAAGAAGAGAAGTAAACCTAAAGGTGCAATATGTAAGAGTGATGTGAGAATGACATCCTGTGGTCACATGTGGGTACTGCAATGACTTTCTCACTCCCGTTTGGTGAGTTTCACGGCTGTTGCCAGTTACGGATCAGAGCCAGAAGGTTCTAGATGACGAGTAAAGACGAGTCATACACATTAAGCCAGGCCTATTCAATCTCTTTCTCTACTGGGCCAGATTTCTAAATCGTGGATCAGCTTAGGGCCGGATACCCAAATCTTTATTACGTATTTTACTGACAACATTTAAATATTAAATTTTAATATTTTGACTGATATTATTATGTCCACCACTACTACAAATACAACTAAAAATAAAGCAATGCACGTCTTCTTATTGTTTTAATGATCTGCATCAATTGAACAGTTGCAGAGCTGGTAATACAAAAATCTTTATGGTTTCTAACCTGCATTAACTCGATCGCAGCTACTAAATGAAAATGAACAATAATAGCATAGCAGCTATGCAAAATAAACACATATTTGTCCACCCAAGTTGGATTAAATCGCCTATTTTCCCTGTCAATTTTGTGTTTCTGACCAGTCAGTGACATCTTCTCACAGGTGAATCATTCAGGCAGGGCTGGGTCACTGCTAACACAGACATGAATACGTAGACGCCACACTACTGCAGCTCCAATAGGCAGCGCCAGTCTACGTATATATGTCTGTGGTTGCTAAGATGGTGTTGCGTTCAAGTGCAATATCAGTGTGGGGATTTTGAAACTCGCATGCAAAAACTGTTTTTCACTTTTTTTCTGTTGGTGGTTGGGGGATAGGGTCAGGCGGGCCAGCTGGTGAGGGCCCGCGGGCCGCCATTTGAATAAGCCTGCATTAAGCAGATAAGTAGATAGATACATGGTCATATCTGGTGTTAGCACTCTTGGGTGTTTTACGGTAGGGAGCACTTACTACACATATTACGGTAGTTTGTCTCCGGCATCAGAGGAAGTGTTTGTCGTTAGCTTGCTGTTAGCTTGCTGCTATAGTTCTGAACAACTCATTAAAGGAAGTAAAACGCCACGATTGACTCATTATTCACTTCACACACATTTCACTGTAATAACGAGTTGTTGGTGATTGAAAAAGTAGCTTGAGATATTTTTAGAGGCGACTTTTTGCTTCTAGTTCACCGTTAGCATTGTTAGCTCAACATTAGCCTCTAAGCCTGCTTCACCTGATATTAGAGTAAAACAAAAAGATGACGTGGCTTCTTAGGGTTACAAGAAATAACTTCTGGGTCGCTCCTGTTTACTGGCTTCAGTTCTTCAAACAACTCTGGAGCTTTTTGACTGCTGGTGCTTCAGCCTCTGAGAGACTCTGTCCCTTTTTGGCCATTTAGAAAGAAAAAAACTCATCCAGCTGAGAAGGAAATCTGTTTCAATGTGACCTTCCTTCCAACATGATGGAGACACTCGACTGTTTTGTGATTATTTCACTGTAAAAATCTTACGTATTGCTCCTTTAAGTTAAATATCTGTAAACAATAACCCATTCTGATCCACGCACTGAACCCTAAACACCAAATAAACCTCAGGAAGAGCTGCACGTTCACACAAGAGCAGGAACAAAGACGTAACTCAGAGACAGTTTTGGTCAAAGGAAGACTAATGCCAGTGAAGGAATCCAGTAAACAAGTGCAAATGAAATCCACCTCCAGTCGCTCGTCTCCACCAGCCATCTGGATGCAAGACGCCATCAACACCAGATGGAGAGAAATTGATTCAGTGAGAGCGGCGAGCACCAGAGAACCCTCCGTCAGTGAATAAATGAAGAGATGAGGAGTGAACAGATGGATGAAAGGACGAGCAAAATAAAAATGACATGATTATCTAATCCAACGTGAGAAACTGGATTCTGTCAAAGACCCAAGTCTGAATGAGACTGTCGGTCGATGCTAACCCACTCTTTATGTGTTTGTTTGTTTGTTTGATCTGGAGACTGTTTATAACAGGAAAATGAAAGGAGCTTACTTCTCCACCGCAGATCGTTTCTGAGACTTGGACTGATAATTCAGAGCCATTTTGGTTTCCATACCAGTGTAGATCGACACAGCTGCAGGCGACAAGAGAATGAAGAAGTTTAAAACGCTGTCAGACTGTTTTTGTTTAAACACGCTGTAGTGATATTTTGTTTACCATATATGTATTCAGTGTTTTTGAGCGTGGCTCCTCTGAGCAGCAGGTTCTCTGATCCCAGCGGCCTAAAAAAGAACAATTTAGTCATCAGTTTCACCAGAAACCAGACAGATTTTACTCCAAACCCTAAAAAAGGCTACAGACACTCTGGGTTAGTTACCTGGCTACTGGTTCGTTGTTCATATAGACGTTAACACGGCCCACAAATCTATGTTGGGGGTAAAAAAATAAACCTGTAAGACTTTTCAGATACTTCTTAACATTTTTAATTCTGAGTGAGTGTGTGGTTGTGTTTGCTGCACTGACTTGTACAGGTCTGGTTGAGGTTGCTCACACTCTATGGTGGCGTGGATGCAGCTGACCTCCTCCTCGGTCGTGAAGGCTTTGGTGTCCTGAACTGCATAGTACGTCTGAGTAGGAAAAACAGAAAAGAGAAGCAGAAAAATGTTTTTAAAAGTGTAAAAATAAAAACTTTAATAAACTCATGTCTTTGTTCTGCTGAGTTAGCTAAAAGTGAGGCTAATGCTAGCTCCTTCTCCGTTCTGCAGAAACTACTAATGAATGTCTGAGTTTTCATTTATTTTCTTTGGGTTCAGGTCTCTCATAGAAAAGCATTTGTTCCAAATCACACATTGAATTTTATTTTGTTTTACAGCTTCAAACGTGTCATTAGCCTGCAGCAGACCTCGCCTCCTCAGCTCACCTTAAAGGGGACATGTTATGACTTTTTTCCTTAAGCTATAATAGTTCTATGGTCGACACAAAACATGTTCATGTAGTTCATCCCACTTAATCCTTCTCACATGAAGCGATTTCAGCATTTTTAGTCTTGACATTTTCAGGACCTTCCAGAATGAGCCATTTCAGGGCGCTGTCACTTTAAGAAAACAAGCTGGAGCTGGCCACGCCCACCCACCCCCCACTCAGGCTGCTATAAAGAAGAAGTAGAAGCTCTCACTTGCGCGTGAGAGGTGGATCTATTCTACCTTCCCTGTTTGTGACATCACAAACGGGGACTTTTTGAAACAGCTTGTTTTAGGGCACATTATCCTAAAACCAAATACAGACAAAAAATGCATAGACATATTTTTTGATGTTTTGAGTGTTTATAGAGGCAGAAGAGACCAACATGGCAGCACAAAAGGATGGAAAAGGTGGTTTTGCATAATATGTCCCATTTAATGTGATCTAAACAAGTCAAACCTGTCTCTTATTAACGGTTATAATCAGTGGTAAATGTGGAAAACATGTAGGTTGTAGATTCTATCTTGAACGTCCAATTCAGTAATTGTGGCAAAAGAAAATCAGCCAATAAAAGCTGTTGCAACCGATGCAAAATATAAATAAAAGAGATCATTCTGAGAATAAATAACCTTGTGGCTGCTCTCCCCATCCAGGCTGGCTGTGGTGACGTAACACGTCCCGTCATCTCGGGACGAGGAAAGAAGAATCAGATCACACGGAAAAGTCTCGTCCTCTTTCACAAAAACCACGTCTCCCACCTGAGACACACCCGAGGAGAAAGCATTCAGTTATGGTCTTGAAATATATGTTTTAGGTAATAAAACACGTTTAACCCTGACGTCACAAATAACTTAAAAGCTTTTAAGCAGAAACAGGAAATTAAATTAAATGTGCAAAATCCTGAATTATATCTTTAAAGAGATGTTTGCCGTCTAGCTGATGCAGCATCAACACGTTCACCTGCTACTTTATCACCTGCATGGTTTACTTTTCTAATGACATTTCTGCTGGTTTAACCAAGTTTTCAGCTCATTTTGCTTCACGGCAAACTCTAATGTCATGGTTTTTAAACTGTCATCTGAGGTGGACTCAAACACTCGACCAACTCACTCAGAAGGATGAAACGTGAGTGATTTTCTAACACACACACACACACACACACACACACCCTGAGCTTGCGACTTTGCTTGCGGATGACTTTCCCATTCTGCACCACCTGCACGGGACACTCGTTGACAGCTTTGTCTGCTTTGTGCCTCAACCAGTCCTCGTAACCCTGATGGAGCAGCAGAAACACACTCAGAGGTTAATTTATGTGCTCTGAGGTAAGAGGGTAGAAAAACGTTCAGAACTCACCTGCTTGATGGCGGTGACGGTGATGACAAAAAACAGCGGCAGTCCGCTGGTGATGGGACTCGTGGGCGTGTCGATGATCAGCTGTGGTTCAGACACATCGAATGAGGAAAGCTTTTATTTAATTTACCTTTTTGGTGGATTAAAGTTTTTTGTTTGACGGACTCCTCCTGTCCTGTTTTAGGTTATTTTTATCAATCTGTGGATCAGATCCAGGAAGTAATCCTAAGAATTCAGCCTTGTGCTGGCATCACCTGTAAAGCATCTCGGTTTCCATGGAAACACAAATAAAGGAGTGTGAAGCATTGATGATGAAATCTACATGCAGACTTAGTCAGAGTTATAAATTAAGCCCTTAATGGAATTAAATCAACCTTTTAGTGTAATCAGGTGAGATAACGCTTCATAACAGTCAGATTTATTCTTAAAGTACTACCAACATGTTCTGATGGTACAACCTATAATATGATTATTGTGATTAGCAGCCATATGTGGGGATAAAATATTCAAATAAACCAAAGTGAAAAAAGGGATCTTGTACACAGATGAATAATAACCAATCGTAACCAAATGACTGTGTGTGGGCGAGGATGTTCTTTACCTGAACCAGAAAGATGACGAGGAAGTAGAAGTTGGCAACTCTTCTGAACTGCTCAAACATGTTCTTGGGGATGAAGTTCCAGAATGTGTACTGCAAATACGTCAAATAATACATTTAGTGTAAAAAATACATAAATGATCATTATTATTAGTCTCTAGAGCTGCATCAGGATCGTCCTAAATCACCACCACTGGTTTAATCTGTGACTGGCTGAGCCGACACTCAAAAGTCAGATTTTGTTTCTGATAAGTGAATGCATCGTTGCCCAGCAGAGTACGGTGGCTTATTAGGGCCAATGAGAAGAAAATAAAAGTTAGTGTTGAGAATAAAGTTGACAGTCAAACCTCAAAAGATCTGAAACATATAAAGAACGTTACCAAATAACAACAATAAATTATTTTAAAAGCTTCAGGTAGTTTGAGGAGCATGTGTATTTTTCAGACTCTTATTGTGAAAGAGTAAAGGATGCTTTTTGAGTTCCTCTGTGGATGCTGCTGCTGGATAACACCACAAGTCGTAAAGGAAAATAGTCTATTCTTTACTTTAACCTTTAAACTTCCTCTTTTTTTTCTTCTCAGTGTCACATAATCATAAAACTAATCACCATCATATCTGAAACACAAGCCACAATTAAACCCCTGAGACCCAACATTCACATATGTGGACATTTGCTTCCTGCACTATAAATATTTCCTTTTTTAACTTAGCTCTATTCTTATTATTTTATTGAGGAAAACTTCTTTTTAATTTAAAAAAAAAGTTTTTATGTGTTTATTTTACTGGCTGGTTGGCAGCATTGCTGCCTCACAGCAAGACAGTTGCAAGTTCAAATCCCGGCTGCAGCCTTTCTTCTGTATTTTTGCTCCATGCATGATCCGATTTCCTCCCACAGCATTTCAGCAGGTAAAAGAACCATATGTGAGCATCGGCCCTCAGGACCAGAGTTGGTGCGTCTCTAGATGTAACTAATATTAGAGAAAATAAGGTCATTTTTTTATGATTTATGAAGAATTTGTAGAAGAATATGGACCAATTTATCAATAAGGAACAGGTGAACCTAAATAACTCATCCTGTGTTTCTGTGTCCTTTAATAAGGGAGTAGGTCTCCCTCATGGTATAAAAACAAGCAGAATTCCTCCCCGTGTGTCGTTTCACTCACTCCGATTAGATAAATCCGTGTTTTCCAACAGGAAAGAGTGAAAAGTCCTTTTAATTATCCGGAGCTCTTCCTAGGGTTCGATAAAACCTTAAAGCAGTGCATTGTGGGTCTGGAGGCTTTCACTGACCTTGCAGGAGACTATTCTGTTGTCAGGAAACCTTTGTTGTATAAAAGCTTCTGTTCCTGGAGGAGGCTCCTTGTGTCCGATATAAACCGTCCTGCTGTCCACCCAGTTCTCCTCGCCAACACACTGCAGAGACACACACACACACACACACGCACGCACGCACACAGTTAAACCTTTTTTATTAACATTGCTTCAGTACAAAGTAAATTACAATGAATCAGAGACTTCTCAGTGAAAGAGAGTTGCCGTTGCCACGGATACGAGGACGTGCATGTGACTCAGACTGGAATGCTGAACACACACACACACACACACACTCCTCCACACATTCACAGACTGATAACGTCTTCATTTGAACACAAGTTTAACACAAAATAAGATTCACGACTTTCGGCTTCCAGCAAACAAAACAAGACGGTATCACTAGTTTACATAACGTTTCACATTTGTTACTCATCATGTTTGTTGCACCATCAGTATGCACATTTTAGTGTAATTCACCTTTAATACTCACCCTAACTCTTTCTGCTGATTTAGTTACTCTGATCACACAACAGAATATTTTATTTACCATTAAAAAGAATTAAAAGCACAATAATGCTGAGTTTACAGTGCTAATGTCTCATAAACCTAAAGACAGACTGAAAGAACATTATTTAAGATCTAACTCCATTTTTCTCATTATACAATAAAACGTCACCAGTGATGAAACCTGTTTTAAACTAAGAACACCTGACTCTGAGAAATGATTCAGCTTTAGTTGTTGTGGTGAGGTATTTGGAAACCATGCCCTTTAGCTAAATCTTTAGCATATGAATAACTCTAGTGCTGTATTTGAGCTCAATATCTGTCAAATTACCTGAATCATGTCTATTTCTATGTTTGCTAAGGTTAGTTAGCTGTGGCAGCCATCTTGAATTATAAGTTAGTTGGTTGTAGATTGGGATGCACCAAAAGAAAATCTGGGCTCATATTGATATCCGACATTAGTATTGCTATGGTCGATAACCGATATTTACTGATATCATAATTATAAATAAATGTATAATTACACACCTTTAAGCTTATGAGATGATAACTATCACTGTCACATGACCCAAGAATACCCACATGACCACCCCCCTCCCCTCCGGAAACAGCTGCACAAACTAGATGGAAATAAATATTGTTGTTAAAGTTTACTTCTCAGACAGATACCGATGTTGATGCCGATACATCGTACATCCCTAGTTGTAAATATATTTTACATTTATATCGTTGCAGTACCTCAATCTCTGTTAGAAAAACTCCCCAAATGTTTGTAGCTAGCGGCGTGTATGAGCAAGAATCTGGCGATACGAAAAATATCACAATACAGGAAGAAGATACAATATATCACAATACTAAAGGCCAAGTGACTCAGGTCAGACTCTTCCAAGACACATCCGGTGTAATCACGAGATCTCGTTGTTCCGTCAGAATGAAGGCGGTAAAAACTGCTGCCACCTAGCAGTCGGAGTTTGAATTACACCACACAAAAGAAATACAGTAAATGTTTTCATGTAAATTCTCAATTAAAAAAATACACTACAGTGTTATTTTGAGAAGGCATTTTCATTCAGTTTTACATTTTTAACAAAAATTCTTTTTTCATTTTAGTCATAATTTAGTCGTCCAGTTCGGCTTATTTTAGTCGACTAAAATATATGTATTTTTCTTCTGATGCAACAATTTTCAACTCCTGTAAAGGAAACGTTAACGACACCTACTTGAAACTGTAAAGAAAAGTTCACATTTCACACTTTGGATCAATAAAACTTTATATTCAGAATTGTTTTAATAACAATAATTTTTGGAAAATACCAAAATGAACACTGACTGTTTGAAATTGTGTCTCTAAATATTAGCAAAGTAAACAAATCTGTATTATGTGTAGAAATATAAACATGACAGGAAATGACATCATACATCAAAACATTAAAAGGTGTTCCTCTAATACTGTGAGGAGGTAAACCAGATTGTTTTCAGGTGTATTTATTAGTTTTCCCTGCACTAATTTACCACGGTGGGCTGCCTGAATGTTTTCTCTCATAAAACCTCCGCTAGAACATCGAATGCTGGTAACATCGGCTGAAGCAGTGCCACAAAAAGATAAGCAGATGTGCCGCTCCATGAGTTCAGTTTGGCTCCAGCAATCCCCTCCCACTCCAGCCAACGCTCGCTTCTACCACCAAAACCTTTAAAACCAGGGAGAACCCCAGATGTGAACTCACCAGGAAAATACTTTTCAGATTGTCACATCCAGCCGTGGACATTTTAGACATAAAGTGTTCAACTGTTACCAACACATTATATACTGAATTATTCTATGGTTACCAGCAACTTGTTCAAACATCGTCCGACTCCAGACTCTGGTTCTGTTCTCGTCTAGTCCCGCCTGTTCCATTTGTTAACTGGTTCTTGTGTCGGTTCCTCCCATCGTTCCCGTTTTCTGATTGGATTTTCGTTACCGTCTTTTATTCGTCGACAAAAATATCCATCAATATTTTGTCATAATTTTGTTTTAGGAGAAGTTTCTTTTTTCAATTTTAGTTTCGTTTTCGTCTGCAAAAATTCATTTGAAAATATTCCATCACCAAATTAACACTGATACACTGCTTTTGAAATATCGATTTTTGTATCATAACTCAAAATATCACGATAATCGATATTATCTTACATCCATATTTCTAGCTGTTGCTGAATTTTAAACAAAAGTTCTTGGAATTTTGTACCCAAAGAAAATTACCCTTTGTTCATGAAAACAAAACTGATAAAGTAAAACTTACTTGAATATATTTGAAACTTCCTTACAGATCAACTTTTTTATACTGATTGTTTCATCCTGAGGTTGCATCAGATTGTTTGGTGACGGCTGGACAGGAAATAAAACTTGGTGCAACTGATGCAACTAGAAATAAAATGGACCAAAAAATAGCTGAAATTAGAGCTTTCCTGCATAGAAACAACTGCAAACGTAAAACTAGCACGCATGCTTGACTAGAGAATAGAAATCAGAACTGAAAACCATAACAATGTGTAGTTTTATTCTTTTGACCAAAAAAACCATCCCTTCAGAGTCATGCATGCAACATGACAGCATCAATCTAAATTATATGCAAATTAGATCGTCAGCAGCAGCTTCAGCAAATAAAAAAAGATCCACAGCAAGTTCAAGGGTCAGGCAGCTCTTTATTTAACCAAATATGAGCTCTGCATAAAACTAATGTTTACAAACATGTTTCTGCTGTCAGCTCCAACGATCACAGCCAATAAACCTGGTGAGGTTTTAAACGGCCTGTCCACAAAAGCACACAGACACAATTACCCAGACTAACAAGAGGTGACAGTAATCTGTGAGCGGTGAATGAGATTGAGTGTCAAGAGGCTGCCTGGCCCAGTTCTGGCTTGTGGTTTCCTTCCACACCGTTAACTGGCTGCACTAAGATTACCAGCGTTGGGACTGGGAGCTATTTTTACCCCATGACCTCCAACTATCTGTGGCAGAGCGAAGGAATGATGGAGATGAAAGTTAAACCAAAGCAAAATAGATCAATGAATACATATTGATGTTTCTTTGATGCTGGAGGAGACGGATGCTGCAGAAACAGCAGACGACATTCAGATTTAAGCCTTAAATAAAGAGATATTCTAACTAATATCAGAGAAGTGATGATGACTACAAAGGAGGAGGATAGACAGCTTGCCAAAGGAGTTGCTCTTCCTACTTTTCTCTCCCACCTGTCTGCTCCGTCTGCTCCACTTAACACACCTCTTTCAAGTTTCCTGTTTCCACATCCAAACGGAGGCTACCTGGCACGTGCATCACTTAGAGCTATAAATATAAATACTATTTCCCAACATTATTGATCTTTTTATTTTGTTCCACAGTGATGCTAAACAAAAATCTCAGTTTTGCCACTAAAGCAGCTTTTATTGGTTTTCTCACCTCCCTGCTCTCCATCTCTCGCCACAACCTGGATGGCCTCTAAGCCGACAATCTCTCCCGCATCGATTACGTTTAGCTTTCATCCGGATTTGAGCTTTTTACATGAAAGCCTGTCTGCATTTAATCAAATAAAATTGCATCTTTACGAAATGACGGCAGAGCTCATGAAATAAACCGTGGTTGGTGCTTTCAGCAGGCAGATGTAACGGGAGACTTTAAGCTATTCTGGACGGTGATAATATACTTTTAGTGGCGTTTCGTGTTTCAGGACGCGGCAGGTTTCAGGAGAGTATTTATAGTAGGAAGGGAAACATTTGTGGTCACGAGAGGAGGATGGAGAGAGCACAAAGGCTTTGTTTCTGTCCGTCTCGCTCTGCATTCGCTTTCCTCGACATCACACTCACAGTTGAGAGCAGACGTACACAAGCAGCAATCATGCACAGGGTTTATTTACACATCTTAGTCTGATTCTACTTATCGCTTATGTGTCTATATCATTTAAAATTGTTGTTTTTTTTCATTCTAGGATGGTTCGGACAAATTCCAGAAGTAACGTTAGCATGTTTATGTTGAAGATTTTGGTTGGTCTGGACAAATTGCGTAAATTGTGTCATCATGTTAACGTTTAAGACTTTGGTTGGTCCGAACTAATTCCGTAAATTATGTCATCATGTTAACGTTTAAGACTTTGGTTGGTCCGAACTAATTCCGTAAATTATGTCATCATGTTAACATTGAAGATTTTGGTTGGTCTGGATAAATTGCGTAAATTATGTCATCATGTTAACGTTGAAGATTTTGGTTGATTTGGACAAATTACAGAAGTTACGTTAGCATGTTAACATTGAACATTTTGGTTGGCCCGGACAAATTGCGAAATTTATGTTAGCATGTTAATGTTGAAGATTTTGGTTGGTCTGTACAAATTGCGTAAATTATGTCATCATGTTCACTGTTTTGCTGCCATTGACGACTATAGTCGTCTTTTCAAATCCAACCGCTCGCTGCCAATGATGACTTTAGTCATCATTTGCCTTTTTTTACGGGGCAGGCGTCGGAACGAGCCCCCGCACCGTGAGAACAAACAGCACGTGTCTAAAGCGGATCTTTATCCGTGTATGTCACACATCACGTGATCAGGAAGCGGAAAATCAATGAATTACGAGTTTGTTTTGGGCCGCTGCTGTGAAAAAAACGATGCGCCAAACCAGAAATGCTTCTGCAGCAGCGCTTGGGCAACACATTGTGAATGAATGGATAACGCTAGAAATACGGCGATTCTTCTGATGTAAGAAGTGAGTCTACTCTTTCTTTTGGTACTTTTGGCGTTTACATGATCATAGAGCACAATGTTCTGTGACTCTTCAAAAAACAGTAAAACCGCTCAAAAAACTGGCAGTCAGGGGCTTTCTGATTAGAAAACGGCTGGCAGTTAATAAGTTAACGTTGAAGATTTTGGTTGATTCGGACAAATTACAGAAGTTACATTAGCATGTTAACATTGAACATTTTGGTTGGCCCGGACAAATTGCGAAGTTATGTTAGCATGTTAATGTTGAACATTTTGGTTGGTTTGAACAAATTCCAGAAGTTACGTTAGCATATTAACGCTGAAGATTTTGGTTGGTCTGGACAAACTGCGGAAGTTATGTCATCATGTTAATGTTGAAAATTTTGGTTGGTCGGGACAAATTGCAGCAGCATGTAAACGTTGAAGATTTTGGTTGGTTCAGACAAATTCCAGAAGTTTCGTATGCATGTTAATGTTGAAGATTTTGGTTGGTCTGGATTAACTGCGAAAGTTACGTTATCATGTTGACGAAGATTTAAATTTGTTCCGAAACAATTCCAAAAGTTATGTTAGTATGTTAACGTTGAAGATTTAAATTGGTCCGGACAAATTGCGTAAGTTACTTTAGCATGTTACTTATGAAGATTCTGGTTGGTCTGAACCATTTGTAGAAGTTACGTTAGTATTTTAACATTGAAGATTTACGTTAGTCCAGACGAATTCCAGAAGCTGCATGCAAGTAGCATGTTAATGTTGAAGATTTTAGTTGATCAGGACAAATTTTGGAAGTTATGTTAACACGTAATGTACAGCCAGTTTTTGCAGGTTGTAGTTCTTTTTTGTAGGAAACATTTACAACCTTTATGAAAAAATCCATCATTACCTTTGTAACTGATATTTGGTCCAATAATAATCCCAGACTGCACACCATAAATATATTAAATGAGCTGCACACTCAAATTTATTTACTCACATGGGAAAAATAAGTTTTAGGGAAATCTTAATAAATAGAGCGCTATTTTAAAGCAGCATTCCGCAACTTTGCAGTTATATGGTCTCTGTCGCCCTCTAGAGGCTTGCTGCGTAACATCACTGTCGTAACATTCAATCTCTCTCTCGGGCATAAGAGGCATGTTTACATTCCTAATGTCAGGCAAAACAACTAAAACAAACTTTTCCACCTCCACACATTGAATAAATAGTTTTATCAGGACTGTATAACAACTTTATGCCCGACCAAACACAATAACCCCGGTGAAATCATTTATTACTTACCTAGCCATTAGCAGCACGGCTAGGTTAGAGTCCGTAGTTCATGCCTTTCTTTCTAAAAGAGCTCTCCAGCGAGGAAAAGACGGCGTTCAAGACGCACATTCTGGTGGACATAACGCGTGTTTAGAACGCGCGCTTTTTTATCCTTTTGGCTTGCCATATTCTGCCGTAAAACGACACCCAGTCAGTACTTCCGGCGCTACCCGAAACACAAAAACTGTATAGTGCAGTAAACAGACGTGGGACCCCCCAACACTATCACAGGTATGAAAATGAACATAATAGATAATACTATGTTGCAAAAACTTTACAAAAAAGCATAATTTTAAGGTGTAAAAGTTGCGGAATGTTGCTTTAAACAACTTTATTGAACAAATGGCAAGTAAACAACATAAAAAGAAACAAAGTATCCAGAAGAATTCAACTCTAATACAAACTTCTAGGGATGTTAATTATATTGAAAAAAATTTTTTTAGATAGTCAGAAATTACATTACATGTTTTATCAAATAAGTAAACGTTTAATTTCTTTGTTTTATATATATTTCTATTAATCTTAACCATTTATCATGTTTTTTTTTTTAATAAAACAAGTATTTTTTTTTACTTTGTGACGTTTTGCTCAGTCTGGTGGCTAAAGATTGAAGGATGGTGTTTATACGTGGATGGTGAGGATTTATTATTATCTCATTTAGTGAGGCTGAACAAGACAGATGGGGATCACAGCTGGTCTCTAATCTGAGACTCCACACACACACACACACACACACACACACACACACACAAACTGTATGTGACATTTTTACACAAGATACAGACAACAGCATATCTTTTTATTCCTACCAATGACATACTAATCAAGATCTTCATGTGCAATAAAACAAACAGAACGTACTTGTTGATTAGTGTTTTGTTAAAATTGGATTTGTATATTTTTTAAACACACGTTTGTTTCAGGAAGAAGGTGTGTGTTATCTTCCCTCTGAGCTAAGTGGCATCAGAGATCGTAAACAGATCTGTTAAAGACTCGGTATCGCCGCGGCAGGGCCGTAGCTTTTGTTGAGACTCGTTTTCAGCGCCGCCTGTTGCAGCGGGAGATAAAATAGTTCAGGAACGACAGCGCGGCCTTGTAAAGCTGCAGACAAACACGCGTTTGTGTGGTTTCCTCTTTGCTATTTGCTGTGTCCTCTAAATGTTATCAGTGCTTGGCAGGCATCACGCAGCATTAGCTCCAGTGTCTCTGCTACAATGTCAGCGTTGCAAATTGTTTTCTGCTTCTGCAGGTTAGGTCTGGGCATAAATCTTAATGCAATCACACCATGTCAGACAAATCTAGAGCTCTACTCAGCTCTACAAAACATAAATCACAGGCTGCTAATTTGACTCACAGAAAGTTATGTTGTTGTCGACTCACAGCAGCTTCTCAAATTGTCTAAAGCTGCAGAAATGATCTGATTCTTGTACCTGAATCTGTTTCTCCTCTCTGTCAGCGACGGTGTGAGTGGGTTTGGGGATGGTGGATGGAGCTGGTCTCAGGAAATGTGTGTGAGTAGGTGGGTCCATTTCCTGTTTACTACGTGTTCCTAATCACAGCAGGGCTTCACTTCTCTGGCCCCCTGATGGTTCAGGTCCAGAGGGAACAGCGTGTGCTGTTTTTACAGAAAATGACACATTCACACTTTGAAATGAGATATGAGTCAGGATGTTTTACATCTTAGTAACATGCTGATTTGAGCGTTTGTTCCTTCATTTATTTCTTTTTTAGGATTCTTGTTAATTAATGTAATATAGAACATAGATATAGAATATAGATGTTGCAAGTTGTGCCTTTTCTTTCCCAAAGTGACGCCCGAGGGCCATTTGTGGCCCTAGGAGTGATTTTGTGCGTTTTTAGAAGAGTAGGATTATGTCTGTCTAGCAGGCTGTTGACTGGTGTGGGAGCCTGATGGACTCGGGGAGCCACTTCTGCTTGGCGCCCTGCATCTGTCAAACACTACAGCAGCACCATGGAGACCAGCGACTCTCTGTCTAGAACCCTAACCCTAGATAAAGTCCATTTTACTCCAGGATGTTTAAGAGAACTTGTGTATACTGTTGAAAAACGAACACAAACATGTGGTTTGATGTAACAAACTGTCATTATGGGAGATTAATATGACTTTTTAATAAAAGATAGAATGTCTCTATGGTCGATATAAAACATGTTTATGAAGCTCTTTACTCAAAATCTCTCTCACATTAAGTGATTTCAGCACTTTTTTTCCTAACATTTTCACTACCTTCCAGACTGAGACGTTTCAGGGCCAGGGTTCGAATCACGGGGGAGCTAAGGGGAGCCCAGCTCCCCTCAAAGGATGATGGGCTCCCCTGGAAGCCCTCAACTTACATACCCAGGGGGAGCCTGAAAAAACATCCAGTTTCAGGTAGGAATTTCTGATATTATCAGTCTACCATTAATATCTGCATTAAAATTTAATATCGGAAAATATCGGTATCAGTTTTTAGTCTTTTAATGACACAACTTTTACATAACTTACACATATTATACATCACACCCTTTAGCTACTTCTCCTCTCTCTCAAAATGTACAAAAGTAACAGATCTGAGGTAAAGTTTTTGAGATATTTTAGTTTATTTGACACAACTTGTGAATTAGAAATTTGCCTTGTGTAGTGAACTGTCCTCACAGCACGTAGCTACATGTAGCTAGCTAGCTAACAAACCACTAAAGCAAAAACAAGAATCTTCACCTGAGGTTTACTTTTCTTATCTGAAGAGTTTTCTACATGTTTTATCACCATAGCTGCAACATACAGAAAAAGATTAAACATGTACTAATAAACACATCTTAGCTTAGGAAGAATGAGGTTCAGCAGCTGTTGGAGACAAAATAAATATGGCGCATCTTCTATTACTAACTTAAATCAGTTGTCATTTTCCACAGAAAATGTTTAAAATGTAAGCATGATAGGAGATATGTGATGTTAGTAACCTAAAATGTTTTAGTTTTACTTTTTTTATGAGAGGGGACGCAGCATTTATCTGTATCTGTTTATATCGGGATCAGAAATTAAGAGTCAGACAATATCGGCTTATTGGATATCGGTAAGAAAGCCAATATCGAGCATCCCTAGGTTCAACCTATATTACTATTATTTATATGAACTCTCAGCGTACCGGGACTTCTTTTGAGCTGAGAGGATGGAGATTGCTGATTTTTCGTGTGCTCCAGGCACGGCCATGGTATCATTCCCAAAGTCGCGCCACTAAAAAAATGATATATATAATATATATTATTTTATTATCTATATACCTATGAGACAATGTTTTACCATTTTAAAAAATCCATTTTATAACAAATCCTACACACTCATAAGCAGCGTTACCGACATGTTCTGATATTGTCCAACGAAAACCTAAATACGTCGGACACGCTGAACAACAAAACCTGAGGTAACACTGCAGCTCCCTGCAGCTCTCTAAACATTCAAGGTTTTTTCTTTTAAATCACAGAGCCAACACCCCTGCTTGTTTATTATATCTTCCTGAGCACAGCGACTGTCTAAATATTAGGAAAATGTTTTGCATTTTGCAAAAGTCACACTGATGATAATTTTTTTCAAATTGGGGTTAAAGTTAGGGATTATTGTAGCAATGAAACGATGTAAATTATGCAGACATTGTTGCAGTACCCACTGGTAAACAGATACAAATCTACAGCACGAGGACATTGTCCTCCCAGGGACACGCCCACATCTGCCAGTTTTTGCTCATAAGCAACCTCTCTGAGTACGTTATGTTGTTGTGCATGTGTTGCTTGTTGCTATGCAGACATATTAAACCAATAATAAACCCATTTTCCAATCAGCAGATGATAATGAGCGTGCAGTAGTGCAACAAGTGAGGACTAAAAAAACAACATCCTGCAGGAATTCTCTGCAGGAGAGACTTGGTTAAGTGTTCCTGCAATTGAGCACAAAGAAGTAGGTGACCTGAATGCAGGCTGCAACTTAAAAGTGACGCTCTTCCTTCTGGCAGCTGAAACCAAAAGGCAGAGATGGATCAGTGAGACAAATCCACTCTGGAGTTTACAGATCATTCTACACAATACGGTGCACATATGTCTGATCTTTAAAAACTTAGATAATGTTGCAGCATTTAATTGTTCTATTAGCTCTCACACAGAGACACAGAGAAGCCCTGATCACATGACAGAATGCTGTTGGTTATCAGTCAGCGAGCTTCATGCTTCAGCGTTTCTCCTGCTTGTGCACTCTTGTCTTTGGGTGTGTGAGAAACACCCAGCATCAGTCTGCACCCGCAGGTCCCTACAAGCCCACTTCCTAGAGGAAGAATGCAAAAGCAGTCTGGTTGTCACTCATCCAACCATCCATCTAAATAACCATGTTATGACTGTTAAGCTAATATTCACCAGGTTTTGATTCTTGCATAAGGAGGAATCTGGCGATACGATATTTATTTATATATTTATACGATATTTATCACAATACAGAGGAGACGATTCGATGAATCACAACGCCAGACGATATTTTCAATTTTAATTGGAAAACTCAGGCCAGATGCTTGCAACACACATCCGGTGTTATCAGGAGATCTCGTTGTTCCGCCAGAATGAAGGCGGTAAAAACTGCTGCCACCTAGCAGTCGGAGTTTGAACTGCACCACATAAAGGAAATATAGTAAATGTTTGCATGTAACTTCTCAATAACAATAAAATCAATACACTGATTTTAAATATTGATTCATAATGTCGTGGTATTTCTGTGTATCAATATTTTCTTACATTCCTATTAAAAAGTTTGTTTTTGAACCCCAGATCAGTTTGACTAAATGTCTGACTGCTTAAGGTTTATAAATGTTTAACACAAAGTCAACAGTTCCCACCTGATACTGACGTGGAACAGGAAGACTATGATGTTTTTGCCTCTACATGTGTTTATTCGTGAAATGTCTCATGAACCGCTGGATGGACTTGAACAAAAGTCAGAAAACTTTCACCTGATTTATGACTGATTAACTTTGAGAACTTTTTAAATGCAACAGCTAATCCACCTTAAAGGTCTCAGTCACTCATTTTTCAATAATGGCAAGCCATCCTATATATGTGAATCTATATTCTGCCACGATCTGTAGACAGAGCTCAGTCGTGGTTGATTCCAAAGCTGTTTCAAATGAGCCGTCGCCATTTTAGTTGTTCCGCTCCGTCGCATCATCCCACCCATCAAACCGATACAGCGCTGTGATTAGCACAACACAATACTGCTCAGGTCAATGGTAGACCTGCTGAGGCTCCTATGGAGCGTGGCTAGACCGACATGCAGAGCAGAATCACTTTTGCTTCAACTACTGTCTGTCTAGATTTCTAGGCTAGTGGTCTCTAGTATAAATGAACGACTTGTGTAGATTTCTGTAGCAAAAAAGCTCTGGTGCTCCTGTTTCAGGAAGTAGAAGTTAGTTGGAGGAGTGGGGGTGGGCAGGATACGGCTGTATTTGGAGTCTTACTCATATGCAAACATCTCTGGTGTGATTGGCTAGCAGCAACGGGACTTTCTGCTGCCTTCGTTCGCTCTTCTTGTGTAAAAAATGCAACGTTGATGTTTTATCTTCACAAATAACTCAAGCCTGAATGCTGTGGAGTTGCTAATGCTAATGGTTAGCTTCTACTAGCTGAGACACTCTGTTCTCTCCTACCAATGGGCGGTCCTAAGCCAAGGTGGGTGGGGCCATGACTAATAACTCTCACTGTGACGTAGAAGAAACTTGCTTTTTCTGACCCGATCGTTTTCCCATTTTTTTTTCTGTGGCTGATGCAGGTGATATGGGATAAAGACGTTTCTAATGTTTAATGACTTGTTTTATAAAAATTGACAAGTATTACACGGTTTCTCATGAAAGCATCAAACACCAAACACCTGTTACTGTTGTGTTTCTGAATTAATATTCAAAGAATACCGGAATCATTACATCTGGATGTCTGAGTCTTTGATCTTAAATTTCAGAAGATCACGTTTCTTCTAAATCACCAGTAGCTAATACGACTGAATTGTGCTTTTTTTATTATCATTTTTACAGAACAACCAGCCTGCTGAGCTGCAGAAGTGGAACGTAGCCATTGTTAAATTACCTGCTTCAAACCAGCTTCAGGGTTTTTTTCCACAACGCTGAAATGGGGTTGAGTGTCAGAAAACGTAAGAGGCTGTATTGTTCTCACCAGGAACCACCAGCATCACCAGATGCGTCAGAATGAGATAAAATAAATCCTGCTGCTGCCACGAAAAACGTCACTAAATCATTTATGAGTTTAAATTATCTAAAAAAAACACAAAACCATGTATCACATCCCACCAGGATTAGATTTATTATTGCTACAGATGTTACTAAAGTAGAGGAAACACACGATGTTACTATAAAACAGAACAAGCGTGTTTGAGGGTAAACGGCACGACTTTATACTGAAATAAACCTTCACCCGCTTCCATTACCAACGTGGGTCAGGAGATTCTCTCCAGCCGGGGTTATGACTTGGGTTTTTGTTGTTTGAGGAACCAATGTCTTTAAAATAAATAACATTAATCATTATTAGTGGATTTTTATGCTGCAGCAGCCTCGTTTTACCAGGCCTCAGCCTTCAGTTTTACCCTAAATGTCCTAAAAACACCAATATTCAGTTTTCTATTACTGGAAAAGCTGCGGCCACAGTCACTAAACTCTAAAACCACTCAATAATGCAGATTAGAAACACAGCAGGCGTCATGAAGCCAAAGACAAACCGCTGGTTCTCCTCCCAGCTGAACAAAACACCATTGTTGAGCATTTCCTGTGGACACGAGTCATTCTCTGAATGTCACAGGAACAAACTTACACATGCTTCAGTGTGTGTGTGTGTGTGTGTGTGTGTGTGAGGAGGTAGGTGGATGGGAGAGCTAGCGGTGGTCATGTGACACTTCACATGACTTGACCCGACGCTCCCATCGGGTCACATGAGTTTGAGTGTCAGGAGGGTTTCCCAGTTAAAAACGAGGCCTGGAGGCGCTCAGAGTGGTGGGGGTTTAATAAACTGATTCTAAATGTCAGATGTTTATCGTGGAGCGGCTATGGGTTGGTTTTGGTTTCTAGAAAATATGAAAATCAGTCAGAATCAACAGAGAAGCTACAAATAACTCAGAGCTTTTAGATCATTAGCAGCAATATGTGGTCCTGTAAGGATGACAACAACAATCTAGTGTTCTGGTTGTGCTCCCAGGTTCCATAATGCTAATCCTCTAATCTGAGAAAAGTCTCAAATGCTTTCAGATGTTTTGTTTCCCTTCATCTTTTCTCTGAAGCAGTTTGATGGAGTTTCTTTTTTAAACAGAAGCGTTTCACCTTTGAAACAGGTGGTTCAAATACATTAAAGTGGGTTTCTGTGGAAAGGCTTGAAAAGACATTTTAATTTTGACCTGATTGATGAGCTAACGGCTAGTCAGACAATGGTTGAGACCAACTAAAGGGAATGGAAATTGTTCATACAACTATAACCTAAAAGGAAATCACAGAATTTTATGCAAAAACTATTTTATTAACGTTATTTTCACATTAAAATAGTGCCTGGACGTGTTACAGCTAGCTAGCTTAGCTTCTAACGGCCACTGCAACTAGAAACATATACTGATAAATATGTAATCCAACATTTTTATGCAAAACGGTTTATGAAACAGTTTTTTATAAACAGCTATCAAACGTTTGAAAGTTTAGCTGCCTATTCCAATAGGCCATTCTGTGACTATCCTTTAGCTTGTCAATCCAGTAAGAATCAAACAATTTCTCCAAACTGAGGTAATTTAAATCTACTAAATCTGCTAAACAAGCTAGCTTTTAAACACAAACATGGTCACGGAACTCTCAGCCTCCCTTCGGCCATCATACGTAGGCCAATTCGACGTGGTACCGGAACCCGCATTTCAGTTTTCTACGTCCAAACGTCTTTTGTTGTCCGTGACTTCCCGTTGTTATGGGCTGAGGGTTTTAGACAAATGCGAGAGAACCACTTTGTTACTTATCTCCACAATATATTTATAGCTATTATATTTTAGAGTGTTGTTAAGAGGCATTAAAAAGTTTTTTAAGATAATTGTGCAGATTTGCCAAGATGACATTTAACGTGTTGTTGACTTTAGGCCGGCTGGGGGTGTCCAACAAGTCTGACCTGCTTTCCTATAAGTTAGTGATGTTGTAATGGCCGCTGAGAAACAGTTTGTTCTGAAAAAAGCTTGTTTAACGCGTCATAACCTTAGATACATCACCTTAAATTTGTCCCAGCCCACTTCAGTGTCAGCAATACATAAACGTTGGACATTGTAATGCTAATGCCAGAACAACGCTAGTGCAAGATACTGCTAACATCCTTGTTAGACGAGAGGAAACCACTCACGTTCCAGGATGTATTGGGAATATCCAGACTTTAGACTTTAGCTAATATTCATGATGTCATTTTTCTTGTGGATTTAGAAAAACTCAAGAAAAGACAACACATTAGGATACCGCAGTAGAAATCAGGTCTGAAAACCCCATCATTCACTAAAAATAACTCATTCGTCATGTGAAGAAAAATTCTCTTAATTGATAAGAAAAATATGCAACTGCTGCTGTGAGGAAACCAGAAGTATTACAAATATTAACTCATACCATTCATAAGAGCTTTAAAGAATAAGAACCAATGGATGGTCGACTCTTTGCGTGACCATCCATTCAACTGAGGTTGGTTTTGTCATTTGTTCCTCTTGGGTCTCTCTGTGAGCAGGCCAGGAATTTAGTATCACACTGACTAAAACCCTAACCCTGACCTCAAGCAGCTAAAGTTTTTTTCAAAGATTCTCATACTCACAGCAACAATTCATTCTAGAAAAGGACGTGGTTTAAAGTTGTCGTTTTGAGTCCGAACTCAAAGTTAGTGTCACTCATGAACACAACCCTGCTGTTGTTTTCAGCAGCAGATGTGTGAGGATGTGTTTGTCAATGGAGGCCCTGATGCTATTTTTACCAATGACAAAAACAAGAAGTATATTCATTCATTCTAGAAAGAGGCACACACTTCCCCCTCTACGCTAGATGGAGAGGAAGGAAGCTCGTTCCCATCAGTGGTGACTTTAGGCCTCAACCTGAATCATCACTATTTTATAATGGATCCTTATTCTCAGAGCTTAAATTCATTATAACGTGTTTAAACATAAACAGAGACAAGCCCAGATCAACCATGAATCATAAACAGTGAGTACATCTTTGCCTAAATCAGAAAGAAATCTGAATATGCTGCTTTTACTTTGAAGACAGCTTTTATTTTGAAAGCCAAGAATATTTTCTATTTGTATAAAATATAAATAAATAATTAAAAAAATGTTTTTAATTTTGGCAGGACTGTTTTTTAATTTGGTAATCTGGTGTAAATAAATGACTTTCATCTATTTTTCAGTCTCCAGCACAGAAACCAATAAAACCACTCAAGAAGCAATAACATTTAAATTTCCCATAAAAACTATAATAAATTATCATACGTGTTTTTTTTTAGCTAACTGGAGGTTATTTGTGTAATTCTGAACTCTGAGGTGACTGAACCGGTTTGTGCAGCGCTAAATAAACAAAGATGTAAAGATTGATAAAGTAGTTTTTTTTCCTGTTTTAGATGTTTTTTTTTTTTGCTTCAGATGTTAGATGACAGGTCAGCGTGTCCGTAGTAGCAGCAACATAGCAACATTATCATAGTAATTAATAAAATGTCATTAGGGCCCCAACAGTAGCTCTAGTGCAGAGACCTGGATGCTACTACTAGCAACATCGTTAGCTTACTTTATGCCAACACTTCATTTAGTAAAATATTAAAAGTTGGGTTCAAGTTATTCGTACTATTAATTAATTTGAAAAAGTCCCCTAACTTAGAATTTTCTTTCTTTTGGACCCTGAACCCTCACTACCAAACAGCCTGAGGGTGAGAAGCGTTAATGCAAATGTAAAGGAGGTCAGTGATAGATTGTCTTGCATCTTTGTTGGGACAGTTATTTAAAATCGTAGCCTTTAAACTGGACCAATCATGGCTGCCCTTGTGTTCTAGCCTAAGGCCACCATGGGGCTGAGCCCCCCTAAAGGTCAGATCCTAGAATCACCCCTGGTCCCTGCCCTGAGAAGCAGCTGAATCACATTAATGACTTTAGGGATGAAAAGGTCACATGACTTTGCCACGAAACATAAAATAAATGTTAAAAATGTGCAAAAACTGATCTTATGAATGGAAATAACTACACAAACAGAGCCAGAGTGATTTTTCAAGCAGAGAGGAGCACAATATTTCAACCTCCTTCAAGCAGTGGCACCCCCAAGGGGTGGCCAGGGGTGGCCATGGCCACCCCTAGAAAATTGCTGGCCACCCCAGGGGAGACCAGTGTTCTTAATAAATCATGTTAATGTTCACTGAAACCATAAATTCATCTTATTTAATCAAGACATAAATGTAAAACCCAATAAAAAATTATACAATTAATCAGTAAATAAATAATCAGAATTTTAAAAATGTATATATATTTCTGCTGCTCACCATTTTCAAAAAAAAGTGTATATCTCCATAGTTTTTTGTGAAGACAGCAACAGGTAAATAAAAAAATAAAATTTGAAAAAATTAATTTTTGAAATAAAATTTAAAATAACTGAAATGTAATTTTCTGAAAAGTTTGTATTTCTCAATTTTGAGTAAAGTGTTTTAGATGCATATTGATTTTTAATGAAAAAAAAAGAATAAAGGAGCATGTAGTGCATCGCCACAGGCTAAACTCTCCCAGAGTTACCACAAGGAACAATTTTGTGTGCCACCCCAAAATTTTCTCTGGCCCTGTCTGGCCACCCTTATCAAAGTTTTCTGGAGGCGCCCCTGCCTTCAAGTGTTTTATTGTCTTTTAACTAGAAAAGATAAAAACTTTTATTTTGAAGAGTTTTTGGAATAATCGATGCTGTCAGGAGAGTCAAGACCGACTCTTTAAACTAAATATCTGTGCATCTGAGCAACTCTATCCAGTATGTGTGCACTCATGACCTTTAGGTAATAATATAATAATAACAAGACATCAGAACCACAGCATGCTATAAAGTTAGCCCATTTCTCTGTTCCAGATAACTTTTCATCGTGCCTTAAAAATGTCAGTAACACTTTACAATAAGGGTCCCTTTATTATCGTTACTTAGTGCATTATTAAGCATTAATTAAATAAAGTATTAACAACTGCTTAACCATATTAAGTAATGCCTTACTAAGCAGACACCCCCCTGGCCCTTTGTCCTAACTTTAAGGACACTTAATAGTTAACAATAACGTTAATAAGGGACGGTTTTGGCAGCAGCGTGAGGCGTATTTAGTGCTGGGTTTCTATGGCAACCGCTGTCTTCATGGAACTATTCACCTGCAGAGCCAGGCCAAACGAACAGAAGCACAGAGGGAGTTCAACGGGACAGGAAGCATGAAGGTCTTACCTGAACGAGTCGCTTCATTCCTAATGATCAGGTCATCGTCCCACATCTGTCTGACCTTCTAATACCGCTCCTGCCTGCTTTTACCAGTTCAACCAGCTTCTAACTGGTCCACCCCTCACTGGTTAGATTTTATATTGATCACATGATAATCAACTGATACAAAATTACTGGAACCAAATTATGACTCAAGCTTTTCTCTGCTGAGCTTCCCTCTCTTTGTTTGGCTTCAGCCTGTGGTGTGAATCAGCTGTGAAATGCAGCTAGGCAGGTTCCTAAAGGTCTGACGAGCAAAAACAACAGGAGGAGGTTTTCCTGACACGACAGGTCCAACATAAACTATCCCTGTCACTACAGGGCTCTCCATCTTTACGCTGTTGTACACGATTACACAAGTTCACCTGCTGCAATCAGAGATTTAGTCGTCCCACATTCCCAGGATGAAGAACACGGTTAGGCTAATGAAATGGTTCTAACGTTGCTCAGTGTTCTACTGGTTTTACATCCTCACAGGAATCCTGCTGCCCTTACACGCTGCCAAGGAAGCAAATACATCAGCGTCATTGTGAAGGTAAGAGTTGCTGGGAGAGGACAACATTACAGCACAGCCGGTTTGTTCTCCAGGATAACCAGACTAGGAGTCACCCTGTGTGTCTCTGTCTGGACCAACCCAGCCTCAAGCAGTACGGGAAAGGAGTCCCTGAAAAAGTTACAGCCTCTCTGGGAAGTTCTCATCGTTTGAAGAATAGTTGCAGCTAAACCTAAAACATGTTTTGATTTCTTAATTCCTACAGGTAAACAGAACCGCAGCAGAAGTGACATCTGGCTTTTCCCTGACATCATGAATCTCTAACGAGTGTTTAAACAACTTGACAAAAAAAGATCATTGATTTTGTTTTGAACCTGCCTTCTTTACTCTGTGAATAGCTTACCGAACAGCCTCTGATTAGAAAAATAGCTTTTACACGTGACAGGATTGATCTGAGCACAGCCAAGACTAATCTAAAGTTCACACATTATTTTATAACCCCTGGAGACACGGGTAAGCTACATTTAGCTGATCCCTGAGGTTTTTATGCTCGTAAACACTTTTAGATGTAAACTCGATTTCTCCCAGTAGAGGTTGTGTAAAGCCTGTCTATGACAGGCAACATAGGTACAATTTACTACTTTTAAACAACAGAACTCTTTAACAGTCAGTTTAAGAGCTGCTACTACATTATTTTTGTTTGTGATGTTAGAATTAGGAAAAATGTATAAACGTTATAGAGCTTTTGTCATTATTTTTATCCATATTGAAAATGTGTAGGAAGTATTTTCTCTGACCTCTTTTTAAACAACTTATATAAACATAAAAATGCCTCTTACAAAAAAAGCGATTTCAGCAGTTTTATTCTTCACAGTTTCAGTACCTCCGTTTCACGGCTCTGTCACTTTAAGAAAAACAAGCTGTTCCTGGCCACGCCCACCCATCCCCATGAGTTGAGGAGCTCAGATATCTGGGAGGGGCTCAGAGTAGAGCTGCTTATTCTCCAGCATTGACATGCAAGGGGAGGGGTTCTTTGCTAACTTTCCTTATTGTGACATCACAATAAGGGACTTTTTGAAACAAATCATTTCAGACAAATAATTCATAAAACCAAAAACTGATGAATGGATAGTTTTTTTCACATTTGGAATGTTTATAGAGGCAGTAGAGACCCACATGGCAGCACAAAAGGTGAGTTTTGAATAATGTGTCCCTTTAACATTGGTATCAAGTAAGAACAGTCAACTATTAAACACCTGATCACCTTTTTAACAACCAGCTAGCCCACCTGTGCAAATTTAGCCAATTACAAAGCAGGAAAAAGAAGAGTCTTTTTAAGAGTTTTGTCCCTTTTAAAGTTCAGCATCAGCCACAGAAAAACTCATAAACTCATCCACCCACAAACTCATCAAAGCCAAGACTCACGGCAACAACAGAGACACAAAAAAGGCACCAGATCCATTTTAGTGATCTTCAGCACAGCTGGAAGCTCCTCGGTCCTGCTGTGATGACCTCACTCTCCAGCCAGCACCAATCAAAAATGATAAATTAACCTAATTTTCTCCACAAGTCGTGATTATGAGTCATGGTTGACGGGGAGAACACACCACTTGATATTTCCTTTATGTCATAAATCAGGACAGCTGATTTAGAGAATAGTGGAAGAAAACAGTGTTCCCTCATGTTTGTGGCAATTACACTCAAATATTCATGTGCTGATTATTTATTCATGCCAAAATTTCCAATGAAGCTCTAAACGATTCCGTTTGTCATTTGGGTTTGCTTAGAGTGAAGCTGCACTCAAGGATAAATATTTATGTGGTTCCATTACTTGCTTACATCATCCTGATTTTACAGCTGGTAGTGAACAGGAGTCACGTATACCTGCAGAACATCCATAGTGGTTCCTGGCTCTGGCTGCAGAGTTGAGTAAGCTCTGCTTCTGCTGGTGTTTTCTGGCAGACGGACCGTCAGAGTGGTTGGAGACAATCACAGTCATCTGTTTCATGGTGGCTGCCAGAGTGCATCGATGATGTTACGGAATAATCAATGTTGTAGGGAACCCACTTGAGCACTCGGTGGGTCCGACGCATTAACGACTGTTCCTACGTGCACTTCACTCCGTATCAAATGTGCTTCCAGGCAACAACAATAATAATAATAATACTGGCACAGCGGTAAAGTTTTGGTTTTTTATTGTTTTGGTTACGCTTACGCAACACAAATCAAGATTACAGGTCCTTTAGAGTTGAGTTTCAGCAGAGCATCAAAGTACGCTAAAACCTGCTCGACCTTTGTTAGATAATTTCAGTTTTACGTGGTTCTGACCGTATGAAATCTGGATCTCCTCCTGAGAGAGCAGCTAAATCTAGTGGTCAAAACAACAGAGACACGAGGGCTGCAGCTATGAAACATTTTAGTAATTGAGAATTCTGCTGAATTATATCTCAGTTAATCTACTCACACATACAGTAAGTGTGCTACACCAGTTGTACCTAATGGTGGAAGCCTGTGTTCTCTCTAATCTCAGCCTGATGTGCACAGCTCTGTCCAGGAATGAAATGTCAAACTGTTTGTGACCAACTGGCATTTGTAGTTTTTGTAATCAACAATGATGATAAAGCAGAGCTGAGTGATAATTACCAGAAACTCTGTGTTTAGTACAACGGTTGTGTCCTCTGTGCTGGAAACAAGAGAATCAAACAACTCATGAGCCTCACGTCAAAAATGTTCAGCCATTCTCTGAACTTTAGTAGTTGTGTCCTCTGTGTGTTCGAGGTTAATCATGCAATTATTGGACAAAGATGGCTAGCTGTGGTATTGATTTAACTAACAAACCATCCAAGAAGTCTCTTATCGGCAAGTAAAATTATATTTTTTAGTCTAATTTGCTGGTTGAACAGGATAAAATGATATGTATTTAACATAACGGTGCTTGGTCAAAAATGGGTTGAAATATGACGTGTTGGTAGGGTTGAGTACTAAACTCGAGCTAACTGAGCTAACCGAAGCTAACGGAGGTTTGCAACTCACCAAGCTGTGGTGTTTCTGTGGTCTCCCTCAGAGAGACCTGCAGAAACCAGCTCTGCAGCTATAAAACCTGGGTGGCCAGGGAACGAAGCTGTCCCCGCTCCGCTGGTCCACCGTGGTCAGAGATCCGTGAAGTTGCCACTGCAGAAGAGTTTTGGTACCATCTCCCTGGAGCATCTCTGACCACACTGGAGGCAGCAAACCAGTAGCTGTTGGGTGCTCTGGCCGCCTGAGTCTGATCGTTGCGGTGCAAAGTCGTAGCCATGCTAGCTGCTTGTGGAGCTCTCTGATGGAGACCGCTAGCCTAGTGAACTTGACCAAATTCTTGCCTTGCAAAGTTTGGTCTAGGCACGCTTCATTGGAACCCTCGCAGCCCGATCCGCTGCTGTGGCTGTCCAATCACAGCTGACTATAGTTCTGGTTGGGCCAATCACAGAGCAGGAGTAGCCGATGACGTCAGAGCTGCAGCTGCGAACATAAACAACATGGCGGCAGCGCAGGAACCACGTTTGTTTTAAACGGCTTTGTCATCAACATTGGATTACGTGCGTAAGTCTGTCGGATATACTTAGCGGCTTCTTATTTTTAATCAAACAAAGTAGTGCAATTTCCCAGTACACCTGATATTCACATGTTTTTCATACAAACACGACAGAAATCATTGATGTTAGACGCCATTGCTGCCTCCCGCTTTATCGTCGTTGTGATTATGTCACGTTGTTCGTTACTCTGATTGGTCCTAGCGCTATCCAATTGCGTGCTGACATTTTGAAAGACAACCGTAGATCCCGCCTCACAACTGAGCGCCGTCAATGGTTCGTGGCCAGACTATATATTCACATATATAGGATGGCTTGCCAGGCTAGGAGACTGCAGAAACACCGCAGCACCGTGAGTTGATGCATGCTTCATGTTAGAGTCGCTAAACCGCATTTTTCTAGCTAAAAGTACCCGATAACCTCCGTTAGCTTTGGTTAGCTCAGTTAGCTTGTAGCTAGGTGTCATGGCTGATACTGCCAAGATGGTGGTGGTGGGAACCGCCCACTGGGCTTCACTTCAGCTATTCAGAAACCTACAGGTGACGTCATGGAGGGTTGGTCCATACGTTTGTACAGTCATTGGTTTTTGTTGTCAAAAGGAGCAAATTGACACGGCTCTGTTTTACTTTTTCTTCAGTCTCAAATCCACGTTGTGCAGGATGATTCAGGATGCTGCAGCTGATCTCGTTGTAAAGACTGATTGTGTCGTTCATTCACAGTTCATGTTCTGTTGTGGGGAACTAATTAGGTAATAACTGTCTCTGTGAAACATCTGATCACAGCAGCGTGGAGTCACATGGTTTAAAGGAAGCAAATAATCAAATCATTTTGTCTCTTGGATATTTTTGTAATCGTTTCATTCAAATCATTAAATTAATTGTTTCAGCCCTCGTAGACACATGGCTCCAAGAGGTTTGTCCCTGAGTCTAAACAAGAACAAATCTCACCTTCACAAATGATTCATCCTCAGATTCAAGGTAACCTATAACTAGGGATGCACCGATACGATCTTAATATCTGTATCGGTACAGATAGAGAAGAAAATTCTAGATCGGGTATTGGAGACTATGGGCCTGATCCATAAGAATTGACCTATTCAGTATATTTCTATGTGCTGTGAGTGACGATGTCATGCGCTACAGTCCCACGCTGTGCAGAAGCTCACGTTGATTTCAAAATGGAGCGATCAAAAGGATCCGCAATTTGGAACTTTTGGGCCCCCGTACAAAAGGATGATCCCAGCCTTTTTCATATAGTAACAAATAGTTCATTATGTACAGTTTAAAACTGTTTTTCCATTTCAGTATCGGATCGATATCGACCGATACTAAACTTCTGATATCGGTATCGATATCAAACGTGAAAAAAGTGGATTGTGCATCCCTACCTATAACCAGTAAACATTTAGCTTTTGTATCAAGGGGCTTTGGGATTTAAATTCTAACAAAAATCCATCCAGTGTTGCCTGAAAATCCCAAATACCTCACTGTTGTATGCGCTACTATAAGTTCCAACATCCGTCTAAAGTTCTTGAATTAGATGAGAGGTGAAATGTCTTGGTTTTCAGCCATTTTGAATAACTGAGTCCACACAAACATAGTTTCTTTAGTCTTTTGCAGGAGAAAAATAACCCATCTGTCCAAAATGACCAAACATGTCAAAAGGTTGGTTTCCCTAAAAATAAACAAAAAATCCGCTAATTGTCTGATGCATACATGTTGAAACTGCTCATCGCCACTAGATTATTACGAAGCTGATGTCATACGTTGCTTCAGGCCAATGTTTCTGCAGCACGAGTGATAATAACCACTAAATAGTCTTTTAGTGTCACAAACAAACAAAGCAAAGAGAAGGAAAAACATTAAGACAGGTTATCCAAACAATCGATGTGGGGTTAGTGTCTCAGGTGCAGCGTCAGCGTTTGGGAACAGGGATGCTAACTCTCTTACTGGGAACAGTTTGTTCCAGCAGCCATCATTTCCTCAGACAGCGAGAACATTAAAGTACACCTGCCCACATCAGCACTTTTAACCAGCAATTGGAAGCAATATTATTATGATGACCCCAGTTCAGAAATATCTCTTCGTTTATGTCTCTCTCTCTCTGGATAGAGGCCTCTGTGCACCATTAACTCAGTGCAATCCATCATCCGTCTCCTTGTTCAATGAGATGTAATATCCTGTTAATGTTAGTGCAATGACTCTGAAACAAGACTTACACGCTTCCTCAGGCGCTGCTTAGGCGGTGCAACAAAGAGACAGGATGTTGAGACATGGAGAGTTATTCTAATAAAGGTTAAGCGTCGTTTAACCAGCTGAAGTTAAACACACACCAGTGATATTGGGGCAAGGTCAAGTCAAATTTATTTGGACGCTGACTAAACGGCTCCTCCGTACATCTAAGAGCATCTGCTCACCTGACCTCAATCACCTTTTAGGAGTGTGCAAAGTCCAAAGGCTGGAGAGTTCAGAACTCATTTAATCATTTAAAAACAAACAGAATAACCTAAGAATAATTCTACATGACCAAAGAGACATTACAGGTGTGTCCATCAGGAATCGTGCTGCAGATTTTGACCAAGACAGAAGTCTAAGTGATACCAAAGAAAACGAAAAGAGACTTTAACAATAATATTTGAACAAATGAAAGATATTAATTATTTGTTCAGTCAACAGATAACAAGAGGGACCTCCCACTGAAAATGTCTAAGTCAGACAAAAAAACCTGTCCAATGAACAGATGTATGTAAACTTAAACTTAATCTTCCGAGACAGAATCCATGGGGAACTCCACGTGAATGGAACTGTTGACAATGACACAGACTATGGCTCCTATTCGATTGTGAAACAGAATTATAATCACAATATTTTTGCTTGATACTGAAATAAAGGTCGGGTGACTGGAAAATGTATCGACCGTCAGCAATAAGCTGAGTTTTTATGAATTAGCTTGCAGATGGGACATTTCCACGAAATAAATCTGCGACTTTTTTGCAACAATCCTACTATATTCATATACATATTATACATCATTAGAAAGCTAGGATTCGTGTGATTCCAACCATGCATGCCAATCAAGGATACAACAATATAAGTAGACATAGTAAAGACTTGTCAAACCACTAGGAAATTCAAAATAATGTCTAACTGACTGTTCAAAGCCTCATATCACTGACATCACAGAACCACCTTGAGCATCTTTTTTCATCAAGGGTCCAATTAAAGTACTGTAAGAAAATAATTAGTCCTCAACAAGTCTTACATCTGCAGTTGAACAGAATTTACCGCTGAAAACGTGAAAAATGTCCTTCAGATTGTCTCTTTCTCATCATAACCTCCATTAGCATTCTCATATTAGCACCTAACTTTGATCAACATCTTACCTGATCCAACAGGTGAAGGGTTCCACCCCACCCCTAGGCTAAATCTTCAACTATTGGTCGATAGGTCACAAGTGCCGCCCCTGTTTCTCACATGTGTAGCTCAAACTAATAGTGGCACAGTGTATGGTTGATTGACACATGAAATAGGCACTGAAATTCAAAAAACAACAACCCCTAACCCTATCGCCAGGAAAAATACACACAGTCACTTTAAAGACTAATTTAATTAATAGCAGATCTTTATAACAAGGCCAGTAATCACTGAGGCTGTAACCTTTTATATATAAATTTACATTGATTGTGTTTAATACAGTATTTATCTAATTTTCATCAAGATCTTCTGAATGTGGCCAGCAACAACACGCCAAGGGGTGGAACCAGTCCAAGACCCAAATGGCTTAGAGGGAGTCAGTAAATCCTTTAGGTAAAGAGGCTAACCCTAGTGCACTTTGTGGATGGTACAGAATGGATAAGCAGGTGTTTAATGATTAGCATGAAGCTAAGAGGAAACCTGCTGATGCCGGCGGACAAGAGAGTGCTTTAAAAGTCTTCACAGACACATGATTACACTTCTTTAGTTGATGTCTTGTTCAATAATTCTCTCATAAGCATTTGAGCCACGCAGGAACATGTTTGAGGAACAAAACCCTTCTATTCTAGCTGATCTTCAACATAATCTTATATTTTCTTGCAAACATGCACTCTATGTGACTGTGGTTAGCAGATTAACATGACATTAAATTTCATATACATTAAATGGCAATAATGGGTTAGCATGGGGACCCACTGGAATCCCTCATGCCACCCCGGGTGTCCCTGGATGCTGCTGTGAGCAGCCCTGCTGTAGATGACTCCATAATAAGCTCCATGAACATCCGTCTGCATTGTGCTCCAGTCTGCCCATGAATTATTCACCACCAGACAGAGCCAAGGAGTTCATGTGATCCGCTAGCCTCCGCGTCACCTAAATACTACTGTATACCACCCCGCTGCTTACTAGCACCAGTAACACCACCAGCAGCTACGTTAAACGTTTATTCAGATCAGTGAATACAACTCCACATAAGCAAAGCAAAGAAAATCCAAACAGGCCAGGTGGAATATAAGCAGTAGATTTGAAAGTCCTGCTGTAAACTGGATTAAGTGGATGAAGATATAGTGAACACCAGTAACCCTTTAATCCACTGTGTGGAGGCAGAAAGCCAGCGAGGGTCATGTCCAGGAGGAGCGCTACCTTCACCCTCACACCCGTCCAGCATCACCTGGTTGGTTCTGATTCTGAACTACCACCAGGTGAAAAGAATCAGCACAAATCCTGTCGAGAGCATTCTCCTACTCCTTTATTCAGATGGGAATAAACGCTCGTCTCAAGCAGAAAGTACTTTTCACTAGAATTAATCAGATAATCGTTGCAGCGCTAATGCTAATAAATGACTTTGAGTGTTTATACTGGGGTCAAAGCGGGAGTGTTTGTGTTTAATAAGAGCTCTTTCTGGTCCGGACCGGAATGCTGTGACTCTGATTTTCTGATTCCAGAACACAAAAACACCAACGAGGACGCGACAGCGTTGGTTTACACAAGCTGAGGTCAGCAGCTGCAACACATCAAGAGAGACTCATTTAGTGTTTGATAAAATAGAGTAAATAAAATCAGCATTTGTTTCTGTGTATTTTGTATAGACTGAGTAAAATATGATTAATTATGGTTACGGATGCACCAAAAAATAAAATATCAGCAGGTTATCGGCCAATATTCAGCTAATCTTAAACTCCATGAACTCACCATTATTGTGTGGAAGTTTTAACTTCCAGAATCATAGATATTAAACTAATTGGATTGTTAGTTTTTCTTTTTATTATTAAGTTAATTATAATTATTTGAGATAAGTCAGAATCAGCTAAAATTGGAACTGGCCAATCAGAGCAGAGCAAGAACAGAAATCGGTATTGGCTCTGTAAACCAGAATCTGTGCATCTCTAATTATTATCTATTGTTTTATGTTCATATAAGCTGCTGAGACTGCTGTTTAGTTATCAAAGTAATCAATAATTAGTAGGGCTGGGTAAAAAAAATCGATTTTAGATTGATTTCATGTAAAATCGATTCATCAGGCCTAAGATCGATTTTTCCCCTTGAACCAGACGGACCTGGGACCGGATCTGCAGGCACTTCCGGGTACAAATTCGTTCCAAAAACATGCTTAATGTGTACCAATATATACAAACTACACACCTACTTAACAGGAAGAATCTCGTCTAAACAATAGAAACGTCGTTTTCTACCCCAACTCCAACAATAAGCCGCTAAATGAAAAGAACATAAAAAGACTCTAAATGCACATATGAAGAGAAACGCGCAGTAGCGACAATGCTATATGATCCTATCCAAAAGTTATTTATATTTAAGACCAGACTGAATTGAATCAAATGGAATTGAATAGTGATTAATCAATTCAGAGCCTCATTGATTCAAAATCAAATCGATTTAGGAAATTGGCCACACTACCCTGCAGCACTAATAATCAGCTGAGCATTTATTTAGATAAACAAGAAGTACAGTTGGCTCTAACACAACCAGTCAACAACAATCCTTACATTCACTTTTTAAACTAGTTTAAAAATCACTGAACTGCACAAATTAAGCATTTCCCTAAAATAAAGGGATACAATAATGGGGCGTTTAGGTCAAATTACATTTCTGAAAAATGCTGTTGTAAAGCACCTTGGGGGGTTCTGGGACACTAGGAGGTGCTATTTATATACAAGACAGTTAAAATTTTAATTGTTTTTTATTTGTTTGTGCAGATTTGGAATGAAAGCAGCCCTTAGAAGACCAATCTCTCTGGTTTGAACATCAACACGTTCTAATCCTTCATGATTAAATGTCTCTAGTTAGGATGTTTGGTTTCTACGTGGGATGGGAACACTAAAGATTCTCAAAAGTCTGCTGGACGAGGCAAAAGATGGATAATAAATAAAAGTCGGTATCTTACTGGACTGGAGAAACACATTGAATTGGTACATTTGACACTTTTGGGACAAGTTTTACAGCTTTAGGACATTTTACCTAATCTCAAAAGGATCAAACATTTGCTCCACTGTCAGGTAGACGTTCTTCAACTGAATCACAAAGTGTCTTAATCGTGTCTCATTTTATCTGCAACTTGGTCACCAGCCCCTCCCAGAGTGGTCTCTCATTCCCCTGACTTCCTGACTCACGGGGAGTAAACTAAACACGGTTCCAGCACCCGTGATGGCTCTGTGAATATTTAAATGTTTGTCTGAATCTCATAAGAAATTCAGAACCAAACAATACCCACGCAAATGTTCCGAGACATTTCAGAAACTCCCTTTGAGAATGTCGTTCAGAACTGCAGCCCAGCCCGGTACCGGCTCTGTTCTCTTGTAGATGATTGATGCAAACGTGCACCAAACCACTTCTGGCCTTAAAGATGGAGCATCAGGATTAGAACCTTCATCAGAAACCTTCCATATCCAGTCCTAAACATGCCTAATGCCCTCTAGTGGAGGAGCTACAGGTGGAGAGGGCCTATTTTATTTATTTTACTGTTATCTAGTCTAATTACATGATGGTTGTTTCCTGTTTCAGGCTTTTATGACTAACGTGACGTATGAAAACAATTACGAGATAAAAGGGGTGAGAAGACTAGGTCAGAGCTCGATGTGCCACAGCGAAGACCAAACACCAGAGACAAAACTGAGTTACACTGGCTTACGTAAGATCTTCAGCTTTTAAACTAATCAGACATGGCAGCAACTGAGTAGACCTCACAACTGGTAACCAGTGGGGTATAAATGTGATTATATCCAACAGAGCTTCATTTATGGTTTTATTCTAATGGAAAAAGGTTGATTCTCTTTTATGGTAAATGGTTTTAGTCATAGCTACCCAGACAGAAGACAGAAATCCTTTATTCTGATTTATTTTAAGGGTTTTAGTGTTTTTCTCCCTGAAACAAAACACTAAAAACCTATTGTCTGGCTGCTTCACTTTGAGCTAACCTGCCAAGTTTCAGGTTTGGTTCAGTTTATCATTTAGATGTTGGGAAATTTCTGTTTTTTTTTATCAGTCCAGTAAATCTACAACGCAGCAACGTCTTTAAGCAAGCTGGTTCTAGAATAGATTATTTAAAGTATGACGTAGAGCAGCACTAAATAAAAGTACGTTATCTGAGTTTGTAATGGAGCAATCTCCTGTTTTATCTGTAGGTTGAGCTCAGAACGTCAGTGCTAACACGTTAGTAATGTTGTAATATTTAAAAAAGGGAACAAACTTAACTTGTGGTTTGGTAAAGTTCAATAAAAACAAAAGAGTAACAAAGTTCTAAAACAATCATTTCATTTCAAACGTACACTTTTTACATGCACCGACTTTTTTATTCATTTCACGATAAAAGAGGAGATGCGTCGATCTGGTTTTGAGGGCACGTTGTCATGTGACTCGAGGTGGTACAGCTTCTTAAAGGGACATGAACGTCACCAACCTACACACATCTTTTCATTTTTCTTATTACCAACTTTATTGACATGGAAAATTGATATCAGAGTCAGAAATTTTGATAACGATAAATTTTTGATTTATCGCCCAGCCCTACCTCCAGCATTTGAGGAGTTTGCCATCTTGCTGTTAGCTTGTTGTTATAGTGCGGAACGACTCATTAAAGGAAGTAAAACACCACGATTGACTCATTGTTCACTTCACACACATTTAACTGTAATATTGAGTTGTTTAAAAAGTAGCTTGAGATGTTTTTAGAGCCGACTATTTGCTTCTAATTCACCGTTAGCATTGTTAGCTCAACGTTAGCTTCTAGTTTTCTTTACATGATAGTAGAGTAAAACAAAAAGATGCAGTGGCTTCTTAGTGGTACAAGAAATAACTTCTGGGTCGCTCCTGTTTACCGGTTTCAGTTCTTGAAACAACTCTGGAGTTTTTAGCCTGCCGGGGTCAAACTACTAGTGTCGACTCACTGATTGTAAACAAAGACTACATCCCTCTTTAGTTTTTTTGAAAAAGGAGAAAACCTGACAACCCCCAGCAGGCTAAGAAGGAAGTCTGTTCCAATGTAACCTTCCTTCCAACATGATTGAGACACTAAACTGTTTTGTGATTATTTTACTGTAAAATTCTTACTTATTGCTCCTTTAAAATAATTATTTGGCCTGAAAACAGTTTTTATACAAAGCAGACGTATCATTAACATCCCACTCCTCCTTTATGGCTGAAAATAGGTGACATTATAAGTGAGTGCTCTTTTGATTAAAGCAAATGGACAGACATAAATAAAGTCTGATTATATAATTTAGCCGCTGTGGTCAGAGGGAGCCTGTTCCATCAGTACTGATGATTCATAAACCGTCCTCTCCGGTCTAACAGATAAAATGTTATTCTGAATCTGTGCAGCAGCATCTATTTAACCCTAACCCATTAGTCCCAACCCATTAGAGCAGCAGACACCCTCAGCATCCCACATCCCATCATTCAGACCTGTCTATGGATGCTTTTTGCTACCACGCTCCTTTTCAGCCTCCATGCAGCGGGGCTTTCATTTAATCATTCCTGTGCCACAGTTGGGAGGCTGTGTCTAAGCCTCACAGAGCATGAAGTAGGAAACCTGCATGGCTCTGATGTCAGCGGCGCTTGTTGCTGGATTACTGTCAGACACATTACCGTGGAGCCTGGTGCAGCCCGCGTCCATACCGGCCCATTGATTTGGCTAGCAGGAAGAAAGAAACCGGATTACATAATTCATGTGACTGCTCCATTTGTAGCCTTGTCCACCTCGGGGAAAAGGGAGAATAATCGTTGACCTTCAGCGTCGGTGATAATTGCTGTTCAGCTTGGGTTCGTGCATGTTCTGTCACGAACAAATATGTAGTTAGAGCTGGGATCCATTACAGCTGCTTAGATTGTGACGCCGCCTTTATTGTTGTTTTTAAACTGAGCCAAAGTTCTTCCCAAACTTTGCACATATAACTGGTGAATTACCTATAACTGCTACCAAAGGTGATTCACACTGCTTATTATATGTTTATTTCATGCATCTGTGACTATAGATGCACCAAAACAACGGCTGGTGATCAGAATCAATCAATACTCAGATGGGCTTAGATCGGCCATTCTGAAACTCATACATCTGTTTGTTTTGGTCTTTGAATGCACCATTACTACGCTTCAATAGAAAATCAGACACTATTTAACCATCTATGAACTCATCATCCCTCAAACCTAACTCATAATAGTAATTTTGAACTTTTTAAAGACATTTTTCTTCAATAATCATAATAAAAACATGCTCTAAATAGCGTTTTTTAATATATTTTTTCAGGATATCATCTATTTGAGTTTTTAGAACCAGGATTTGCGGAAAAACTTCAGAATAAAAGCTATAAAAAATAATAAAAACTGTATTTTCAGTGACCTAAGTGACTGTACTCTGAATAGTAGGTGAGCTCTCAAAAGTTAGCTGTGATTTCTGGAGATTACAACATGTTTTATGACTTCCTGTTGAAAACAATAAAGACTGACTTTGTTTATTGGAGTCAGAGAGCACTTTCTCACTCCCCTCTTCTGTTTGGGTGAAACTTAAAGCTGCTTCGAGGGAATCTGACACCAGGAGTGGAATAAAAGCGTGTTTTCTCGTTCTGTAAAGGAAGCAGAAACCCAGAAAAGAGGAGAAAAACTCACATATCGGCTGATGAGAGTCCGGAGAGTGCTGAAATCCATCCCCATCCTGTTTCCTCTCGCGACTCTTCTTCTTTCTCACTCTTTCGCTACAGCTTCCCTGTTCTTTCTAGTTCTTCTCCTCTGTCCATGACTTTTTCCTTGTCCTCCTCCTTGGCTTCTTCCTGACAGGGCTCGGTCTCCTCCCAGCAAACCTGTCCGCACCTTCGGAAGCAGCACCAGGGTCCCGCGGTTAAAGCAGGACGCTCAGAGAACTCGCCTCCTCCGGCTCTTCCTCACGCGCTCTCCGGGTCATGTGCGCGCGGACTAATAATCTTCTTGTCTCGCGCCGGCCGCGGCCAAAGAGATTTTCTTTCATGTACGTCACGCGCAGCCAGGTGGCGGCTCTGGACGGAGGTGAGCGCATGCGCTCCCTGGTGTTTCTGGCACGTAATTGATCAGTTGTTTCAGTTAATTATAGAATTATTGATTTGTTTGTTCCTAGCGGGATTAGTGCAGAGCAGAAAAAATAAATAAATAATTCAATCACATTTCAATTGGACATTATAGCTACATCATGAATAGTTAGATCAGTTTAAAATCAATTCTCAGCCATGAAAGCTTAGTGTGCAACAAAATGTAAATAATTGTAAATGGTAAATGGTAAATGGCCTGTATTTGTATAGCGCCTTCTTAGTGTTCTACAACCCCCCAAGGCGCTTCACAACACAATCAACTCAATTCACCCATTCACACGCTGGTGGGGATGAGCTACGATGTAGCCACAGCTGCCCTGGGGCGCACTGACAGAGGCGAGGCTGCCGAGCACTGGCGCCACCAGTCCCTCCGACCACCACCAGCACCACCATAATTTATGAATATTTATGAATATTTATCGGCATCATTATATTTTGTAGGACTAGGATAGTTGCGCCACATAAACTGACATCATAAAATGTAGCTTTTAATTTAAAAACGTTTTTCTGCAACACAAATATCCACAAATAAAATTTAAGGCTCATTTTAATGTCAAAGGTGAATTGTTTCTTGATGGAAACAAGTAAAATGTTTTATGTTTCCAAGATTCATTAATAAAAGATTGTTCTTCAATTATTTATTCTGTTTTAAAGTCATTTAGGGCTGGATGGCGGTGGTCCAGCTGTAAATAATAGTAAACAAACTGTAAATAAAGAAGTTAAGTGAAAAGGTAGGTGTAGATGTGGCACGGCTGCTGAGGCAACACTTCAAAAGTACCTCATAAAAATACATTTTTAAACTGTAAACTCGCTATAATTTTGTCATTTTACACAAGTCCCATGTCAATATTTTCACTGACTTTTCACTGAGTCATTTGAGAGGATAACTTGGAGAACCCATAGGACAGAACCCT
>SSNS01000232.1:696713-789462 GCA_006937985.1 Aphyosemion australe | reverse complement strand
TGTCCAGGAGGAGCGCTACCTTCACCCTCACACCCGTCCAGCATCACCTGGTTGGTTCTGATTCTGAACTACCACCAGGTGAAAAGAATCAGCACAAATCCTGTCGAGAGCATTCTCCTACTCCTTTATTCAGATGGGAATAAACGCTCGTCTCAAGCAGAAAGTACTTTTCACTAGAATTAATCAGATAATCGTTGCAGCGCTAATGCTAATAAATGACTTTGAGTGTTTATACTGGGGTCAAAGCGGGAGTGTTTGTGTTTAATAAGAGCTCTTTCTGGTCCGGACCGGAATGCTGTGACTCTGATTTTCTGATTCCAGAACACAAAAACACCAACGAGGACGCGACAGCGTTGGTTTACACAAGCTGAGGTCAGCAGCTGCAACACATCAAGAGAGACTCATTTAGTGTTTGATAAAATAGAGTAAATAAAATCAGCATTTGTTTCTGTGTATTTTGTATAGACTGAGTAAAATATGATTAATTATGGTTACGGATGCACCAAAAAATAAAATATCAGCAGGTTATCGGCCAATATTCAGCTAATCTTAAACTCCATGAACTCACCATTATTGTGTGGAAGTTTTAACTTCCAGAATCATAGATATTAAACTAATTGGATTGTTAGTTTTTCTTTTTATTATTAAGTTAATTATAATTATTTGAGATAAGTCAGAATCAGCTAAAATTGGAACTGGCCAATCAGAGCAGAGCAAGAACAGAAATCGGTATTGGCTCTGTAAACCAGAATCTGTGCATCTCTAATTATTATCTATTGTTTTATGTTCATATAAGCTGCTGAGACTGCTGTTTAGTTATCAAAGTAATCAATAATTAGTAGGGCTGGGTAAAAAAAATCGATTTAATCGATTTTAGATCGATTTCATGTAAAATCGATTCATCAGGCCTAAGATCGATTTTTCCCCTTGAACCAGACGGACCTGGGACCAGATCTGCAGGCACTTCCGGGTACAAATTCGTTCCAAAAACATGCTTAATGTGTACCAATATATACAAACTACACACCTACTTAACAGGAAGAAGCTCATCTAAACGATAAAACGTCGTTTTTCTACCCCAACTCCAACAATAAGCCGCTAAATGAAAAGAACATAAAAAGACTCTAAATGCACATATGAAGAGAAACGCGCAGTAGCAACAATGCTATATGATCCTATCCAAAAATTATTATTTAAGACCAGACTGAATTGAATCAAATGGAATTGAATAGTGATTAATCAATTCAGAGCCTCATTGATTCAAAATCAAATCGATTTAGGAAATTGGCCACACTACCCTGCAGCACTAATAATCAGCTGAGCATTTATTTAGATAAACAAGAAGTACAGTTGGCTCTAACACAACCAGTCAACAAAAATCCTTACATTAACTGTTTAAACTAGTTTAAAAATCACTGAACTGCACAAATTAAGCATTTCCCTAAACTAAAGGGATACAATAATGGGGCGTTTAGGTCAAATTACATTTCTGAAAAATGCTGTTGTAAAGCACCTTGGGGGGTTCTGGGACACTAGGAGGTGCTATTTAAATACAAGACAGTTAAAATTTTAATTGTTTTTTATTTGTTTGTGCAGATTTGGAATGAAAGCAGCCCTTAGAAGACCAATCTCTCTGGTTTGAACATCAACACGTTCTAATCCTTCATGATTAAATGTCTCTAGTTAGGATGTTTGGTTTCTACATGGGAACACTAAAGACTCCCAAAAGTCTGCTGGACGAGGCAAAAGATGGATAATAAATAAAAGTCAGTATCTTACTGGACTGGAGAAACACATTGAATTGGTACATTTGACACTTTTGGGACAAGTTTTACAGCTTTAGGACATTTTACCTAATCTCAAAAGGATCAAACATTTGCTCCACTGTCAGGTAGACGTTCTTCAACTGAATCACAAAGTGTCTTAATCGTGTCTCATTTTATCTGCAACTTGGTCACCAGCCCCTCCCAGAGTGGTCTCTCATTCCCCTGACTTCCTGACTCACGGGGAGTAAACTAAACATGGCTCCAGCACCTGTGATGGCTCTGTGAATATTTAAATGTTTGTCTGAATCTCATAAGAAATTCAGAACCAACACAACCCACGCAAATGTTCCGAGACATTTCAGAAACTCCCTTTGAGGATGTCGTTCAGAACTGCAGCCCAGCCCGGTACCGGCTCTGTTCTCTTGTAGATGATTGATGCAAACGTGCACCAAACCACTTCTGGCCTTAAAGCTGGAGCATCGGGATTAGAACCTTCACCAGAAACCTCCCATATCCAGTCCTAAACATGCCTAATGCCCTCTAGTGGAGGAGCTACAGGTGGAGAGGGCCTATTTTATTTATTTTACTGTTATCTAGTCTAATTACATGATGGTTGTTTCCTATTTCAGGCTTTTATGACTGACGTGACGTATGAAAACAATTACGAGATAAAAGGGGTGAGAAGACTAGGTCAGAGCTCGATGTGCCACAGCGAAGACCAAACACCAGAGACAAAACTGAGTTACACTGGCTTACGTAAGATCTTCAGCTTTTAAACTAATCAGACATGGCAGCAACTGAGTAGACCTCACAACTGGTAACCAGTGGGGTATAAATGTGATTATATCCAACAGAGCTTCATTTATGGTTTTATTCTAATGGAAAAAGGTTGATTCTCTTTTATGGTAACTGGTTTTAGTCATAGCTACCCAGACAGAAGACAGAAATCCTTTATTGTGATTTATTTTAAGGTTTTTAGTGTTTTTCTCCCTGAAACAAAACACTAAAAACCTATTGTCTGGCTGCTTCACTTTGAGCTAATCTGCCAACTTTCAGGTTTGGTTCAGTTTATCGTTTAGATGTTGGGTAATTTCTGGGGTTTTTTATCAGTCCAGTAAATCTACAACGCAGCAACGTCTTTAAGCAAGCTGGTTCTAGAATAGATTATTTAAAGTATGACGTAGAGCAGCACTAAATAAAAGTACGTTATCTGAGTTTGTAATGGAGCAATCTCCTGTTTTATCTGTAGGTTGAGCTCAGAATTTCAGCGCTAACATGCTAGTATGTTGTAATATTAAAAAAAGGGAACAAACTTAACTTGTGGTTTGGTAAAGTTAATAAAAACAAAAGAGTAACAAAGTTCTAAAACAATCATTTAATTTCAAACGTACACTTTTTACATGCACTGACTTTTTTATTCATTTCACGATAAAAGAGGAGATGCGTCGATCTGGTTTTGAGGGCACGTTGTCATGTGACTCGAGGTGGTACAGCTTCTTAAAGGGACATGAACGTCGCCAACCTACACACATCTTTTCATTTTTCTTGATATCGGTTAGAGTCAGAAATTTCGATAACGATACATTTTTGATTTATCGCCCAGCCCTAGCTCCAGCATTAGAGGAGTTTGCCATCTTGCTGTTAGCTTGTTGTTATAGTGCGGAACAACTCATTAAAGGAAGTAAAACGCCACGATTGACTCATTGTTCACTTCACACACATTTAACTGTAATATTGAGTTGTTTAAAAAGTAGCTTGAGATGTTTTTAGAGCCGACTATTTGCTTCTAATTCACCGTTAGCATTGTTAGCTGTTACATGATGGTAAATGGCCTGTATTTGTATAGCGCCTTCTTAGGGTTCTACAACCCCCCCAAGGCGCTTCACAACACAATCAGTCAACCACACATTCACACGCTGGTGGGGATGAGCTACAACATAGCTACAGCTGCACTGGGGCGCACTGACAGAGGCGAGGCTGCCGAGCACTGGCGCCACCAGTCCCTCCGACCACCACCAGCAGGCAAGGTGTCTTGCCCAAGGACACACAGCCGTGGCCGGGGTCGAACCTGCAACCTTCCGATTACTGGACAACCCGCTCTACCTCCTGAGCTACTGCTGCCCTGATAGTAGAGTAAAACAAAAAGATGCAGTGGCTTCTTAGTGGTACAAGAAATAACTTCTGGGTCGCTCCTGTTTACCGGTTTCAGTTCTTGAAACAACTCTGGAGTTTTTAGCCTGCCGGGGTCAAACTACAAGTGTCGACTCACTGATTGTAAACAAAGACTAGTCCCTCTTTAGTTTTTTTGAAAAAGGAGAAAACCTGACAACCCCCAGCCAGCTGAGAAGGAAGTTTGTTCCAATGTAACCTTCCTTCTAACATGATTGAGACACTAAAATTTTTTGTGATTATTTTACTGTAAAATTCTTACTTATTGCTCCTTTAAAATGATTATTTGGCCTGAAAACAGTTTTTATACAAAGCAGACGTATCATTAACATCCCACTCCTCCTTTATGGCTGAAAATAGGTGACATTATAAGTGAGTGCTCTTTTGATTAAAGCAAATGGACAGACATAAATAAAGTCTGATTATACAATTTAGGCGCTGTGGTCAGAGGGAGCCTGTTCCATCAGTACTGATGATTCATAAACCGTTCTCTCCGGTCTAACAGATAAAATGTTATTCTGAATCTGTGCAGCAGCATCTATTTAACCCTAACCCATTAGTCCCAACCCATTAGAGCAGCAGACACCCTCAGCATCCCACATCCCATCATTCAGACCTGTCGTTGGATGCTTTTTGCTACCACGCTCCTTTTCAGCCTTCATGCAGCAGGGCTTTCATTTAATCATTCCTGTGCCACAGTTGGGAGGCTGTGTCTAAGCCTCACAGAGCATGAAGTAGGAAACCTGCATGGCTCTGATGTCAGCGGCGCTTGTTGCTGGATTACTGTCAGACACATTACCGTGGAGCCTGGTGCAGCCCGCGTCCATACCGGCCCATTGATTTGGCTAGCAGGAAGAAAGAAACCGGATTACATAATTCATGTGACTGCTCCATTTGTAGCCTTGTCCACCTCGGGGAAAAGGGAGAATAATCGTTGACCTTCAGCGTCGGTGATAATTGCTGTTCAGCTTGGGTTCGTGCATGTTCTGTCACGAACAAATATGTAGTTAGAGCTGGGATCCATTACAGCTGCTTAGATTGTGACGCCGCCTTTATTGTTGTTTTTAAACTGAGCCAAAGTTCTTCCCAAACTTTGCACATATAACTGGTGAATTACCTATAACTGCTACCAAAGGTGATTCACACTGCTTATTATATGTTTATTTCATGCATCTGTGACTATAGATGCACCAAAACAACGGCTGGTGATCAGAATCAATCAATACTCAGATGGGCTTAGATCGGCCATTCTGAAACTCATACATCTGTTTGTTTTGGTCTTTGAATGCACCATTACTACGCTTCAATAGAAAATCAGACACTATTTAACCATCTATGAACTCATCATCCCTCAAACCTAACTCATAATAGTAATTTTGAACTTTTTAAAGACATTTTTCTTCAATAATCATAATAAAAACATGCTCTAAATAGCGTTTTTTAATATATTTTTTCAGGATATCATCTATTTGAGTTTTTAGAACCAGGATTTGCGGAAAAACTTCAGAATAAAAGCTATAAAAAATAATAAAAACTGTATTTTCAGTGACCTAAGTGACTGTACTCTGAATAGTAGGTGAGCTCTCAAAAGTTAGCTGTGATTTCTGGAGATTACAACATGTTTTATGACTTCCTGTTGAAAACAATAAAGACTGACTTTGTTTATTGGAGTCAGAGAGCACTTTCTCACTCCCCTCTTCTGTTTGGGTGAAACTTAAAGCTGCTTCGAGGGAATCTGACACCAGGAGTGGAATAAAAGCGTGTTTTCTCGTTCTGTAAAGGAAGCAGAAACCCAGAAAAGAGGAGAAAAACTCACATATCGGCTGATGAGAGTCCGGAGAGTGCTGAAATCCATCCCCATCCTGTTTCCTCTCGCGACTCTTCTTCTTTCTCACTCTTTCGCTACAGCTTCCCTGTTCTTTCTAGTTCTTCTCCTCTGTCCATGACTTTTTCCTTGTCCTCCTCCTTGGCTTCTTCCTGACAGGGCTCGGTCTCCTCCCAGCAAACCTGTCCGCACCTTCGGAAGCAGCACCAGGGTCCCGCGGTTAAAGCAGGACGCTCAGAGAACTCGCCTCCTCCGGCTCTTCCTCACGCGCTCTCCGGGTCATGTGCGCGCGGACTAATAATCTTCTTGTCTCGCGCCGGCCGCGGCCAAAGAGATTTTCTTTCATGTACGTCACGCGCAGCCAGGTGGCGGCTCTGGACGGAGGTGAGCGCATGCGCTCCCTGGTGTTTCTGGCACGTAATTGATCAGTTGTTTCAGTTAATTATAGAATTATTGATTTGTTTGTTCCTAGCGGGATTAGTGCAGAGCAGAAAAAATAAATAAATAATTCAATCACATTTCAATTGGACATTATAGCTACATCATGAATAGTTAGATCAGTTTAAAATCAATTCTCAGCCATGAAAGCTTAGTGTGCAACAATTTTATAAAACAAAATGTAAATAATTTATGAATATTTATCGGCATCATTATATTTTGTAGGACTAGGATAGTTGCGCCACATAAACTGACATCATAAAATGTAGCTTTTAATTTAAAAACGTTTTTCTGCAACACAAATATCCACAAATAAAATTTAAGGCTCATTTTAATGTCAAAGGTGAATTGTTTCTTGATGGAAACAAGTAAAATGTTTTATGTTTCCAAGATTCATTAATAAAAGATTGTTCTTCAATTATTTATTCTGTTTTAAAGTCATTTAGGGCTGGATGGCGGTGGTCCAGCTGTAAATAATAGTAAACAAACTGTAAATAAAGAAGTTAAGTGAAAAAGTAGGTGTAGATGTGGCACGGCTGCTGAGGCAACACTTCAAAAGTATCTCATAAAAATACATTTTTAAACTGTAAACTCGCTATAATTTTGTCATTTTACACAAGTCCCATGTCAATATTTTCACTGACTTTTCACTGAGTCATTTGAGAGGATAACTTGGAGAACCCATAGGACAGAACCCTGAGAGGGCACATTTAGTCTGAACCCTGCTGCATCCTGTCTCAGACCAGACACAGCCACTGTTGCACATTTTAGTAATTGTTGAAAATAAAACCTTTTTAATTGCCACTTGGTTGTTTTGGATCTTGGGTTCCGATGTAAGGCATGAAACATTGTCCTTTTAAATAACGGTTTCTCTTTAAACAACCATCTTTTTCCCACTCCCATAGAAAGAATAAGTCCATATAAAAATTATGAATGCTTCCTCTTGTAACTCTGCTGGCTTTTTGCAAAGAAAAAAAACATCAATATAAATGACAGTTTTGTGACACAGATGTTGATGCAGTAGATGTTGATGTGTATTTGCAATGTCCTAAATGTTTTATGAAAGAATTTTCAAAAGTGGATCTTTCATATAAAAATCTATTCCGCTTAAGTTTTTATATAATAAACATTCTGTTTTGGTAATATGTTTTACTTGTTCTGCTCAGTTTATCGTGTTAAATTGCACTTTTAATTGCGAAATGTGCGTGTTAGATTGTTAATCTTCAATAAAGATTTTTAAAAACGATAGTTTTAAATATATTGTTTCTTAATTATGTTTTGTATTGTTCGGAAAGTCTTGTGTTAAAAAACAACGAGGAATAAAACTAAAATAAACAAAATACAATGGTTGTAATCATTATTATTTTGTTCATGACCGGTATCAATAAAGATTTCAAAGAAGGAAAAAACGGTGAGCTACAGTTGTTTGGAGCGCCACGCGTAGACGCCTTGTGGACTGGCGCTGCTTATAAGAGCTGCCGTAGTGGCCGGCCGCCATCTTAGTTGGGTCTCCATTCGCCCCCAGTGCATTCATTTCTACTGAGGAAGGTGCTTACCCAGCTAAAAAAACAACTTTTATCAAGCATTTTCACTAATTCAGACACATGTTATGGCACAGTAATTAAAATACAAATATAATTAAACAAAATAAATGAAAAAAAAAATAAAATCCCATCAGGTAGGCTAGAAAAGTCAATAGGAATCCCATGTCATCTGTATTCAATAGTACGCCTGTTGTTGCAACCGTAGAATGCACAAAAACGGCCATAGTTGCCCACTCTGAGTCTGCATTGACTTTGCAGAGTAAGGAGACCCATCCAATATGGCGGGGACGCTGTGCGCCTCCTTCAGTTCCGGAAAGCTACGTGCAATTTCCTTATATGGTGTTGGTGTGCCCGAGCGCCCCTTCCCCGCCCCTTTCTGTTTTCCGCAGCCAGCCAGGTCAGTTAGCCAAAATGGCGTTGCTCGTAGTGGGTGGCTGGAGTTAGTTGATGATCTTCTACAGCATTTATTCATTTATCGGGCGACTCACGACTCTGGGACCACAGACATCATGGCTAGCCTGGACCAGAAATCCCCCAACGTTCTTTTGCAGAGCCTCTGCTGCAGGATCACGGGGAAAAGCGAAGGTACATCAGTTAACACTAGCTTGTGCGCGCCACTACCATCCTTAAGTATTCAGGAAGCTCCCTACCTAACCTCATTCAGAACATCTCCTTTTTATCATTCCTTTTTATTTGCTAGTGTCTTAATTGATTATACTTAATATAATTATGTCATCTGAATTGTTGAAGGTTGCTGTTGAATTCGGCGCGGAGATTTGTTATTTGGTAGCCTTCATTTAGGAGTAATTTAACGTTTTACACATCAAACGGGAGAGTTTTGCGACCGATTTACGGTAGACGCTCTTAAATTCTAGCTAGCTTGACAGGAAAAACACACGCTGATAGGAAGTTGACAAAAATTAGTGACTGATTTGAAGTTTGCTGGTTTTTGATGGCTGTGGTAAACAAATGGCACGTAGCAGCTAGGGCCCGGTCATCGCAGCTGTCAGTCATCTGCTGGGAAGATGCTGCACATCCGCTTCATTCATCGGTCTCTTTAGGTTTATGAAGCTCTTTCAGCTCTCTGAGAGCTTGAAGCTCCTACGCAGATCAACACAAGGTGTGCAGGGCTTTTGGATGCACATGTCCTGCTAACTGCAGGCCCCTGCAGGATAAACGACAGATCCCAGAACCAGGAGATGCACCGATCCTGGTTCAGAGGGCTGATACTGTTATCTGATTTTTATGCAGCTCTGACCTTTAGATTTATGAATTGGGTTTAGAGATGGACTAAAGATGCACTCATGAACTTAAATAACAAACATCGGAGTTTCCTATGATGATTATGCTGCTAAATATTGTCCAATTCCAATCCCCAGCTGATGTTTTGGTGCCTTTTTAGTTACTAGGTGTGATAAATAATGGACATGTTTTTAAATTGAATCTCTTTGGCTTGATTGTGATCTCCGTTTGTTCCTGCAGCTGAAGTTGCCCACCAGTTCCAGTATGCGGTGCGGGTCATCGGCAGTAACTACGCCCCCACCATTGAACGGGACGAGTTCTTGGTGTCGGAGAAGATCAAGAAAGAGTGTGAGTGCAAACAATCCCACAGAGATGCATTTAATCTGTACGTGTGGTGCAATGTTTGCATTTAATGCTGGAGCGAATCACGTTAAGCACTTGTTGCATCTTGTAAAATAGCTGAGGTAGCAGTATTAGCACATTTAATCTGGTGAAATTACACAAGTTCTGCCATATTAAGAGATTTAACTGTCAACAGAAACACAATCCATCATCAGATTTGGATTACAGATGTGATGGCGTATGTCAGAGCTGTGAGTTTAGACGGATTTGTAGGAAACCTGAGCGCGTTCAGTCAAAGATACATTTAGCTCTCAGCTTCTATTTTTTCCTGGATTTTCTGTTTGATAAGGGACTGAAACCCAGCAGCTAACGTTTGGTTCTGATGCTGTTTCAGTGCTGAGGCAGAGGAGAGAAGGAGATGCTGCTTTATTCTCAGAGCTGCACAGAAAACTTCAGACGCAGGTTTGTGTTTCCGGAGAAGCTCCGGACTCTTTGGGATTATTGAAGCATGTGGAGTGGAGTTGTTGATGAGGTGTTGCTCTTTGTTAGGGGGTTCTGAAGCATCGCTGGTCCGTTCTCTACCTGCTGCTTAGTCTTTCTGAAGACCCCCGGAAACCGTCCAGCAGGGTGAGACGCACGCTTTTTACCATCTCCCATGTCAGAGTTTTATAATCTCATTTTAATCCGTGCTAACTCCTCCTCAGGTTGGGAACTACGGGGCGCTGTTCGCCCAGGCCCTCCCGCGGGACGCCCACTCCACCCCATTCTACTGCACCCGACCCCAGAGCCTGGCCCTGAGCTACGCGGACAGGGGCGCCGGATTATCGGGAAGTGTCGGGACCAGTGGGATCTCCAGTTTGGGAGTGTACACGCTGAATGGACCCACACCGACGCCACAGGCCCTGCTGGCGGGGTGAGTGTCCACATCTCAAAGGGACAGTGTTGACTTGTTGACTGTTTTATTGGTCGTTTCACCTAAAAGGTTCTGTGAAGATCTATAAAGACCTGACTCTGATAACACCAGCATCAATCAGCTTCACAACATAGTCTCACTGAGCTGGTGACCAGTTTTACGAGGCTCCAGAAGTTCATTTACCTCCATTAACTCTCATTAATGATGCAGGATGAGGCGGTCCGAGTTCACCCAGACGGCAGAAGGGTCATCTCCCTATCAGAACAGAACAGGCAGCAACACCTGGATTATGCAGAGAGGAGCCAGATTAGATCAAAGTGTGTTTTTGATAAGAAGTCGTAATGATGGAGGCTAACATTTGTGTAAAAAGTTGAGCTGTATGGTTTAGCCTGCAGGAGAAGCTGAGTGTTATCGGTGGTTTTTAGTGCTGGGTACCGAGACTTGGTTCTGTTTTAGAGGCTAGGTTCTGGTTCCTAAAACAAAATTCTTTTCTGAGCCGATATTGATTTTTCTATTGCCAATATCTAGAGGTCATGGTCAGTCGATGGCGGATATGTGCTGCCGATTTTTCACCTTATTTTCATGCTAAAATGTCACTAATAACATCAGTTGACAAACAAAATTCCTGAACCTGAATCCTTTTTTGAACACTGTTAAAGTAGCTTTCCGGAGTATTTCTTTTATCTGATGGCACCATCTAGTGGCTGACAAGCGTATCACACCAAGAGCCCGTTGTTTAGAATTTTTAAGATGGCGACAGCACGTTTCTTGTTTATGAATGTGCTTCTGTAGCCGACAAACAGAGCTAAAACACGTTGTTTTACAATTATTATTCTCATGTCATGTTGTGTTTTCATATATTTCTATTTTAAAGACTTACTTGTCCGTGAAAAGTTCATCAACGCTGCATCAGCCGAGGTACTTCCTTAAATTTGAAGCATGAAAGCGGTAGTCTAACACTATTGGTTAGTTTTACTCGGCGGTCAGTTTTCTATTGCACGGATTTTACGGGGCAGGGGGCGGGCTTATGAAAAAAAAGACATATATCACTTACATTATATCCATCACACTACATGATAAGACAATCACTTTTACGGATTTCTAAAAAAATCATACATAATTCCTGAAAGGGGAAAACTCCGGATTGCTGCTTTAAATCTAAATTTTGTACACTGCTCAATGTTAAAATCAGACATCTAACTAAAGTTAATCAAACAAATCAATGAATGTTCAAACATGGAATATAAAAAGAAATTTATGTTGAAAAGAATTTAAAGAGCATTTATTATACAGATTTTATTCAGGAATAGATAAATATACGTTTGTATATTCTTGTCTTTAAACCGGCTTTACTGAGGAAATATATCGGCCGATGCCGCTATATTAAAAACGGTAAATATGACTTTTTACCACTGACAGGTTTGTCCCTCGTTCTCCTCCACCTCTAGACTCACGTTTTTATTAAAAAGTCTGTTGTGTATCTTTGTGCTTAACATTTATATTGTCAGACTTCTTCTGCGAGACCTCCTGAGCTAAAGCACGACTTGACTCCGGCAAAACAAAAGCACCGGAGTCCACGAAACGCCTCAGGCTCATTCTGATTAAGTTAATTTGCTAGGTCTCATGTTTACAGTGTACTAGTTTATGTTTATTTCTTTATTTGAGATCTAAACTGTGTTTGTTTCAGGTTTTTAGAGTCAATGTTTTAAATTTCTTGCGCCAAAGAACAGATATTAGTTTGCTCTTTAATTCATACTGTTAACTTTCGTTTTGCACTAAAAACAAAATAAATCATTATTTTTATTTTTTAGACAGATATTTAAATTTTGTGTGTTATATTGCTCCAAAAGGAAGATATATGTTAAATTTACTGTTTGCTGTGTTTTTGCTTAGTTTAATAAACATTTAAGTACTTTTTCTCTCTCTAGACTCACATATAGGTACCAAAAAACAGTTTCGTTCAGGTAATGAAAACCAGACATTTTTAAAGCCATATTATGCAACATTTTCATATTTTTAAATCATGTTCTTGAGCCAGTATGTGCTAAAATGACCCTTTGCAGGGTTAATGAAATGTCACTCAGACCCCCACCGCCCTCTGTGGCCAGAATACCACATTTGCAACTTCAGAGTGCCGGTCCTCTTCCTGTTGGTGCTGCTGTCTGCTTCCAGCATGTTTCCTGCATGTTTTAGATCATCAACACAGCTAATTTGTTTGATTTAGTGATGAACCGCTCCTGTAGACACTAATGAAGGCTGAGGAGACATTTCAGCAGTTAGATTAAGGTGTTAAAAAGACGAACGCACAGCGAGGAGATAAGTTTCACTTTTGTTCTCACTAACGGACACTAGGGGGTGCTAAACACAAGCCAAACTGCCAAGTGTCCCTTTAAAGTACCAGTATAAAAAAACAGCTGCTTTGTTTTACAAATGTCTAACTGTGTATTTCTCTTTGTAAAACTTCTAGGTCTAGTCGTGTTCTGCTCAGAAAACTGATTCACAGGAATAATATTGAACACTTTCTGTGTTTTTAGTCAGTCTTCAGCTGGAGCCACACAGCCTCTGGGCTCTCGGTTAGCCTGGGCACTTCCTGTAAGCTCCTCCCCTTCATCTGCTCTGGCCCCACCCACATCCAGACCACCCCTCGGGCCCCCGGTTCCATCCAGCCGACTGGTCCGTCCTCGACGGGACGGCGATGCAACCGGTAAATGACCGCACTGATCTGAGCTGAAGTTTCATAAAGTTGTTTATAACTAAATACGTTAATGTTAAATAAAAAACACTTTATTTTCTTCACATGGAGCATTTTTCTCCTAATTTTACCAGCTTTTCCAGGTTTTCAGTTCCTTCCTCTGGGAACTACTGTTTAATTTTGATCGCCCCTTTTCCACCCGTACAGATGAGGTGAGCGAGGCGGCGCTGGTGCGGGACGTCCTCTACGTCTTCCAGGGAATCGACGGCAAATTCATCAAGATGAACGCCCAGGAAAACTGCTACAAAATAGACGGCAAGGTACATTCTTCGAGGCTGAGGTGACCTCGTTCCGAATAAAAGTTGGGATTAAACTATTCCTGCTAATTGCACTTTCAGCAGATCGATATGAAGCTTTTTGGCGCTGAAACACATCGGCCTCGGCCTTTTTCTGTCCTGTCGATTCCTTTTGTTCCACGTCGTCCCGGTGCTGCTAAACATAGATTCATGGTCGGAGTTTTCCATCAGGACAGGAGCCGGAGAGGCCACAGATAAATTAGTCAAGGAGGAAGATATTTTGGAGTTCCCATCCCCACTTAACCTCCCCAGAGAAAACGTTAAGAGGATAAAAATTTAATGCAACATTAAAAATAAATTATTCTCCATCTGGAAAATCACCTGTTGCTGTGAGAAAGCTTTTCCGGTTATGTTGATGGAAAATTACGGCCGTTTATATTCACACAAGAGCGATTAAATGTCCGTTTTTTAACGTTTTAATTTTATTACTGTTATTATGTTGGTAAATCATTGCAGGATTTATTTTACACAGCTGAGTTATTGCTAATAAATCATAAAGTGACATTTCTGCTTGTAAATTTGGAAGAAAAAGACATTGAAAAGGATTTTGGGTCTGTTTTAGTTTCCAATTTCTGAGTAAAAGTTATAAACAATTATTATTTTAATTGTGTTTTTATTAGAAGTGGGAATTTAATGCGTTAATTACGATGAATTAATTGGAAAAAAATAATACATTAAAAATGTACCCCTTTGAACCCGAGCATCCCCCAATCGGGGTCCAGAAAAGTTTAGCATCACAATTTATGCCACATATCAAGCTTCACCTCTAACAAAACAACAGAGCCTGGGCTACAAGACCAGACAAACCTTTTTACGGCTCCAAACAACTAAAACCACAATTAAATGAATCATGACAAATCACTCTTCATGAAAGGAAGAAAAAAAAACTTTTTAAAAAAAAACTTTATCCATAAGAACTTTATTACAGCAGGAGGAACAAGCATACACACATCATTCATCTTGTAACCCTCAGCAGAACTGCCCCTGAACTCTACACTACACCTCTATATATATTAGCAGTGCTCTGCTGCCACCTAGTGTTCAGTTCAGTACACATTTACAATGTTCCATGTCTATTTACACTTCATCAATAACACATATACCGTACTAATATTTACACATCCCAACAAATCCCACAATGGTTTCCTTTATAATGAGACCAAAGTAATCAAATAGATCTTGTGGTTACAGAAATATACTCATTAAAGTGTGGGTGTGTCATTTGTGCCTCACTGACATTAATTTTGTTCAAAAAAATTTCTTTGGCGCAAATTGTCTAGAACGATTAAAATGCGATTAATCTAGATTAATTCATTACAAAGCCTCTGATTAATTAGATTAATCTTTTAATCGAGTCCCACCTCTAGTTTTTATCAATAAATTGTTATTTTAGTACATTTGAATATATTTTAGTTTTATACAACAAGTCCTGGTCTGAGGTTAATATTCATAAATTAATTGTTTATGATTTAAGTAAACTGGAGCTGCTTTAGATGGCCGTTCAGGAAGCCATCAAAGACATAGATATATTTCAAAATATATATTTTTAATGCATTTGTTTCACGTTACCCCTTAAAAATATATGAACGGAATGCTGATTTTAGTAGTTTTGAAATGTGTCCACTCTTCAGGTGTAGACCCAGTCATCAGGATCCTCGTGTTGATTCAGAGCACTTCTGTTTCTGACCTGTAGGTGGTGCTATGCAAGTCTCTCAGGGACACCAGCAGCAGACTGGCTGAACTGGGTTGGCTCCATAACAAAGTCAGGAAGTACACCGACGCCAGGAGCCTCGATCGGGCCTTCGGATTGGTCGGACAGGTGAGTGGTGTCGTTGCCTTGTTGTCTATTTCACCCCTGTACACCTGTTGATGCTCACCTGTGCTTCTCCTCAGAGCTTCTGTGCCTCCCTTCACCAGGAGCTGAAGGAGTACTACAGGCTCCTCTCTGTCCTCCACTCACAGGTAAACAGGCCCTCAGGCTTCGGATCCTTTGACACATTCCTTTTGGTTAACAAGCTTTTATTTTGGTAACCTGTCCTTCTGTCCGTGGCCTGATGGTTTCCACTTTAAGGAAAATTCAAACGGAATAAAAAAATAAACATGTAAAGTTGTGGAATTTCTCAAACTCCAGATGTAATCCAATCTGGGTTTGCTGAGGTTCCATGTGTTTTTCACTCTACAATAATGTTCACCAAGAAGGAGATATTAGAGATGCACCGATCCAATATTTTTTCTGTCCCGACGTTCGCACCTCAGGTGTCGGTATCGGACAATAATAAACCTCAGGTGTCGTATCGGAAGATAATAAACCTCAGGTGTCTGTATCGGACGATGCTAAATTTCAGGTGTCGGTATCGGACGATGCTAAACCTCATAGGCCGGTATCGGACGATGCTAAACCTCATAGGCCGGTATCGGACAATGCTAAACCTCATAGGTCGGTATCGGACGATGTTAAAACTCATAGGTCAGTATCGGACGATGCTAAACCTCATAGGCCGGTATCGGACGATGCTAAACCTCATAGGTCGGTATCGGACGATGTTAAACCTCATAGGTCGGTATCGGACGATGCTAAACCTCATAGGCCGGTATCGGATGATGCTAAACCTCAGGTGTCGCTATCGGATGATGCTAAACCTCATAGGCCGGTATCGGACGATGTTAAACTTCAGGTGTCGGTATCGGATGATGCTAAACCTCATAGGCCGGTATCGGACGATGTTAAACCTCATAGGTCGGTATCGGACGATGCTAAACCTCATAGGCCGGTATCAGACGATGCTAAACCTCATAGGTCGGTATCGGACGATGTTAAACCTCATAGGTCGGTATCGGACGATGCTAAACCTCATAGGCCTGTATCGGACGATGCTAAACCTCAGGTGTCGTATCGGAAGATGCTAAACCTCATAGGCCGGTATCGGACGATGTTAAACTTCAGGTGTCGGTATCGGACGATGCTAAACCTCATAGGCCGGTATCGGACAATGCTAAACCTCATAGGCCGGTATCGGACGATGCTAAACCTCATAGGTCGGTATCGGACGATGCTAAACCTCATAGGCCGGTATCGGACGATGCTAAACCTCATAGGCCGGTATCGGACGATGCTAAACCTCATAGGCCGGTATCGGACGATGCTAAACCTCATAGGCCGGTATCGGACGATGCTAAACCTCAGACACTGTATCAGAATTGAAAACGTGGATGGTGCATCCCTAGGAGAGACCGTATCTTGGTCCTGTCTGTGTCATATAACTGAGGGACGGGCATGAAGTTAACAGCTGAACAATCCAAAATTCTGAAATTTTGCAAATTTTTCTGATGAACTGTAAATTTTATCAATGCTCTACACATTAAGACTCTTTCAGGTGAGAAATGTGGTTAAATGTGTTTCCTAACTCTATTTTTATTCCTAATGAAGCAGCTCTATATCCCAGCCTCATCAGGTGTGTGTGTGTGTGTGTGTGTGTGTGTGTGTGTAGCTGCAGGTGGAGGATGAACAGGGTGTGAGTATTTGCACAGAGAGCAGTTTGACTCTGAGGAGGTTGCTCGTCTGGATGTACGACCCCAAAGTTCGCCTCAAAACGCTGGCCGCCCTTGTTGACTTCTGTCAAGGTGTGTGTGTGCATGTGTGTGTGTGTTACTGGTTTTAGTGTCTGCGTGTCAGTACTAAGACCCCGTACCTGTGGGTGTGTTCAGGTCGTAAGGGAGGTGAGCTGGCTTCAGCGGTTCATGCCTACGGGAAAACGGGAGACCCTCAGATGAGAGCGCTGATTCAGCACATCCTCAGCCTGGTGTCACATCCCATCCTCAGCTTCCTGTACAGGTGGATCTACGATGGGGAGCTGGAGGACACCTACCACGAGGTACACGGATCACATCATCCTAGAATAGGAAAACTTTAATCATCTCAAAGGAAACTGAAGGTCATTGAGCGTTTACGGCTCGTTTCTGGAACATTGTTCTGTTCTCTGACATCTGACCCCAGTGAGAGTGAGCATTAGCGTGTGTTGGGGGGGAAGGCCAGCCTCTTAAACGAGAACTGATGAGAGGGGCATAATGGGGACGGTGGTGATGGATGTGTCTCCATTTCCTCGTTCAGCTTCTCTCACACAGTATTTATGATCCAAACACCAGCCGCTCCGCCGTTCCGGATCGGAGTGCTGCTGTGTTTAAGAGTGCTCGGCAACATTACTCAGGAGACCTCACACACTCGATGTGTAAACACACGTAAACGGCCTCAGTAATGGGTAATAAGAGGCTTTTCCCCCATTTATCCACCAGGAACCAGATGCTTGAAAAACTGTGATTTTTAAAGGAAACTGGTTTTAGTGCAGTAAAATTTACATTTATGAGACGATGATCTAGTGAAATAATCATTTATGTGCTGTTTATGGATGTGTGAATAATCATTAATGCTGGGAAATCTAGAAAATTAACCTTAAAAAGACTTAAATCTGATTTAGTGCAAGTAGAAAAACACTAAAGAGAAATGATATTGTTAGTGGGGGGGATCTGTAAATATTTTTATATGCATTTTGCCATTATTTCAAATAAAATAATCTCCCATTAAGCTTCAAATAGTAAAAATATCTTTTTAAAACAGGGGGCGGTCAGAGGGCAGTTTGATGGATGGGTCAGGATCCAATCATTAAGAACGGGACGCTCATGATGATTGGACGAGGAGATCAGAATTATTCATTTTTCAAGCAATGTGTCAAAAACAACCTCCAGAACATCATCACATAGTTTAAATGTGAATGTGAAGAATAAATAAAAATGTCCTGAAAACATCTGGAACGTGGACCAGGACCACAAAGGTCCTAAGGCCCTGAGGAGGGGCTTCAGCCTAGGTCTCACTACGGTTTAGAAGCTGGAGACTTTTCTAAATGATCGTCATGAGAAGCTTTCTGTAAGGCTCTGTGTCTGTCTGTAGTTCTTTGTAGCATCAGATCCTAACGTGAAGACGGATCGTCTCTGGCATGATAAGTACTCCCTCAGGAAGTCAATGATCCCTTCGTTCATTACTATGGACCAGGCCCGCAAGGTACACACACACACACACACATAGCATCACGGATGTTCAATATGGCTGATTGATCTCCGTGACTTAAGCACGCCATGACTACAAAGTTGCTCCCACAATTCCTTTCTCCATCTTTCCAGGTTCTGCTTATCGGCAAATCAATCAACTTCCTGCACCAGGTTTGTCACGACAGAACGCCGCCAGGCAAAATCACACCAGCATCCAAACCTGCAGACACACCTAAAGACGGTAAACCTCCCACTTTGTGTCATACCGTCATCCTCTGTTCCCATGGAAACCGTTTGACCAGGTCTATCCGTAGAGCATCATAACGAGACGAGTGTGGGATGTTGAGTTGAGCGTTTTTAGCTAGGTGTAGAGGAGTCAGGCATGTTGATGACATCATCGTATTGATATAATGACATCAATGTTGGACAGGCAGCGGTCGATGCTCTTACCGCTCACCTTGTCCTTCTGCTCCGACTGGAGAGCAAAGAGGTTCCCTCGGCGACATTCCATCGATTCCACCTGTTGGACTTCACCTCCGTAGCTTTTACCGTAGAGCCGAAGGCTGGAGATATTTATCACTAATAACGACCGCGACTCCAGCACAGGACTTCTTGGTTTTATGATCCATAAACTCCATCAGAGGTTAAATCTTGTTTTCCTCCCGACAGCCGCCGAGCTGCTCTCAGACCTGGAGGGAGCTTTTCAGGAGAAAATCGACTCTGCCTACTTCGACACCAGCAAATACCTGCTGGACGTCCTGAACCGAAACTACCTGCTGCTGGAGCACCTTCAGGCCATGAGGAGATACCTGCTGCTGGGCCAGGGAGACTTCATCAGACACCTGATGGACCTGCTCAAGTCAGACCTTTAACATTTATTAGTGTTTAAGCATCGGGCAGGATGTGGGACCGTGAGTTCTACTCTTCTGTTCCAGACCCGAGCTGGCTCGTCCCGCTACAACGCTGTACCAACACAACCTGACCGGGATCCTGGAGACGGCGGTCCGGGCCACCAACGCTCAGTTTGACAACGCTGAGATCCTGAAGAGGCTGGATGTGCGCCTGCTGGAGGTAACCTGACACCTCCACCATCATACTCCATGTACGTCCCTTTCTGATTGCTCTTCTGTCCTGTGCTGGCTGCAGGTGTCTCCTGGTGACACGGGCTGGGACGTGTTCAGCCTGGATTACCACGTTGATGGACCCATTGCAACAGTAAAGCTTTGTGATGTTGAAAAACTAAAAGGAAACGGGTGAAAACACGTCTGTAACACATGTCCCGTGTGCTCCAGGTGTTTACACGGGAGTGCATGGGTCACTACCTCCGTGTGTTTAACTTCCTGTGGAGGGCCAAGAGGATGGAGTACACGCTGACCGACATCTGGAAGGGACAGATGTGCAACGCCAAGCTGCTGAAAACCATGCCCGGTACAGAAGTTCTCCTCATGCTTACTTTGAGTCTGATGAACCTTTTAGAAGCATTTAGATGATTTGGGGTGATGGAACCTGTCCGTGTTTGGCTCTACCCTGCAGAGCTGTCCGGTGTGCTGCATCAGTGTCACATCCTGGCCTCGGAGATGGTCCACTTCATCCACCAGATGCAGTACTACATCACCTTTGAGGTGAGTCCAGCTGACCCTAACCCTAACCCTCACCCTCCCTAACCCTTGGCCTGCGTTTAGGTGCTGGAGTGCTCGTGGGACGAGCTGTGGAACAAAGTGCAGCAGGCTCAGGACCTGGACCACATCATCGCCGCCCACGATGTTTTTCTGGATACGATCATCTCCAGATGCCTGCTGGACAACAACAGCAGGGTGATGATGCTTAGTTGTGTTTGGTTTTCTTCTTTCTCTCTGATCTGACGCGTTTTATTCAACTCCGCCTTTCACATGTGTGTCCAGTCCCTGTTGAACCAGCTGAGGGCCATCTTTGACCAGATCATCGAGTTTCAGAGCGCCCAGGACGCCCTCTACCGCTCCGCGCTGGAGGAGCTCACCCACCGGCTGCAGTTTGAGGAGAAGAAGCAGCAGCGGGAGGAGGAGGTATGAAGTGGAGGACGGAGCTGTAAACGGCACCAGCAGTGTGACGGCATCCCATAATACTGTTTCACTGATCCAGGGTCAGTGGGGCGTGACGGCGGAACAGGAAGCAGAGGAGAAGAGGAGGATCCAGGAGTTTCAAGACACCATTCCAAAGATGCGATCCCAGCTCCGAATCCTGACCCACTTCTACCAGGTACCGGTCCGAGCCACGACCAGCGGGCCTCGCTTCTCCCATTTTACTCATCGTTTAGCGTTTAGCTTCGCTTTTCTCAACGTTTCCAACTTTTCTCCGTCTCTCAGAGCATCGTGCAGCAGTTCCTGGTGCTGCTGATGACAAGTTCAGACGAGAGTCTGCGCTTCCTGAGTTTCAGACTGGACTTCAATGAGCACTACAGGTTCGTGTGCAAAAGCAGCAGAATGACCGGTGTTACGTGTGCAGTACGGAAAACCGTTACCTTATACCCTCTGATTAATGTAATAGTCAGAAGTCTAATATAGGGCAAATAAATAGGATTTATAAACATTATTACTCTAACCACATTTGAAGGAGACTGCTGGGTCAGATTCATGCCACCAGGTGGCAGAGTGGAGCTGTAGTTAGTATTTAAATGACTTTAATCAGACTAGAATCCATTAGATAAGGGTGTTGTGCTACAGAGAAAGAGTCACAATCTAAAATAATAAGAGAATCATTTTTACTCAGTCTGTGTGTTTTGCCTTCATTCTGCAATCTTTACTGATGCTGCTGTTTTTCCAAACGCCACCAGGAGGCGCAGGAGAGCAAGTGAACGTGGTTCATCAGGCATGAGTGCAAAATGTGGCAAAACACTTTAAATCTTAAGAGCCTGAGCAGAAACAGAGAGAGCAGAAAGTCACCCTTTAGGTTTACTTGTTCATTTGTTCAAACTTTTGTTTTCTTTTTCTAACCATCGGACAGAGGAGCCCGGAGCCAGGTGAGGCTGCAGGGCTTGTAGAGAAAACAGCAAAGCTTTCACATGGATCATGTGAAAGAATCAACTTCTCAGCTGAAACACTCGTTTGGTTGATTTACGACGTAGTTTAGCAGAATTTGTGTTTTGGTTTCGTGCACAATCGTTCCAAAAGCTGCTTCTCCTTCAGGGCCAGAGAGCCGAGGCTGCGGGCGTCGCTCGGCGCCACCAGAGGGCGCCGCCTCTCAAACATCTGACGTGACGATGCAGTGACCTCGCCAGCGCATAAGCACACTTCCCGCGCTTCGGATGATGTTATGCCTCGGAGGCGGGATCCAGAACTACCCTGGAGGTCGCCAAGTGATGACATCACCGCACCCGGCTCCGTCTGATGACATCATCTGAGCTGACCGTGACAGAGAAACATCCAGAACTTTAAACGAGTGACCGAGATCTCTGCATGAAGCGGGAATTCTGGGACTTTAGGGTCAACCGGAGCTGTCCGAGTCGCGTAGCGCCGCCCTGCCTGGCATGCCTTATCAGTGGGAGACCATCAACCCTTTTCCTCAGCGTGGTTGCCAAATCCAGTCCCACCACACCTACCTGTACATAGAGTGTATGCAAAGAGTGTGTGTGTGTGCATATTTACACATCGACCTAGTAGAACTCAACCGATACGGGTGTGACGTGTGTTTCTTTTAAATTTTGTATTTAAGAGTTATTAAACAGATGAATTGTAATAAATATAGTAAAGGTGTTGCGTAACGAGTGCTTCTGTCAGCTTGTTCCAGTCAAGGTGGAAGAAAACAGTCCAAGTCTGATTCAACAGATTAGATCAAAGCTTCAATTCTGTGGAATTATTCAAATTTTAGACCATTTAAAGCTCAAACATGAATGATTTTGTTCAGTTTGGTCCGTTTTTTGATAGCTGTCCACAATAGTCCCTAATTCCTGCAACCCCATCAAAAGTCTCAGATCTTTGTGAGATTAGAAGCAAAAATATCTGGTTCTGATTTATTTTTATGCTGTCAGAAAAACTAAAGGTGCTGAATTTGGTCTCTAGGCCACGCCTCTGCTGTTGGACTAGAAACTGATCCTGGGTCAGCACCTGTGCACTGTTCCTGTACAGTTTCATGTATAAAAGCTGGAGGTGATCGAAATCATTTCTTCTTTAATAAACATTTTTTGTACTTAAACATATTTTATTCCATTTGTTGTAGCAGAGCTTTTATTTTCTTGGACATGCTGCCACCTGCTGGTAGTTGCAGGTAAATGGACTTCTTATCCAGGTAAAGCTGTTCTAGGTCACATGGCTCCAACTTATCTACAGATTGGTCCCTTTTCTTAAAGTCAATGAGCAGATGGTTATAATGCATCACAGGGCTGTTTCCGTGGTAACACAGCTGATTTTGGAAATACATTTTCCCCTGTTAACGTTTGTCCTGCAGGTAGAACACTAATCTTAGCCACAGACACATACATCTACAGGCACATCATGCCAAACTCAGAATAGATCATTCCAAGCATTTTTGGGGTAATTTATTATGGATTACAGATAAAACCCAAAATCCAGTGTCTGGAAATGAGAATACAGTAGTTTGAAAATGTTGTAAAACCCCGGAGTCACAGCCTAATCAGCTGATTCACTCAAACACCTGCAGGTTTCCTGAGCCTCTAAATCAGGGATAGACAACTCCCTTCCCCGAGGGTGTCCACATGTTTTAGGTGTTTCTCTGCTCCACACCTGAGTCAGTGGTTCAATCACCTGTTCAGCAGCTCGTCAGAACTTTATATACATCACCACACACACACACACACAACAATGGTCCACCTGTGGATGAGTGGTGATGGCTGAGGATTCACCCCCGTTGCTTCTGTCCTCTATACCCTCTGTTGGTCTGGCGGGGCTGGGATCTGGAGCTTCCTGCAGGGCTTTAGGGCCGTTGTGGGGATGGGTGCCTACAGGTTGGGGTATGGTCTGGAGGCCCTGGCCCATGCTGTAGCTTGATGGGTGGCTGTTGGCTTGGGATCTCTGGCATCTTGGGCTCCCGCTCCCAGGGGAGGGCCGTTCACTGCTTGGCTCTCCGAGTTTCGCGGTCAAGGGTGTCCTCTCCAACTACCATCCTCACCATCTCTTTGAGTTGGGAGCACGGTTGGGGGGTTTACGCTCACTCTGGCAAAGGGGCGGAGCCAGGTTGGCTTGGTTGCCCCATGCTGGCTGTCCCTTGCGGGGCAATGGGGTCCACCCTTGGGGCATGGGGTCATCTCGCTCTGGGCTGGGCTGTATCGGTGGGGATGACAGTGTGCTGGGCTGGGGGCCCCAGGCTTAGCGGCCCCTAATGAGTTCCCTTTGGCTGGGGACTGGTGCCCTGACGTCCTCTGGCTGGCCCTCCTTCTCCCCTGGGCTTAGGTCTACCCTCTGGGCTGGCCTATTGGTGCCTACCCACTGGTGGCTATCGGCTGCTGGGGTGTGTGTGGCCCCGGACTCTGGCATTGGTGGGGCCTGGGCTGCTGCAGGCAGCCCCTTCCTCACATACACAACATTTAAAAAAGAAAACAAAACAACACTCTTGGTGACAAATCAAACTCCCACAAACAGCTTAGACCTGCACACATAGATAACCACACAAACACACACATGAACATATTCTTGTAGATTTTTATTTATTTATTTATGATGACCCCACTGTTTTGTCTTGTCTGTGTGTTGTTTGTTGTCCCTCCACTCTCCCCTCCCACTCTTTCCCTGAGGTTGTCAACGTAGACATCTAGCAGGACATCTAGAGACCTCCATGCTTCCTTCTGCAGACCAGCTCTATGGAGATGTTCATTTCTCAATAATTGGCACCGGCCCCTACTGCCAAAAGACTCTCGTAAGGGTCAGTGATGCAGTAATTCATGCAAAAAGAGAACCTACCAAGTATCGATGCACAGAAATGAACAGCCTGACATTTCTCCTTATTTGTTGTTTCTGAGTATTTTGTTTTACGTACTAGTCTAATTGTCAGAGACGCTGAATTTTGGCTCCTCAGACCAGTCAAAAGTTATTGTTTGTAGCACTGGAGAGATTTTCTTTACAGCAAAAAGACAATAAAATATATTTTTAAATGAAACTTCTGGCTTTAAAAAAATCTGTATTCATTAAATAAAAAAAGTTACACAAATGTTAAAACAATTATACTTTTAACACTAAGTCAGAAAAACAGGTTTTAAACACATTGCTGAGCTGTGTTTACTGTAATTGATCCTAAAATATGTTTTAAAATATATTTTTATTTTTTGTTCAACAGTTTTTCTCAGAAATTCTGGAGCGCCTGTTGTCTTTGATGATAATGAGGCAGCCAGAAACAGGCTCTCAAGTGAGCTCTCAATGCCACGTCAAACATACTGCTGCAATACTGGCACATTCTGTGTGTGTGTGTGTGTGTGTAAGAAGGGAAATTTTGAGGTTGTATGACTTTGACCACTAGAGGGAGCAACAGTTTCAGTTTTGAGGATTTTGTATTGAGCCTGAAAAACTGTGATATACGTGAGTTAATTATCCAGAGAGGAGCTTCATCATTTATGAAAAGCAGTCATCTTCTTATGGAGAGAAAAAAGTCTCAATAGATCTGTGTGCGTGCGTGCGTGCGTGCGTGCGTGCGTGCGTGCGTGCGTGCGTGTGTGTGTGTGTAGATAGATCTATGCAAAAAACTTCAGCTCCTTCATATAAAAATCATTAAATACAAACACAAATCAACTGGTACACACGGACAAAACTCCATTACACAGTTTACAAGTACAAAAACCCTTTTGAGACTCTTTTCTCGCCCGACTTATTTGTGCGTACATGGTGCATTCGAATGCTGGGTGAAAGCTGGGAAATCTGAATTTTTTTAGAGTTAGTCTAAACTTGCACTTCTCAAAAAGTCCAGATTGTTTTTTGTGAAAACGTGCACACACCGTGTGTGACTGGAAGCACTCGACATTGCCCTCGTGTTCTCAGGTCTGTCACAGAGGTGCTCCGAGCTCCTCTTTAGCGTGCTGTCCGCTTGTTCATTTTAAGGGTTAATGACACAATGGAAAGTTAACTTAAAGTAGCGTGCATGTCTGTTTATAATGGTAACACACTTCTATGCACAAATAAGTGAGTAGCAGTTTATGGTTTAGTATCAGACTCAGGGAACATGTTTAAGCTTTGAGAACAGGCGAGTAATCCTGAAACACAAGCAGCTGCCTGCCTGGGTGCCAGCAGTGAGAGAGTGAGTGCTGAATGCTTTTTCAGCATTTGTGATAAACTGTCAGTGTTGATATGCTAACTTACAGCACTGTAATTTACAGGTCTATTTTAATTTAGATAAATGTTTCAGTAACAAGTTCTGTGATCACTATTTGATGTGTTAGCTTAGATTATTCTATATGGACCCGATGTTTTATTTTTAATTTCTAATTATTTGAGACTGAAAAAAGAGCACAGTATTATTCCGCCTTGGTGATGGAAAAGGAACGTTTAGTTTAGTTAAACAATAAATGACTTTATAAAGCCAGTTTTTTCTTATATATTAATCTTTTAGTCTGCCACAATAATGTAGTGAATTTAAATAAAAATACATCAAAATGAGGGATTTTCTCAGCCATTAGTAGGTGAGATTAAAAAAGAGATTAATTAGATTAATTAATTACAGGTCATAATTAATTAATCTAAAAAAATGTATCTCATGACAGCACTAAATAATTCAACTATTTGAAAGTAACATCAGCAGATAAACACTGAATTTATAGTAAACAAATGAAATTTACTGTCTTTTGCTCTTACAAATTGGACTAGATGTGTAAAATCACTTCAACATAAAACAAAATGACAATTTAGAAAATTAAATTTAAATAATTTTTTCTCGTGTTAGCATGTCAGCTCCATTTTACTAAGTCCAACAGGGACCGGACCGCCACTCTGAAGTTGCAAGTGTGGTATTCTGACCACAGAGGGCGGTGGGGTCTGAGTAACATTTCATTAACCCTGTAAAGGTTCATTTTAGCACATACTGGCTCAAGAAAATGATAAAATAGGAAAAAGTTGCATAATATGGCTTTAACACTAAGTCAGAAAAATAAGTTGTAAACACATTGTTGAGCTGTTTTTACTGTAATTGATCCTAAAATACGTTTCTTTGTTTAGTTTACCTCAGAAATTCCTTTTTTTTAATAGAATTTTTGAGGTTGAAATGTGTATCACTTTGACCACTAGAGGAAGCAACAGTTTCAGTTTTGAGGATTTTTGTATCGAGCCTGAAAACCTGTGATGTTATGTGAGGAGCTTCATCATTCATGAAAAACAGTCATCTTCTCATCCTGACAACCTCTTTCTAACAGCAGCTCTGCATCTGTCTTTTATTTCTCGTTCAAAAATGTTGTCATGTCTCAAAAAGTCCAGAATGTTTTTTTTAATTTGTGAAAACGTGCACACACTGTGTGTGTGTGTGTCAACATCTGTTTACGTGTCCAAAGGGCCATCTCCAGGCCTACATACAGACTCTCATTTTTCTGGATAACAGTTTGAGAAAATTGTCAATTTGTGAAGCCAGAGCCCTGAAAGGCTGAGAGGCTTGACTGCTGAACTGGAACAGCTTTTTCCCTTCCTTCTCTTTACTTCCCCATCTCTATGTGTCTGTGTGTGATATATCTAAGCGTATAGAGGTGTTTGTGAGTGTATCAGTCCATGGGAATGTAATGATTTCTTATCCCCCAAGACATTCCTCCTAGTATTCCCAAAGCCCTTTGTGGTATTTTTTTCCCAGCAGAAATAGCTTTACACTGCTGACCTTTATATTGAGCAGGACCTTTGGTATCAGTTTATTCCCACTGTGTCAGTGGTCTGCAGAGGTTCTGACACCCTTATCTATTGCAGTCATGTACCAGAGGTGGGACCAGGTCAAGTCCAAGCATTAAACTTTGAATTTCAAGTAAACTAAATTTGAAACAAAGAAGCGCTGATGTTACAATCAATAGTTGTTTTAAATGTCAAAGAATTCAAGTATTTTGAAATCAACAGGCAACTAAAGTCACAAGTCATTGGTGTTAAAGGGTATATATTATACCTTAAACAAATGATCATAGTTCTATGGTCGATATAAAATATGTTCATGAAGTTATTTGCACACAATCCCTTTCACATAAAGCATTTGAGCTTTTTTATTTTTGACATTTTCAGTACCTTCCAGAATGAGCCTTTTCAGGCCTCTGTCACTTTAAGAAAATAAACTGTTGCTGGCCACGCCCACCTTACCCTCTGATTGGTTGATATGAAGTGAGGAGCTCGGAGTAGAGCTACTGCTCCTCCAGCATCCAGAGCGGAAGCTTCCCAGAAGCCCTTTTTATAAGACACACCGTGCCGGCAAATCATCGTTATATTACCGCAACGTGTGTCTTATGAACGCGCCGTTGCGGCATCATGTTGCGGGAATTTTGCGGCATTCATGAACTCCTCTTCTTCAGATTTTTCGTTAATCTTATTAGCCCAAATTGTGGTTTTGTCGCCACCTTGTGGTTATACTTTGAAATCTATTTACGAAGATTATTCTGTTTTTATATTTTTTCAGAGGAGTGATTCTGTTTTTATCCAACAGCAGAATCTTGCAATTTCTTTTTCAATGCCTTTGCTCCAAGGTGTTCAACCCAGTGACTTATTATGACAAAACCAGCTGTTTTATTGTATCTTATCACATTTTAGCTCCGAATGCATGAATGCATTATGAAGAATAGCCTGCCAGCCATTGTGGGGTTTTCGCTGTTCTCCATTATGTTCACCGTGAAAGACAGAGCTGGTTCAGTTCCCCGCGACTCACTCAAACCCTGATCTTCTGTTGTTTGACCTTCCAACTGCGTTTTAAGGTGAGACAGAGAAAACAGATTCTCCCTGTGTTTTCAAGCCAGGAACAGACAGATGACATTTACTGGCATTTCTGGCAGCATGTGCATTCCAGAGAATCCTATCAAAAGGATGAATTCGTGTCACTTTTTTCTTTTTTTTCCCCTCTCTCAGTTGTTATTGTTTCTAATAACTGCCAGCTGGAGCCCACAGTTTGACGTAAACACATCTACCAAAATGCTGAAAGCAGATGCACAGCTGTAAGTTTTTATTTCCGCTTTCAAGACCTCAATATTTTTTTTTTTAGTTCACAGTTTGTTTTAACAAGAATCTGGAAGGACAGGAGTGCAGAAATAATTTTGACATTTTGTTGAATGTTATTAACTGGAACCGGCAGATTGCAATTAAGTCGGTGGGATTTTTAGCATAGATACAGAAAGAGGTGTGAAATTACCCTCAGCTGTGGGTGCAGTGACTGGAACTTTGCCTTTTAAAGTGGTTTCTGAGTTTCACTGATTGTGTGTAATTACAGCAGAGAGCAGTTGCTTTCCTTCTCTGCTTCTTGGACTTGCAAATATGTTGATTTTATGGTCTCTACTTTTAATACATGGCTTTGTTGCCCTGATTTTTAACATAAATTGGCTTTTCTAGACACTCCAGGGTCAGATTCCAACACTTAAAGGGAGCTGATATCATCCCAGCACTCTCAGTCGTCAGCGTGTAACCAGGGAGAACAACCAGACACAGAAATATCAAGATCAGGAAAGACTACAGAGATAAAACTTCAAGAGAGGTTTGGGTGTTAAGAGAAAACTCACCTGCACAGATTAATCTGAACTTGTATCTTCTCCGTCTCTCTTCGCTTTCTCATCCGAGCTGCCTTCTATTTTCAAAAACTCCTGACAGGTGAGCTCACCTCACATCAGCCTGATTTCTTGATGTTTCAACAGTTACTGTCTCGACTCGGTATTATCTGACTCCTCCACACGACTTGACAGCTTTGCTCTGCAGGTCCCTAGTTTGAATTTTAAGAAAGTTTCAGTCACAGAAAATCCAGCTCATGCGTCTCTTTTATTGCTTTTAGAGGACAGAATTTTGGTCAAGATCTAAATTTGTTTTGTTCATTTGACTCTGCAAAAAAGGATTAGATTTTGTGAACTTCTACGACAGGAAGAACCTTTCCAAGGTCGTATTCCAGGCTGGATCGCTCTGTGGTCAGAAGGCGGGTAGAGAAGGGGGTCTCTCGACACGTGGGGGCATCCAGCATGCAGACTTTTCCAGTTGAGCTGCCATCACTCCCAGATCAAAGCGTTTACAGTTGTAAAACGAGTCCAGATGACAGCTGAGTGTTGGTCGACATGCTGCGGGGAGACATGACGGTGCAGGCTTGGCTGGAGGCTGTCAAGTTCTGCTCACAGGATGCTCCACTTTCCACAGACTTACAGTCGGCAGGAGTTCTGCTGCAGCCAGGATGAGGATCTGGTTAGGGCTCTCACCTGTGAGTTTAAACTTTGTTTACATTTAAACAGCAGTCTGGACATGAGGAGCATCTGTGAACAATGGTTAAGATGTGATTGGTTCCCATTAATGATTTTAGATTATTATTAAATGTTTCAGACATGAAATTAAACAAGGTCTACAGAATAACTGTACTGTCATACATTTTGTAATTTCAAACAAAATGACTGAAATGCATACGTTTGCTATTTTCCACCTTTGTTCTGGATCATTAGTTGATCCACATGATCAGTTTGCAGCTTTTTACCAGATCTGCTGCATCTCTGCTCTAGAACAGTGGATATCACTACAAACCAATACCTCTAACAGCAAGAATGCTACTAGACGTTTTATACTAGGTAGAGTCGACAAGATAGTTTTCTGTATTGTTTACAAATGGTTTCTGACGAACTTTATACTGTTTAAATTACATTAATGATCAATTTTACTCTATTTTTGAAGGAACGGGTATTTTATGGGACAGTTTCTTGGAGGTTTAAAGCTGCTGTACTGATCACTCAAACAAGCTAGGTACAGCTAGCTAGCTTACACCATAGATATATATATCACTAGATGCCTTAACTGGGAGTCGACAGCGTCCCTACGCAGCGGCCATCTTACCTCGGACAGCTTACGTTCTGTTCTCAATGGTAGCAGATGGAAGGTGAGTGAACAACTTAAACAAAAACACTCTTAACTCGATTAAATATTAACGGATTTACAAGCGGGTTGCATTATTACAAACCTTATAACACACAGGCTTGATAGGACATACTTGCACATTTTTAAATTAACGGACCAAATCCATCATATTTCACAGTCACATCTCTGGCGTTTATAACAAATCAAACCGTTTGGAAATTGGTTGAAAATTGAGCAAATTAGAGTTATTTAAGTAGTACATGCACCACTGACACCAATGTTACGAAAGGGGGCAGCTGTCCAAAGTAAGATGGCCGCCGCGTTTGGGACGTTCGTCCATTTGACGAACAGCGCCGGTAAGGCATCTTATATATGATATCTATGGCTTACACAAGCATGCTCCCAGCCCTCCTGTGTGCTATAATCCCTAGGGCGTACCCCTCCAGATATGGGAATGCACATTGCCACAGTGAACAAGAGAGAGCAAAACACCAGTAGCTATTTTCGTGAATCAATATGGCGGAATCACCGGTAAGTGAAAAATAAACTATACAAATGTCTACCATAAATCGTTAATTTTAACTTATTCATATGGTAATAAAGTATGTATTAAAATGTTTATTTAGGGTTTATTTTTATTACAAAGAATAATAAATAGCATGGTAGCCTGCTAGTAATAGCAAAAATGATAAGCTAATCCTGCTAATAGCTGTCTGACAGACCAACTTCTTTGATATTGTCATATTACTGACTGGAGAGGCTGTTGTGCAGTTCAGCATCGGACCAGATAAACCTGAGGGGCAATCTGTCCTCGTGTTTGATGATTCTGGTCGCAAACTCATCACATCGTCTGAGGATCAGACAGTGAAACTGTGGAATTTTCACAACAGGCAAGAGGTTACTGTCCGCAGGGTTAAACTGCCAAATACAACAACATGCATTGTCTGCAGAAAAGGCTAAATGTTTATCTCTGTGAAGAATTCAAACAACATTTTATTTATGGATTATAGAGGCTTGGAGAAGATGTATTTGGAGCATGACTTTTTACATGTTTGCAAGATGAAGTTCCATGGAGATAAACTGATTGCAAAATCAAGTGAAGGAAGTGTTGTTATGTGGGATGTAAAAAGCAACCAAACTCCTTGTGATGACCAGCTTCAACCAGTCGGTCTACGACTGAGCCTGAGACGATGTTCCAGAGATGAAATCATCAGTGATGGTCAGTGTACACCAGAGGAAAATTCAAAGCAGTGCAAAAGAATGGTGCAACTATTACAGCCAATGAAGGAAGTACAACTTTACTGACTGGTGCCCATTTAAAACCAACAACGAAGCCACCATTTATATGCATCCACCTCCACTGTTAACAAAATGGGAAGCTGGAGTTTGCAAGTTGGTCAGTATTACATATTATTCTACTGGACAGAAAGTAATTACAGCAAGTCACGACCATAATGTTACACTGCGGACAGACTGTGGTGAGTACATTGGTGTCTTTGGAAAATATAATTGGAAAAATCTACCTAAATTTGCACCAAAACAAAAAGAAACCAAAAAGGACGTGAAGAAGAGGACCCATTTCTTTTGATTAATGCTTTCATGAAAAAGAAGAAATCAAACACACAGCAGAGGGTAATCTAGAAGTAATGCAGCCGGAAACTGAGAAAATGAATCAGTCACGTAACTATGTCACCCACCCCCAGGAATTATGGAATAAGGAACAATCCAGATGTAAAGATACAGATCCACAGAAGAAACATGACAATCCTTTATCCAGAACAGATGGCACAGAGAAACCAAGGTCTGCAAATATAAACAAAGATTCTATAAAATTATTATCAGGATAACCACATATTAAACAGGCTGGTCCTCCTGTTGCCACAAGGCCCAACCCAACCAGTCAGAGGACAAATGTAGTGGCAAATGAAACTGGACGAGCAGCTTTTAAAAGATTCTGCAACATTAACACCAATAACAGAAAAAGTGCAGCTTCCACCAACTTCACAGCATGATCCTGCTGTCTCCCAAGCTCCCATAAATGTAGTCACAAAAGATACCATTTGTTGCAGAAATCAAGGCAGACAAACGGTCTACTGTACCATTCCCACCTATAGTCCCAAAGTCCACCAACACAAGCAGACAAATTATAAGATCAAACAATAGATCTGAGAAGAATTCTATAACATTTCCATCAGGGTCAAAACTTACGCCTCCTTCCCAGACCTTACAGCCTCGTCCACCTGCCGCCAGCCCTCCATCTTAAAGGTGAAGTGGTCGATGTTTCTGAATTCCAGGGAAGAACCGCCCTCTCCGCGTTGCGCAACACTCTACCAGCACCTGTTTACAAGCAGCTGCCGTCCGTAATGTGTAATTGTGAGGCATGCCGAACATTAGCTTACCTCTCGAGCAGAAAACCGCCGACAGCATCGTCTGTGGGGAGCCGAACAGGACCGCGTTTGCCTCTTCTTGGTTTCTGTGAGAGCGCGGGGGTGCACGGAGTGCTCATGCGTAGGAAGCGAAAACTAACCCAGGATTGGCTTCACCAGAAATTGACAGTTATGCGGACCAATGGTTTAGATGATCCACCCGGAAGAAAAAGATCAAATGCTTCACCTTTAATCAGCAGGGGGAAAAAGTAGTTGTAAAAAACACGGTGCGGTGGAGCTTCAAATGGTTACAGAGCTTGTAGCTCGTTAACCCTCTCTGATAGAAGAAAATATTTGGAGATGAAGTCCAAAAATAAAGATGAACCAGAGAAAAGTAGCCTTAGCCCCATACGGTGGAAGCTTTGCAGAGGGTAGCTTCAGATTTGAAGTAGTGACATTTTGGGGGTCACTGCCCCGTGTGCCCCGATGACCACGGGCACCACTGATGTCTTCACTCTCCAGGCTTTCTCAAGTTCTTCTTTGAGGCCCTGGTACTTCTCTAGTTTCTCGTGTTTCTTTTTCCTGATGTTGCATCACTTGGTATTGCCACGTCAACCACAACGACTGTCCTCTGTTGTTTGTCCACCACCACAATGTCCGGTTGGTTCACCATCACCATTTTGTTGGTCTGGATCTGGAAGTCCCACATGATCTTGGCTCGCTCGTTCTCGACCACCTTAAGCCTCATTTCCACCGACCGTTTTGGCATGGAACGGGAAAGGTCAGCTCGCTAATTTTTCTGTCAGCCAATCAGCACACAGCTCATTTAATATTCAAGTGTATTTAAAGGGACAAACACCGGGAGTTCCCCCAAAGACTCTGTTCCAGACAGTGGGGATGAATGACTCCAGTTCCTGCTCTGCTTAACAATAAAACAAAAGTCAGCGTGGCAGCCAGGGGAAACCTCCACAGATGACCTCTTTATCTCCTATTACAGCAGAAAGATGAACCCACTTCTGGATCAAACACCAAACACGAACGTTTTTGTTTCTTTTTTGTCTGAGGCGAACCGCCCCGGACTCAGGCGATGAAACAAGATAAAGTCTGCTGAGTACACGCTCTGAGTATTGTTGCTGTCCCACTTTAACATTAAGGACCCAAATGTAGGACAAAGAGTAAGTGAACTTGAAAACGCCTGTTTAAGGTGTAAACACAAGCCGGCACCATAACACTGAACTCAAGACTGAATTCATGAATACAGATCATCTAGAGGAGAATAAAAGCAGGAGTAAAGGAGCAGCGAGGCCCGGCTGAAACAGATTAAGGTGGACCAGAAATGATGGAAACAAAAACAGGATGGTACAAATTTACTTTTGTATCAGTTATTAAAAAGAAAATCCTTGTTTCAGTTGCTTTCGTGCTCCGAGGCTTCAGGAGGAGCACATTTTCACTCTCTTTCCTGCGGGTTTATGTATGAAGCAGCTGTAATGCCCTGAAAAAGGTCACGGAGGCTGGAGGAGGGGGCAAAAGCAACGACAGGGAAACCCTCGAAATTTAACACCCATTAAATGTATACTATTAATCTGACATTTCCATGTGGTGCTTAGTAAAATGGTTGTTAAGATTTATTGAAGTGGACTGGTTTAATCGGAGGAGAAAGAACTGATCGACGCCTCCACAGCAGAGACGGCTTAAAGCCGCTGTGATTTCAGTCATCCAGTTTGACATTTGTGCTCCACGCGAGCTTTAAAGATATTTATTCAGCTCGGCCGGCCGGCTGGATTGATGGACACGTTAAAGGGACGGGCAGAGAATCGTTTATTTGCACCTTTGTATTCATTCTCATGCACAAGACTTCCACCATCAGTCACGAGGCCTGATGGGAGAAGCTGTCTGCACACTGGAAATGCCACCGTCTCCTCAATTGACAGACAGCGAAAACAGAAGGAGAGCCAGATCGCCAGCCAGACAGAGGGGTGGGGGAGCAAACAGGTGGGTTTATTTGTTTATGATTAGTTTTCTGATGAGAATACTGGAGCGTTTTTGTATGGAAGTTATTCCTCTCATTTCTCGGGAGCGATCACGGATGGGAGAAGTTGGTGTTTGTGATTTGTTTGGTTCCTTTGCAGCTCATTATCCGACTTCCGTTTGATGAAAGATGCTCGGCACGGCAAATTGGAAACCGATTGCTGACAAAAATAAATAAAATAATTTAAAACTTGTTACCTAGTTTTGAGTAGAAAGTATGCGTCAACTTAGATGGCCACCCCGTACCACGAAACAACCTCCACTGTGTTTAAAGTAGCTCTTCGGAGTATTTCTTTTATCTGATGGCACCATCTAGTGGCTGACAAGCGTATCACACCAAGAGTCGGTCGATCCGGGTTTTTAAGATGGCGACTGCACGTTTCTTGTTTATGAATGTGCTTCTGTAGCCGACAAACAGAGCTAAAACACGTTGTTTTACAAGTATTATTCTCATGTCATGTTGTGTTTTCATATATTTATATTTTAAAAAGTGAAAAGTTCATCAACGTTGCATCAGCCGAGGTACTTCCTTAAATTTGAAGCACGTAAGCGGTAGTCTAACGCTATTGGTTAGTTCTGGTCGGCGCTCAGTTTCCTATTGCATGAGTTTTACGGGGCAGGGGGCGGGCTTAGCAAAAAAAAAAAAGACATATTGTTTACATTATATCACACTACATGATCAGACAATCACTTTTATGGATTTCTGAAAAATCATACATAATTCCTGAAAGGGGAAAACTCCGAATTGCTGCTTTAACTGTAAATAATGTTTCTTTTAGACTTTATTTCATTTCTTTAAAAAGTGGCACATTAATAAAACTTTTTGCAAAAATTTATGTAGGATTTGTGCATCTTTTCTGCAAAAGATATGTTCTCCATCCAGACACCCGCCCACTTTGGTTGCTTGGCCACTCCCACGAAACCTGGTGTCAGACAAGGACAACGGTGCTGACTCCCGCTCTAATAAACTGGCTTTAACTGGTGGGATTATCCAGCTGGTTCACCATCCATCCATTTTCTTCCGCTTATCCGGAGTCGGGTCGCGGGGCAGCAGCTTAAGGAGGGAAGCCCAGACTTCCCTCTCCCCAGCCACTTGGGCCAGCTCCTTCAGGGGAATCCCAAGGCGTTCCCTGGCCAGCCGAGAGATATGGGCCCTCCAGCGTGTCCTGGGTCTTCCTTTGGATCTCCTCCCGGTTTGACGTGCCCGGAAAACCTCACCAGGGAGGCGTCCAGGAGGCATCCTAACCAGATGCCCGAGCCACCTCAACTGGCTCCTCTCGATGTGGAGGAGCAGCGGGTCCGAGCCCCTCCCGGATGACTGAGCTTCTCACCCTATCTCTAAGGGAGAGCCCCACCCTGCGGAGAAAACTCATTTCGGCCGCTTGTATCCGCAATCTCGTTCTTTCGGTCACTACCCAAAGCTCTTGACCATAGGTGAGGATAGGAACGTAGATCGACTGATAAATCGAGAGCTTTGTCTTCTGGCTCAGCTCTCTCTCCATTATTATCCAGCTGGTTCACACTACAGGAAAATTATGCAGATTTTTGACAAGCTCCGCCCCTTGGACAATCTTTCGTAATAGCTCTAAAGATAATCTTATCATATAATCCTTCCTTGTCTGGTGTTTCTAAGCGCTCTGGTCTGTTCTGAACGATGTCGGGACCGCTCATAAATCCTTTGCTTTCAAACATGTTGGATTGTGTTGGTCTGATTTTTGGGGACAAAAAATAATGTGCTGCCTGTTGACTGTGACCTTTGTGCCATTCAGGAAGTGTGGAGACATTTGTTTACTTCGAAGTCACGTTTGATCTTTTCCCATCTGACCGGGAAATGTCCATGAGCTAAATCTGTTGCATACCACACACTGTAAGACCAAAACTGGTATGTTCGTGATTTTTTTATCACCACGTGTGTGGTCTCTCATGCTTTGAAAATTTACCGACATATTAAAAATCTTTCCACGTGAACTGGGCTCAACTGGTCAGTACGGGCTGAAACCAGAACTCCGGATGACTCCAGATCAGCCTGAAGCTTTTTACGTGTCGTGTGCAGAGTTTGTTCCACTATCTTCACCACATTTCCAATTATTTTCTTTCATGTACGATCTCCAAAAACCATTAAAAAACAGTCAAGGTGAGGTGAAGAAAGTTTTTGATTGCATTTTTGAGTTTTCTTTTTGGTATTTTTGAGGATTTTATTCAGCCTTACTATGGGATGGTAAACAATGGAAACAATCAGCATCTTTTGTCCAGTTAAGTCTCCGTTTGTTGGTTATTTCACTTGGTTTCTTGTACGTATTTTCTATTTTAGTGAAATTGCAGTCTGTTGCATGCATACTAATGTTTTTACATCCAGAGTTGATTTATTTTCCGTAAACTTGCAGTTTATCATTTGCTGAGGTGTGAGTATCCGGCTGATTCTTCCTCCAGATCGAACCAGACTGCACAGATAGTTAAGGTCAGCAAATGCTCTCGACTCTCTCCCCAAAGATTAAACGCGTTAACCTTTAATCAAGACTCGAGAAGAGCAAAACCAAGCTGTGATAAATACACCTGTTGATCTATTATGATGTAGCTGTTAGGGCCGAGTCCGACACTAACTGATGACACAAATCATCTCAGAGAAGATCAGGAAAAATGTCAACGAGAGCAGCTCAACAACGCTTACTTCGTTTCTATTTTATTTTTCTCAGCATTTCAGTGTAATTGCTGTAAAAGCTGTCGACACGCTACCTGCTGCTTAGAGGTTGGACCAGTCTATGATCGGCCGCCAAAACTGTCTGAGTCATCAAACTAAAAAGCTTTTCCTAACAAAAGGAGTAGAAAAGCAGCTAAAAGCAGCACAGATTAGCGGTCGCTTTTTTTAGAAGTGCACCTGTAAATTAAAAATGCATTTTTGGTGAGTCCCCTACATGTGACTCATGCTCTCGTGCACAAACACCAATCAAATGTTTTACTCCATCAGCTGTTTCCAAGGTCACCAAACCCGCACGAGGACTGCACAGCGACAAAAAAACACTTTATTTTTCCTTGCTGTTTGTGCTGCTGTTGAGCATTGATCTCTCTGTTTGTCTGACTCTCTTCCCTCTCCACGCTGGTCCACTTTTCCCTCTTCCAAACTCGCAAAGAGCTAGACAAAAATAAAGCCGCCTATTCTCAGAAATCTCCAAAGGAAGTGCTCTCTCGCTCTCTCTCCCTAACCATGAAGCTTCAAAGCTCCCCTCTAAAAATGGAGGGATAAAAGCGCTCGATACGGCTGCTACCTGGCATCGTCGGGTTGTTGTGTGAATGAATCAACATGCTGAGTCACCTGTTGGCTCTTTTGACCAAGCTGTGATTTATTCTTCTCTTCAATAGTTGCTGCAAATGCCTGATGCTGCACGGTCATTTGTAGGAGTGGAGTGAAACCTGTAAAGAACAAGCTGAACCCAGAGGTGATTTTGATGGCAATTATTCACAAAGAAGCGGCGCTGAGATTTTCTTAGTTGTTCTGTGCCACATTTTTAAGGAAGACTTGTTTATTTCTTTGATAGATTTTGTCCCTCCCTGTAGATGGTTTTAGCGTTGAGCTGGAATCCCTCTCGGGGCCTTCACAAATTAACCTGGAGAGGGGGGGGCTAGCTCACTGATTCTTTTTTCTGCATACATTAACAAAAATAAAGCGACTGCCACTTTCTGATAAACAGGCTCCCTCCCCAGAGTCAGGGGGACGTTTTAATGGTGAATACGCAGCGGGCTGCAGGGCTAAAGATGGTCCACTAATAAGAAACAGCAGCAAAACTGGAAAGAGGAAGAGCTCTGGAGTCATTTTGCCAACCTATGGTAGCCAGACTTATGAAATTATTAGTATTAGTACTCGTAGAAGTACTAATGGTAGTTTTATTTTAGTGCTTTAGTCAGAAAAAAAATATGATTGAAAACTACAATATGATAAATACAACTATGTTTGTTATAATTATTCATTTTTTTGTGTCCTGCTTTAGAAATAAGTGTTAAAATAGGACACAAGATGCTGTGATTTAAAATTACAATGTGACAGACGATACGATGCACAATCTGAAAAATGATATGTAACACGATACAATACATGATACAATACATCATGATCCCTGATACGATACACGATATGATACATGATACGATACACAATATGATACAAGATACATGACATGTAAGACGATATGATACAGTCTACGATACACAATATGATACATGATATGATACACAATATGTAACACAGTATGATATATGACACGATACATGATATGTAACACGATTCAATACATGATACGATACATGATACATGATACACGATACGATACATGATATGTAACATGATATGATACGATACACGGTATGATACATGATATGTAACATGGTATGATACATGATACGATACACGGTATGATACATGACATGTAACATGGTATGATACATGAGACGATACAAGATACGATACATGATATGTAACACAATATGATACATGATACGATACACTATACGATACATGATATGTAACATGGTATGATACATGATACGATACACGGTATGATACATGATATATAACATGGTATGATACATGATATGATACATGATATGTAACATGGTATGATACATGATACGATACACGGTATGATACATGATATATAACATGGTATGATACATGATACGATACATGATATGTAACATGATATGATACATGATACGATACACGGTATGATACATGATATGATACACAATATGTAACACAGTATGATATATGACACGATACATGATATGTAACACGATTCAATACATGATACGATACATGATACATGATACACGATACGATACATGATATGTAACATGATATGATACGATACACGGTATGATACATGATATGTAACATGGTATGATACATGATACGATACACGGTATGATACATGACATGTAACATGGTATGATACATGAGACGATACAAGATACGATACATGATATGTAACACAATATGATACATGATACGATACACTATACGATACATGATATGTAACATGGTATGATACATGATACGATACACGGTATGATACATGATATATAACATGGTATGATACATGATATGATACATGATATGTAACATGGTATGATACATGATACGATACACAATATGTAACACAGTATGATATATGACACGATACATGATATGTAACACGATTCAATACATGATACGATACATGATACATGATACACGATACGATACATGATATGTAACATGATATGATACGATACACGGTATGATACATGATATGTAACATGGTATGATACATGATACGATACATGATATGTAACATGATATGATACATGATACGATACGTGATATGTAACATGATAAGATACATGATACGATACACAATATGTAACACAGTATGATAAAGGATACGATAAACAATATGTAACACGATTCAATACATGATATGATACATCATGATACATGATACGATACATGATACGATACATGGTATGATACATGATACGATACATGATATGTAACATGATATGATACATGATACGATACATGGTATGATACATGATACGATACATGGTATGATACATGATACGATACATGGTATGATACATGATACGATACATGATATGTAACATGATATGATACATGATACGATACGTGATATGTAACATGATAAGATACATGATACGATACACAATATGTAACACAGTATGATAAAGGATACGATAAACAATATGTAACACGATTCAATACATGATATGATACATCATGATACATGATACGATACATGATACGATACATGGTATGATACATGATACGATACATGATATGTAACATGATATGATACATGATACGATACATGGTATGATACATGATACGATACATGGTATGATACATGATACGATACATGGTATGATACATGATACGATACATGATATGTAACATGATATGATACATGATACGATACGTGATATGTAACATGATAAGATACATGATACGATACACAATATGTAACACAGTATGATAAAGGATACGATAAACAATATGTAACACGATTCAATACATGATATGATACATCATGATACATGATACGATACATGATACGATACATGGTATGATACATGATACACAATACAAAACACAGTACGATACACGATTCCATTAACATCATACGTAATACAAATATTTTACTGCCCATTTAGAGACATTTCTTTTCATTGCAGTCCTTCAACCCACCTTCACAAAAAAAACATATTTAGATTATTACCTGTTTGAGTAGTACCACAAATAAATCAAATTCTATTTGAATTCTCCTGTTTCCTTGTTGGATAGCGTGGATACACTCGTACAAAAACTACACAAGTTATTGCTCTATATGTTTTTAATTCATGTTCTGTAATGTTGTTACTTGACTTCGATGTCCTGTTTTAAAGTTTTTTAAAGGCAAAATATTCGGTAAGGAAAAAACAATTTGAAATCCAATATGACTCAATAAAATATACAATATGATAAATTAGACTCTTGGGGGAAGTATTCTTTTGTGAAAATCTTTTTTTAAAGGCCCTATGTGTGATATTAATAGAAATCGTGGTAAAAAGGCGACTCTTTAGCGCCATGCAGTTCAGAGTAAGTATTACAGCTATAGTGGCCCACTCAAAAAGGCAACAACCTCCAGCATTCACTCCAGCCATCTGGTCCGTTCTTTATAAATAACATGAGCTTGATCAATTTCCAATCTCTCTAGCCTAACCCACACAAAGCATAAAACTACTCGACCAATTAAAAAGGTATTTTTAATTATGACTGTTCAGTGTTTGCGCCACAGTGCCACGCCTACAAAATGCCACACACACACACACTCCCCCATATCACCCTTCACCACCCGGCGAGGCGACTCGGCATGATCATTCGTTTCATCATCTTCATTAGGGATGAGTTGGATACTCGTTTCAGACATGTATCCGGTACGGATAATGCATTTTTGACGAGTACGAATATTAAATGAGTAAAATTCATGATTATCTGTGTTCGGGTGGAAGGAGAATCCTTATTGCGTAACTGACTGTCTTTATACTCTGTGATTGGCCAGTCACACAGAGTGCCCGCCCTCCCTACAGACAAAACCATCTCTGCCGCGCCGGGAGGTGTCGGTACCAGATCTGCTCGGGTGCCAGATTGGCTCGGGGTCCTTTGCTTGCCGATGATGACGTCAAACTACGGCAAATCCACTCGGATTTCACACATAAGTTTTGGAAAGAGTTTAGCAGTTTTGTCTTGTTTCTTACCGCCTAAATATTTGCTTTATAGCTGTTTTTGTTAATAAAACACCATATTGTCGTAGTTTTGTAATGAATGTGAAACTACATAAAACCAACACCAGACTTCCAAAAAGCACAACAGTTTTTATATGTGGAAAAATTGTAAATGTATTTACAGAATTAGCAGCCATTTATGTTTTTATATGGAATTCTGTATATTTTGTTAGTTCTTAAATTCATTCATTCATTCAAAATGTTGCTTGCTATTTGTTCAATAAAGTTATTTTATTTTTATTTTGCCCCTTTTCATCAAAATCAAGAGCTGCTGAGGATCTCTGTTTATCAATTGATATTTTTGCTTTTATTTTACGTTTCCTTTGGCAAAACAAACATATTTTCCCCGAAAAGTGTTTGTTTTTGGACTACAGGACTACAACCACAAGGACTACAACCGCAATTTTGTTCAAACCAATCAAAATCTTCATTGTCAACGTGCTACCGTAACTTTTATGAACGTGGTATCTTAACTTCTATAAGTCTTACGTTCAGCCAATCATCTAGTGTGACGTCACCGGCAGGCGCAGGACCCCGAGCCGATCTGGTACCGACAGTGGCAGCTGTGCTGCTCTGCTCACACACGACAGTGACTGAGGCCTCTGTGTAGCTCTCTCTTGTCACGTTGCTTCAGTAATCTGTACTCCCTTCTTCAGCTCGTCTCTTTTTCAGTTTGTGTAACATTTAAAGTTACTTGTTTCGTAGCGGTGCATTTGACAAGAGAGCTGAAAACGGCTCGTATCGCATTGGTCTCTCTCTCTTGCTCTCTCTCTTGAAATACGGCACATGACTATTTGGTCAGTAGAAAAACCTCTCTCTCTCCCTCTCTCACACAGACACGTGAACACACACACACACACACACACCTTAATCAACATTGTGTTGTTTAACTGTGTGTGGGGAAAAAATGCCAAGAACTTTAGAAAAAAAATTTTTTGATCATAAAATAAAATAAAAAATTAAAATTAAAAAGTTGTGTCTTATTCTAGTATGAGTTCAGTTATATTCATTCATGCACTTTAGTATTCATGTTCTGAGTTTATTGAAACATTTGTTCTGTAATAGTTCCTTTACTATTGTGATCAAAAACACTGAATCTCAATTCTGAGGCTCTAAATAGTTTTCAAATAAACAATACATATAGCAACTTGTGATCAATCCATATCAATTTCAGACTTAAAATAATGTACTGAGTTAAGCCACACCCACTTCCAGTTGAACCACGCCCGTTTCCGGGTTAGGCCCCACCCACTCCGAGTACAGATACAGATAATTTAGATGGTTGAACAGATACAGATAGTGGTGTACTCGCTCATCCCTAATCTTCATCAAATAGCAAGATTCAGAGGTTTGATGTTCAGACCAGACCTAGAGAAACTCATTCATGTGTTCATCTCCAGCAGGCTGGACTACTGCAATGGTCTCCTGACTGGTCTTCCCAAAAAAGCTGCGAAACAACTGCAGCTTATTCAGAATGCTGCTGCTAGAGTCTTAACAAGAATCGAGCACATCACTCTTGTTCTTAAATCTCTACACTGGTTACCAGTAAACTACAGAATCCATTGCAAAGCGCTTCTACTAGTTTATAAATCACTCAATGGCATGGGGCCTAAACACATGTCAGATCATGGGCAGGGCTCTGAGATCCTTAGGAAGCAGTCAGCTGGTAGAACCCCGGGTCAGAACCAAACAGGGTGAAGCTGCTTTTAGCTACTATGCTGCACACAGATGGAATCAGCTTCCTCATGACCTCAGATGTGCCCCAACTCTAGTAACTTTTAAATCAAAATTGAAAACTTTCATGCATTTGTCAGCCTTTGAATGAATGTTTCTTATGCTGCACCTTCTGCACTGTAACTGCTCAGCCTTTAACTTTGTCTTTTATCTGATTCTTAAATCTAAATTTAATTTGTGTATTTAATTTGGTCTAAATTTATGTGTTATTTAATTATTATGTCACTTTGATTTGTGCTGTTCTTGCTCCTGGAAAGCACATTTAATTGCCTCTGTGTATGAAATGTGCTTTACAAATAAAGCTGGGTGTCTGGGCTCTTATTTAAGGATAGGGTGAGGAGCTTGGTCATCCAGGAGGGACTCAGAGTAGATCTGCTGCTCCTCCACATCGAGAGGAGCCAGTTGAGGTGGCTCGGGCAGCTGGTTAGGATGCCTCCTGGGTGAGGTTTTCTGGGCACGTCCAACCAGATGGAGAACTAAAGGAAGACCCAGGACACGCTGGAGGGACTATGTCTCTCGGCTGGCCTGGGAACGCCTTGGGACTCGCCCAGAGGAGCTGGCCCAAGTGACTAAGGAGAGGGAAGTCTGGGCCTCTCTGCTTAGGCTGCTGCCCCGGCGACCCAACCTCTGATAAGTGGATGAAAATGAATGGATGTCTAGTTTTGTCCTCCATGTTAAGCTGAATCTAAATGATGCATCTTTTGATTGGAAAAATGTTGTTTTAATGTCCTCAGGTTTATTAATTCATCTGTTTTTGAATGTGGCTCCAGACTCAGAGGTCCTGTTCGCTATAGATTACCAACAAAAGCTGCTAAAAGCGTGTTTTTCACTCACTAATTGGTGGAACGGCACCACCCCTCAGATCCAGTCTATCAACTTCATCAATTCATTAATGAAACGAGAGAAATAAACAAACATTAAAGCAAAAAGATGAACCCAGCTGTGTTTGCAGTCCTCTCAGCGACCACTTCAAACTGGCCTGTGATTGAACCTAACCGCTGACCCCTGCTCATGCTGCCGTCTGCATCCTGTTACAATTACAGCCATGTCTCAATAGGCACAGCCACTCAGCGGGACTCCCAGCAAGCCGTTGACATTTAACTGGCAAAGGTCTCAGGCTGGTGGGAAAAAAAGATTAGTGCCTGCTTCTAAAAAGAGGAATGATATACTAGGATATTCCATTTTCACTCTGCCTATCTGGTGACACGGTGGGAGCACGCTGCGGCCTGGATTTATTTTTACAACATGATTTATTCTAGTTGTCACGTAAAAATTCAGGTACCGTTTTCATTTGGAGCATTTTTGTTTCACTTTCACTTCTTTATGCTATCTTTGCACAAAACAATAATTCATTTAGCTGAAATATTCATGAACTCAAGCAAATAAAAGCAAAGGACCAGTCTGGCAATCACCCACAAATACCTAAACGTAAAACAAATCTGATTTTTAAATGTTTGAACTTCTTATTAGTGAGCTAAGATCTGATGAAGCAGCTCAATTTTACAAATGATAAAAATATATGAGTGTTTTTGTCACATGAAAGTCTGCCTGGGAAATCCCACTGAGATGAAATATTTATGAATTCTGATATTGAAGGCTTCTTCTTAACGCTAATATATAACCTGCTGAGGTGCCCTGTGAGATCTAATAATAATAATCCACACCTGGCTTCCTGTTCTACACACCTACCTGTTAAAAGGATCACTCACAAAAATATAGCCAAGCACCAAGGTGGCATGTGCACTCACGGTTTAGCAGCTAAAAGGATTGTTTCTTCTTTTTTCCTGCATTAATGTAGTTTGTGTAATTGGCTCTTTCAGGATAAAACAGCAGATTATCTGGAAATAGCCTAGGGTACACTGCAAAAACTGATTTCTAAGAAAGTAAAAAAAAAATAAAAGCCAAATTTTTAGATATTTGATCTTATTTATAGTCTAACAAGAAAATAAATTCTTCTGTAGAAAAATTGCATTACTTAAAATAAGGTAAATATTCTTAAATGTGATCCAAATGTTATTGTTTTGAGTAAAAAATTCTTAAACCCATCCAAAAAAAAATAACAATTTAAATTATTTTGCTAGTTTTAAGATTTTTTAAACTCAAAACAAGCAAATTTCAATGATATTTAAGAATATTTACCTTATTTTAAGTAATGCTATTTTTCTAAAGAATAATTTATTTTCTATTTTTACTAAAAATAAGATAAAATGTCTAAAAATTTCTTTTTCACTTCCTTAGAAATCAGTTTTTGCAGTGTACTCGTTCCCAGTTAGCTAGTGCTAACTTGCTAATCTGGCATTTAAAGAAACATAAACATATTCATCTCTTGTGTCACTTCTATCCATGGCTGTTTAATTTAGAACAAGAGTTTAAGCCAGATTTGACACTTTAATGGAGCTTTAGCATCAGGTAACAATGGACTCCATAACTGGATTCATGAATTAAATATTAAAAATCTAAAGCTACAACAAAATATCTGCAGTGTAAAGAGAATTTAGGTCAAAATGCACGTTACAGCTGTTAACAATGGCTGATTAAGCTCACCATGGTGAATAACAGTGGCTTATGTGTCCCTCACTCCATGACAGCAGCCTTAATTAGGCAGATAGACACACAGGGTTGAAATCAAGCCTCAAACAAACAGTCAGTGTGAGAAAGCTGTATGTGTTACTGGAATCATTCCTGAACCGAAAGTAGTTGAATGATCTGGTTGTTCTGCTAATTAATTTCCAGTTTAAAGTCATACTATGCAACTTTTTCATGCTTAAATCATGTTCTTGAGCCAGTTTGTGCTAAAATGACCCTTTACAGGGTTAATGAAATGTTACTCAGACCCCCACCGCCCTCTGGGGCCAGAATACCACATTTGCAACTTCAGAGTGGCGGGCCGCTTCCTGTTGGACTTAAAAAAGGAGCTGACCTGCCTGGTGCTGCAGTCTGCTTCCAGCATGTTTCCTGCATGTTTTAGATCATGAACACAGCTGATTTGTTTGATTTAGTGATGAACTGCTCCTGTAGACACTAATGAAGGCTGAGTTAGATTAAGGTGTTAAAAAGACGAACGCACAGCGAGGAGATAAGTTTCACTTTTGCTTCCACTAACGAACACTAGGGGGTGCTAAAAACAAGCCAAAACTTCCAAGTGATCCTTTAACAAGGATAATCTTGGTAACAGTGGAAGTCGATGAGATTTTGGTTGTGCGTTTTCTGCACTTTGGAGGGATCTGAGAGAAAACCATAAGCCCTATAGCAACGAGACAATTACCAGGTGAAAGAAGACAAAAATACCTACGTTTTGATATATACATTAGTGAAAGAAGTGGAACATTTGTGAGAGTAGCAAGTTTGCAAACATTTTAGAAAGTTTAGAGAAGTCTAAAGTGAGTGTGTGACATCATCATACTCATTTTAACACAGGAAATATCCCTCAAAAAACTGACCTGTGTAAACCTGTGACCTGTGTAAAAATCATTGAAAGATATTAAAATACTTGTTCAGTCGTGTAAAGATGAACTTCCTGTTACCTTTTTAAACGTTGAATGACGATTCTACCATGATGTCTCATCGAGTTACGGTTTTATCACTTATGTTGACTAAATCCTGTTGTGCAAACTTGCTCTGAGCTGTTAGAAAGTCATAGCACATCATTCCTAATCAAGTCTGCATTTTTTATGTTTTTTATGCTTTTTACCAAAAATAATGAAGGAGGCGCTAAAAAATGTTGATTAGAAAAGAAGAGAGGAGGCAGACTTTAAATGCAACAGCTTTATTTCTTTAGAAAACATGATTTTGTGAGGGGTTTTCACTAGTTTGACTCTTCATTAAAAGATTCACTGCAAAGATGATGTTTATATGCTAAATAAAACTAGCCAAAAACACAGTTTCTGCAAAAAATCCACAATTTCAGCTCAGACTTTTGTTGTCATTTTAGGAATAACAAACCTTTTCAGGCTGAAGAGGAAGTTCAACAATAACTCATAAATATCTGCAGCTTAAATCTGCCATCATAGCAGAGCGATGCTTCAAATCTGTGCAGTGGTCAAGATCAACACGGCGCTGCTAAGTGACGCTGAAGTGCTTGTGATTGCTGTGAAAAGCCTCCCCGTGACTCACTGCTTTGTTTGTGCCGGCGTGGTCGGGCGGTGTGGAGAAACCTGAATCCTGAGGAGTGGATGTGTGAGAGCAGCTCCAAGTCCTGCAGGAGAGAGTAACTAAATATGCATCAGATATTTCAGAAACAGCCTAATTCAGCCTTTTACAGCAGACAGTGTGTTAAATGCACATAAAGAGGATGTTTCTTCGTTCCACTTCCATATAGAATAATACATTTCTCTTTCTGTTCTGCCCATTTCTATGTTTTTCAGTCTGCTGCTCCTCATTTGCATGACAGTTGAGAACAATATTGCCAAAGCAGCGAGACAAAGGCTTTCTGTGGCTCTAATTTTGTTCTTTCCTCTCTTTCAGAGCCTCTCGGATAATGAAAAGCGTCGGCGGCGTGGAAGAGATGCCGTTTCCAAACCTCTGTCCGGAATGAAATTTGGAACCGATCTGACTGAATGCACAAGACAAAACGTCACACGACAATTAAAAGTTGTATTAGTTCAATCCAATCATTTCAACAAGTCTCGTTACGGTAAAGGAAACCAAATGTTCTGAAGGGAAATTTCACACATGCTTCATAAACTGAAGTGTACTGAGATCCTGTCAGCCTCTAAGGTCAAATCCACTACAGCTGCTCCTGAGCAGTGGGTATACAGTCATGGTTTGGACCCTCGTGTTGGTCATTAAACACTAACGATTTCCACAAATCAAAACTGAAAAAGTAAATCCTACTTGATTCATTTTATAGCTATTAATGGATATAAGCAGCTCAATATAACTGGAGCTGTTTTGTTTGATTATTTGGGGTTACAAAAAGTTGCAAGTTGTCCATTTTATAGAGTTAAGTTAACATATGTGTTCGTTAAGTTAAACTTTTTTTAGTGATGATTATGAGTCTCAGGCAGTCACATCAAAATAAAGACGACCCATTTAAAGAGTATCATTTCTTTTTATTCCAACAGGTGGCAGTAATACGACATTAGCGAGCATGTTGCGCCTAGAAAACAACAGTCACCCAGTCCGCCATTCATACTCTGCATTTTAATTACATTTTCTAGTGAAATTTGAGTATTTAGGTTCACGAGATCAAATAACTAGTGAAATTAATTATTTAAAGAGTAACAAAAAACAACGTACTGAGTGCGTAACTGAATAATTGGACCTAAAGCAACCAAGACAAGTACCAAAATGACCTTTACCTCGACTTCTTCCACTTCTCAAATAAAATTTAAACAGTTTAAAAGTCCTTCTGTCAAACTTGCCGTGAGACGTTTACGACAGTCGAGTAGAATTAACACGCTTTTAAAGATGGCGGGAGCTTTGTGGTCTATGAGCAGTGGCGGCCGGTGACTTTTATTTTGGGTGGGGCGCTAACCACATATCACCACTAGGGGACGCCAAATTACCATTGATTCTTAAGCATCAGCGTCACACAACTGACGGTCACAGTAGCGCTTCCGGCAACAAAGTTGTTCAAAAGGTTTTCGAATATATTAAGCATGTTTTTGACAAAAACATTCATCCATTCACCCATATATTACACAAACTGCACACACGCTTAAGGGGAGTAGGCTAAATCTAATCAATAGAATCCACTGTCTACAAACAGAACACCCATAAGCTGTAAATAAACGTGAGGCCGTAAAATAGACGCTACACGTATCCAGAAAAACACACAGTGACACAACGCAAGATATTCACAGAAGCAGCCGGCGTTTAGATTAAAGCCCAGACTCACAAACAAGAAGTACCACTTAGTTCAAACCGTATGGAGCGGTGCTAGCCGCTAACGAGGCAGCATGCTGTTTCCTGAAGCCAAAAGCTAAAATGAGGCTTACCTGCAGGTTATGGCCATAATCCGTGTGGTGTAGTAAAAATAATCCACTCGGTTCGTGAAATTCTACATCCCAACGTAAAAGCTGAGCTGATCAGACTGTTTGCTGGCATTGTTTTGCCAAAGACAAGAGTTTTGCCCGCCCGCATTCATCATTTTCCTGTTTACGTGGATTCTCTCCCTGTGATTGGTTAACACGAAAGCCAGCCAGCTGAAAAAAACTCAACAACAAGCAATTCGATTGGCTGAGGTTTCACACATTGGAACCTACTAGTAGCGTTTGCTACGTCAGGTTTTGAAGCAATTAACTTTATTTGTCACTGATGATTTCACAATTATAGCAAAGATGGCTAAAAGGTTGGACAACAAAAAAATATTCAGTGGAAGTAGTGTGTTGCTGCTGTGACAAATTGGCACAGATGGAGCCACACTGTGCCAGCCTGTGGAAAGTTTTCCCCTCAGGGCGGGGTGAACAACCTGACCAATCAGCGATCTCCTCCCCCTGGTCTGAGCAGAATTCACCCGGTGAGGCGGCGACGATCGCTAAAAGATGCGACCAACCGCTCTCCTATTCTTTCTCGTTGTGGACGGTTTGGGGACCCACTGCACATGCGCCAGTTAGCCCATATTAAGTCAATGGTAAAGATTGCTGCGCCCGCGAGAGGACACGTGACAAGTACGTCGACGATTCGGCCGTGTTAAAAGTAAAAAAAAACATTATTAAACACAGATTACACACAGCACTTAGTCCATATGGTGTGTATAGATCGTTTAGTTTACTTTTTATGTTTTTTTAAATATATTTTGTGATTCCTATCTTCTTCTTCTCCTTCCTGTGAGTGGTGGGGCGGCGCCCTAGCGCCCCCTATGGACGAGCCGCCACTGTCTATGAGGGCTCAAAGCTGATGCAGAATTAGCAATGTTTCTTTTGAACAGGTAAGTACTGAGTAATTCATTGTATTTTAGTGAATCGTAACCAAAATTTTACTTTTATAGTGCAGATAATTAAGTGTTGTATGTTAAATTTAAAGTGTTTTTGAATTTGAAATACTATGTGGGCTAATAAGATGCTAGCTTGAATGCTAACTCGACTTGAATTAATGTCAATCTGTAAAATTCAAGCTAGAGGAGGGAGGGGCTGAAAAGGGATTTAACTTTTGTGTGTTGGAGCTAAGTGACTAGCATAGCATTCACCCTTACGTTACATACGTTACTATTGCTTTAGCTCTTTCTATTGACTCTGTTTTCTCTGCACACGTGTGGTATGCATGGTTCCAGAAAGAGAGGGGGAGCAGGGGTGAGAGCTGTTGTTCAAATTTTAAAACCTCCTCCTGCTGTCCTTGATGAGGTTTTAAAGCGCACTCAGCTGACCAATGCAAAAAAGAAAAGATTGATTTTCATGATTTCACATTGAAAATTTCTACAATTCCAACTGGAAGTTTTGTACGCTGACCAGGAAGAGCCTTGCTGCTAATTTCACATAAAAAAATAAAACTATAGAATTCTATCTAAATAACCAACTGACAACAGTGTAAACATTTACAAAATGAACTTTACTTGTTAAACATGTGAGTCGCAATCCACTTAGGTCTGGCCGTTAGCTTATCAATCTGATCAGAACTAATCTGTTTGAAGGAGCTTTTTACAGCAGGTAAGAAAATCAGAGATGGGCATCAAAATCCCCATGGTAACCAGTGATTGATCAGTCAAGCATCTTTCTGTCAGTAATAATATCTACTGCAGGGCAGACGTCGGCTCTGATTGGTCAATTAATGCTGCACGTTACATTCTTCATATTTCTTACTTTTCTGAGACGTTCAGCTGAAATCCTTGTTGGTTTGCTAGTTACAGCTAATAAAACCGTTCTGTCTCTAAAATACCTGAATAAAATCACCTCCATCCCTCGCCTGCTGCTGGGGTTTTCACCAACCTTTTCATCTGTTTTTATCGCTAATGAGAAATCCAATCTAGAAAGAATAAATTAGGCAGTTTAACAAAAAAAAGGTAGAAATGTTGAAGCGAACTGAATAGAAGTTGTGTGAATAGGAAGGGGCAGCTCGGAGCATCCTTTGTTTTCTTTATTTAGAGGAAGTCAAGTTGTCAGAGAAAAGTGCTTTTTGTTATATTATGAGTCTGGATGTGATTTCAGAGCCTGGAAGGCAAAAGAGAGAAAAAACTTCTGTCAGTCAAAAGGCATTAACCTTTCTGAGACTGACAGCAGCCTGGTTTCCATGGAGATTTCAAGAAACTGCAGCCATCCTTGCATGAAACTATTGTTGAGTGCAAAATTTCCACTTTAGCTTCAATTAAAGACCCGCAGACTGATGCAAAGAGGCTTCCACTGCTGATGCTGAAAACAACACGAGGGTCAGAGCTACACGCGGCCCGTCTTGTTTCATATTTGTTGACAGCTCGGAGATTCAAGGTTTGCTCCTGACAGCAGCAGCGGGGGACACTGCAGCTTGAAATGGTCGTGATTACTATGAAAGCCATCCGTTGTGTGTGTGCGTGCATGCGAGTGTGTGTGTGTGCATGTGAGAGTGTGTGTGTGTGTGAACTGGAGCGCCTGTTGTCTTTGATGATAATGAGGCAGCCAGAAACAGGCTCTCAAGTGAGCTCTCAATGCCACCTCAAACACACTGCTGCAATACGGGCACATTCTGGGTGTGTGTGTGTGTGTGTGTGTGTGTGTGTGTGTGTGGTGCACGTTTGTGGCTGATAAGAGACTGAAACTCCCGACTCAATACTGTTTTAATGAAATTAATCAAAAAGGCAGGAAATGGAAACATTTTGTGCTCTGTGATAACAGGATGTCATTTTGCTTTCTGGATACAATTGGCTGCTGTTTAATGAGAGATGGCTGCTTAGGGATGCTGGTTTATGAATAAGAGCTGCTGGTCACAGGGACCCAACTGGACCAGTTCGACTAGATTCGGTGGAACCAAAATAAAAAACAATTAATTTTAGCCGTTTAGGCATTCACTGTACTATCCAAGAGCATCCCTTACTTCGATTTTATGCCAATAAAAAAGTAGGTTTGGATTTATTATACAAGAATACAAGAAATAAAACTTGCCGGATCTCAAGAAGTTAAATAAATAAAAATAGCCCCAGAGTAAGAAGCGGTGGGCTGGTGCAGATGACGAGCTGTAATAGCTTTCCCTTTAATGCCACCCAGCAGGATGCACCAACTGATGTATTTCAGCAGGGTATGAAGTTTGTGTATTCAACATTTTTCTGTGTTTTTTATAGAAAGGAATGCAAGTCATCAGAAATTATTCCAGGAAAATGACATTTTGAGATCCGCGTGTATTTGAGCTCAAGCAGTGATTTGAAAAAAAAGAAAAGTTTTAGGTGTATAAAAACGGCAACGACTAAGAAATAAAACAACAAAAACTCTGTCAGCTTCTGTTTTATATCTGACAAACTCAGCCATGAAACAGAAGTTAATCCAAAAAAATCCCACATCCAGAGCGTTTGTGCCTGTATTTGTAGCCGGGCAGGCCACCCTATATAAAGTCTGGCCACGGCACAAACAGAACCCAGTCATGGGTGGAATCTACTGCCTACTATCTGTCTCCGAGTGCTATAGGACAGCGCTAGGACCAATCAGAGCAACGAACATTGTAACTTATTCATAGCGAGGAAATCAGTTAAGAAAATAAAGAACCTAAGTAGCTCTATCTGCTCATATCTGAGAGAAAACCCCAAGTCTAAATCATCCACACTTGATGCCAAAGCCGTTTCAAACAAGTGTCGTTCCTGAGCCGACGTAATTTTTCTCCATCACAGCTCCGGTGCCAAGCCCGCCCAACGTCTCTACAAACATAGAGCGCTGTGATTGGCCCAACCTAAAGTCATTCAGGCCAATGGTAGACCTGCTGAGGCTACATTGGAACATAGCTAGACCGACCTGCAGATCAATATCTTTTGCTACTGCTATGGTTCTTCTAGATTTGTAGGCTGGAAGAGGGCATCAGGGTCCCGCAGAATCAGAACCATCTCATCATGGAGCAGCCAGTGCAGAACATGCTCTGAAATAGCATCTACAATGACTAGAAGACTTTTGGAAGATGTTCTGGTGCTTCTCTCCAAGAAAACCATCCCGGAGCGACTGATGTTCTGACAAAGGTCTAGGTGTCATGATTTAGGTTCCTAGACTGTTTTCATGTCTCTCTGCACTCAATCACCAACCCATGCTCACCTGTGCCTCCTTCATTATTTCCACCATTGCTCACCATAAATCAGGCTCCCCGCAGTCACAGCACCAGGGCCAAATCCTCTCTGTCCTTGCGGCCCACAGCCTGTTACAGTTTATACCAAGCCATGCCTAGCCAAGCAAAGCCAAGTCCAATCTAACAAGTCAAAGTCCTTTCCAGTCCAGGCAAGGTAAGTCAAGTCTGATTTGTTGAACCAAGTCAAGCCAATTAAGTCAAAGTTAAGCCAAGTTTAGTCAAGTCAAGTCTGCTTTGTTGAATCAAGTCAAGTCAAGTATCCTGCAAAAAATTAACTTTTATCATTTGCTCCAGTCTGGGTGTTGGCTGAATCCTTGAGTCCAAATCCTCTGACCGTTACACCAGAGGCTGGACTGCTGAAGACTTGAGGAAAGTGTCTTTTTCTGATTGTTTAGATCATCTAGATAAAATGAATACAAAGGGAAGAAAATGTGAGCACTTCCATCGTGTCTGTGTCATACCAGCAGTAAAGCATCCAGAGACCATTCAACCAATGGAGAAGACTCACAGTTTAGCCTCAGAACAGCCATGATTAAACAATGGTACCTAGACATCCTCCCAGGGGAACTCCTCCAACCACCCAAAAACAGTTTGTGCTAGAACCTCTTTTCTAGTACAAGAGAGCACTGGGCCATGAAGCCACAATAATGACAGATTAGCTCATGACACAAGACATTTTGGGTTCATGTCCACACAACTCCACGTACTTCTACCCCTTAGAAAACTTGCAAACCATCAAGAGGTGGGTGGAAACTCCAAACGTTGATTATGCAAGAATGGGTTGCCATCAGGCTCTTTGAAAAAACTTCTGAAACGCTTGTGAATTATACTTCAGTAACCATAGAAACGCCTGACAGAAAAAATCTGAACACACTGCAAACTTTATAAAACCCAACACTTCTCTAAACCTTTGGCCACGGCTGATTCTATTCCTATTTCCCACACGGCACCGGCTGTTCTCTATAGGTGGAGCGGCATTTTCAGGGCAGGCTGCCTTTAAGGTGTTCTCTCAGTGCCGATTAGAACTTGCAGCTCTGGCTTTATACCTGCTCTATAAAAGGCTGCTGCTCGACTGGAGCCTAACGTCTACATCCTAATTTCTACAATTAAAGCAGACATTTGGACAAGTGAAGAATCCAGATTAGAGAATTTAGTTCCAGCACCAATCGCTGCAACCTCCAAACCCACTGAGATTTCAGATCAATTTAATCTTTTAAAGGTATTTCTTCTTAAATTTAACCCTGTCCAATACAGACCTCAGCATCTTCATCCTAAAGACACTGACTATAAAATGATTATTGCATTCAGCATTTACAACGTTGTATTTATTAGATGTCGAATATTTTGATTTTTGTGGCAAATTTGCAAAGCAAAACCCTGCTGAGTCTTAAACTGAAATATGTATAACGCTTTAGTTCAAAGAAGTCTGGCAAGTCATTCATTTATTAAATGCTTAAAAAATTCAGGACTAAGTCTGATTGCTTGGATTTTATTTGATGAAATTGTGATCAAACATCAGATGGAAATAAAGGGTTTATTAACTAGTTAGATGAAGATTCTTAAAGACCAAGTTCACTTGGTTCTTGAACACGTGCAGTATGAATGAATGCCTTGTAAGTCGTATTCTGGGAAGATAAAAGCTCAGATGCACCTGTTTGAGGAAGTACAAGTCAGATGGAGGAGGAAGTAGCTTTGGACAACAGGATTTGGAGTCTTATTTCCTGATATTTGGACATCTCTCCTCTGATTGGCTAACAGCAACACGACTCTACCACTGACTCTGTTTGCTCTGCAACGTTGATGTTTTATCTCCACAAATAACACAAGCCTGGAGGAGTTCTGCTGTGTGGTGGAGTTGCTAATGCTAACAGTTAGCTTCTACTAGCCGAGACGTTCTCTGCTGTTTCCTGGACGCTAAACCAACAGCCTTCCCCGTCGTGAGTCAAGATGGGTGAGTCCATGAATGTTAATTTGACATTATGACTTCCAATTGAGAGGCTTTTCTAATCCGAACGTTTCTTCGTCTATTTTCCAACAGAAGCTGATGCAGGAAGTAGGGGAAGAAGACTATCTTCACATTCAGCCTGCATGTTAAACTCAGAGTGATCGATCATATTTAAAAAATAAGTAAAAAAAACTGTTTCTCAGTGAAATTGGTCTTTAAATATACTGAAATTAAGCTGAACAAGAAAAAAATTGTGTGAAAACGTTCACATTTTAAAGCAAAAACAGGATTTTATGAGGAAAGTTGAAACAAAAATGCCTCAAAGTGATAAACAGGAGGTTAAACTAAGATCCTGCAGAAAAGAAAAATAATGACACGACAGTAAAAACTATAACAAAGATGAAGTGTGCAGTTTTTAACAGTTCTCCCACTAATTAAACACTGTGGCAGTCTTCAGAGTGCACTTCATTTATATTACATTTACATATGCAAATTTTAATCACATCCACCTAATTACAGTATTTGCTGGTTCACCTGTCACTTAGAGGAGGCCAGGCGTTGCGGTGTGGGTGTGTGTGATGAGTGTTTCTTCCTGCCTGTCGGCCTGCCAATCTGTCTCTTCAGCAGTCCATGTCTGCCAGATCGTGGAGGTGTTTAATGGGACTTTCATCTGCAGACTGCTGGTGTTTGTCTCCATCTTCAAGGGCTGGATCTGCAGCGAGGCAAAGATACGAGCCCCCGAGGAGCCCTGGCTTGTCGCTTGTTTGTTTGCAGTAATTCGATTAGAAAAAATGTGTTCAAAAAATTTACATTTTTTTTCTTTTTTTGCATGTTTTCCTTGCTTCCTCTGCCGTTTGACATACTGAATATGTCATTTTTCATAAAGAAAGAAACACATTTGAGTAAATAAACACTTCACTTTTATTAGTTTAATGAAAAGTAAAGATGAAGTTTTAAAATGTGGAATCTATGAAACACAAGATTAGCTGGGTTTTATTAAACTTCAGCATAATACCACCTTTAATTTTCATTGTATGATGTTTTTGCTAGGTAAATTATAACTGATATCTATTTCTAAGAGGTTTATTTCTTTAGAAGACTGAATAGTCTATTCTAACTGAATAAAATATTATAGTACAAGAAGCCAAAGACCTGAATTAGCGAATGCAGGCCCCAGGAGGCTGAGCGGGCCTTTCCACCTGACGTGTAAGCGTTGCGTAATGTCCGCGAAGCGCAGTATGTAGCCGTTAGCTATGGTTACCCCGGCTTTCCACCGGTGGCGAAAGCGGCATGTAACAAAATAGTGGCGTTTTGCCTGCAAGCTCCCTTCCAACCGTGAGTGATTCTGACACAAATTGGAAGCGAAAGTGTTCCACACAGCTGATCCCGTGAGGTCACAAAATCACGGGAGAATTGCAACACAATGCGTGATTTCAGAGAAAGTTGGCTGCATGTATCCAAAAAGGTCTGTAGTTTATTTTCTGTTTTGTTTACATCAGCTACGGGGGTTTCACAGGTAATGACATACTGCACGTGCCTTTTATTTTGGAAGTTTCCGGATGTTTCACACTGCCTTCGTGTTTCACTTCCTGTCTGTCCTGATCTAAACTGCGGAGTTTGACGTGTTTCAGAAGCGTAGAGCGTAAAAAATAGACTCGAGATGTAACGATAGCGTCCCGTTGCTTCTGGGACGTGTCCAAAACTTTACACATAGCTGCCGGTGGAAAGGACCCAGTCCACTATAACGGCGGTTAATTGCCGCAATGCCGCATGGTATGTTTCGCACCCGCTTTGCAACGCTTTCACTTGCGGTGGAAAGCCGGGGTTATAGGTGATGTGTGTGACATGTCACTCTGCAAAATTTATGCTTCAAGTCTATTTTTTACGCGCTACACTTCCAGAATGTGTCAAGCGCAGCTGTTCAGATCGAGCCAGACAGGAAGTCAAATACAATACTAGCATAAAACATTTGTAAACTTTCAAAATTAAAGACACGTCCAGATTTCCAGTCGCTTAACTAGTAAAAAAAGTTCATCATTACCAGTGAAAGCACCGTAGCCGAGGTAAACAGAACAGGAAATAAACCACAGACCTTTTTGGATACATGATGGTATCCATCTTCTTGGTTGTTAGCGTGCGAACTGCCGAAATCAGGCGTGGTGACCTCGTGGGAGCAGCTGCGTGGAACGTTTTCGCTACTGTTTCACGTCTGAAACGCTCCTGATGGGAAAGGATACGTTGAGCTTGCGGATAAAACGCATCTATGACGTTATGTGGTGCTTACGCATCCAGTGGAAAGGCCAAGCAAGAAGTCAGTTTACTTTGGTGTTAGCCAAGCCAACTTTATTTATAAAGCACTTTAAAACAGACAGGGCAAACAGTAAGATGAAATCATAAAAGCTTTCATGCTTTTGAGTCACAGGCCAACGCCAAAAGATGCATTCAGACTAGCCGTTAGCTTATCAGTCCTGCAAACCCTCTCTATCAAGGCCCTTTAGGAACTTTAACATTTAAACAGAAACACGCTTCATAAAGGCCAGGTTTCTACAGACTCATAATTATTTATTGTGGGCGATAAATGAGGCTGGAAGCGAGCAGGAGTCTTGCTCTCTGCGTCTGAAGGCTAACTAGTCAATTAGCTTAATGCAGTCTGCACATGATTAGCATTAAAGACGACAGAAGCACAATAGGTTGGGTCCTATTAAACCTTCTCTTGAACACACCTAGCACAAAAAAAAGTGCTTGGTTTCTGACATTCTCACTCCCTCTGTGAGGATGCATTTAATTAAACGTCTGAGCTCGTGTTAGCGCTGAAGCTGTTCAATAGTTAGCTAACCTTTGTGGAAGCAGAAGGCTGACCCTGGCTGCACCTCTCTCTGCTGCTGCTGTGGATTATAATACACCCTGGCCTGGGGTCAGCACAGAAAAACGCCTTTTATCCAGGCGTGTCAGTGTGGCTGCAGAGCTAGGCTAATTCAGCTAAACTCTGCAGAAAGTAAATGAGTCCAGGCACAACTTATTTGTATAAATCTTTATTCAATATTAGTTGTTTTCTGTGTGTATACAATAGATTGGACACAAACTGTACAGTGCAGACAAACCGTTTGCATAATATATGTAAAGTTAACTGTACATGTACTGACAGACAGAGTAATCTCCTTTAGGTTTGGCACCAGTCACGTCAGGCTGTTTGGCTAGTAGCTGATGCTGTTTGCACGGGGAGAATGCGACAAGTCACACGCTGGGTTCTGCAAGACCGTTATACCCTGTGTCGCAGATAAAACCCAAATCAGGTCAGGAAAAGGTAAACGACAAAAACAGGCTTCAACTGAGCTGCTCGTCTCCATCTCTTCTCCACACGGCGCTGTGATCAAGTCTTTATTCTGCTTTCCTTGTTTCAGATCAGCCAATTAGAAGTTCAAAGACAGCCTGAGTAAACACAAAATCTCCCTTTTATTATTTGAAGGCAAAAAAGTAAAAAAAAAATATGTGGAAAATGAATGAATCATGAATTAATAATGACTAACTTAACGGCACTTAACCTGATCACTACCAGACCTGTAGAGTGAAAACGTCAATAGAGCCTGTCTGCTAACATAAGGTAGGCTAAAAGATCTCAAAAAGCAACACGTCATGTCTCATTTTAAAGAGATGCATGAACAAAAGAACCCAGAAGAACACCTAAAGCCCTGCAGGCCTCAGTGGGTTAAGGTGGAATCAAACCAACAGCCGGACACAGAGGTGGTCGTGTGATGGTCTGGTGCTGCTTTATAACTTCAGGACCATGGATTCTGCTCCTGGAAAAGAACATCTGACCTGCATTTTGCATTTACTTTGGATATTTTTATTGGTTTATGATCTGAAACATTTAAGGAAAAGCAGAAGAAATCAGTAAAAACACTTTTTCACAGGGTTGTACTTTATAGACAGGAGCAAACTCAGTCTTCACCCAAAGCAACTTGAATCCATCAGATGTAAAAGAAAACACAAAGAATAGCAGAAGAAAGACTTCTCCATCAGCACAACTAAACATGTCCATCAGTCGTGCGTCTGTATAACACTGATTGGCTCTTCCTCTGCTTTGCAGCGATGCATCATCGTTTAGAAACAGAACCCGGTGCAAACCTACAGATAAAAGCCAAACGCCTCACTGGTTCTATGCTGCAACAAAGTTTGCATTTCTTAAATTACCACATGCATTAGCGCCCCGTTAGCTTTCGTCTTTTTTTTCAAAACCATGCAACAAGTGGGGAGACGATCCGAACCGAGGGAGGAGGTGAGAAGACGTTCTCTGTCTGCGTGATTACACAACAAGCAGAGAGCGAAAGCAAGCATAGTTCTGGTGAACAGAAGATCGGGGATCAAAGGATAATCGAAAAGTAAAATAGGATGAGTGTGTGTGTGTGTGTGTGTGTGTGGGATGTGAGAGGAAAAAGAAACAGCTGGGATGAGAGTAGTCCTCAGATTCAGATGTAATAAGGCAGACGTTTGAGAGGGGAATAAAAGGAGAAGGAAAAAAGAAAGAGAACCTGAGGGAGGCGAGCTACATCATGAGTGCTAACCATTACATGTTCCTGTGGCTCTAAAGTGCTCCGGCGCTGCAGTGGTCAGGTCACAAAAGCTTTTTTTTTGTTCTCTTTCGTCTTGTGTCCATTTTGTCGCCTCCTGACTCCTGATTTCAGAGCCAGAGGCCATGCAGGGCAAGCTAAGATGGCTACATCGCCACAAGAGCACTAGTGGTCCTTGGAAATGAAAAGTCACCCAGGTTGCTGCGATTGCTCACTTCTAATTAAATCAGCTGCTCTCCTCCTGCGCGGCGAGATATTTTCATAATTGTAGCTCTGGTACCTGGCTAACCACCAGTGGAAAGGAAATCTCTGAGGAGATGCAGCCGGTAATTGCGCCAACGCTGTCTGAGCTGTGATCAGCAGCCTGGAAACACTATTGTGGAAGCGTCTTTGGTCAGTATCCAGGAAACCAGTCGCTTTTTTCCTCTGCCCTCAAACATTATTAATCTGTGAGCATATCCCACAGATCTCTACAAAACGCTTTCGCATGACGGGAGCCCTGTGGGACTCTAACAAGTTGGGTTTTCCCTCTGCCAGCAGATTAAAAGGGAGCTCCTAAATAACCGCTGCTCTCCTGTATTGGTTATTGTTTGTACAAAATCCTTTAAATGACCTCACAAGGTCTCCTAGACACACGCAGCTGAGACGACATAGGATACATTAGGAATAAACCTGATTGTCAGGGTTCAGCTGATCTTTTGTTGCCCCTACATGTGACACGACAGTAAACAAATCCACATTTCTTCTTTTTTTTTTTTTTTTAAACGTGAGACGAACACAACACCAGACTCGTTCCTCGGTAACAGGATCCCACGTAACAGCAGACAGAACAGAGCTGAAGTCACTTTGAGGGAAGAGAAACATAAAAATAAAAAAGGTTCAACGCAGATCTACAGCCGCTCTGGGTCTCAACCCTTTCACGCATTCTGGTTGCCATAGTGATACCTACCGCAATGTGTGATGGTATACGCATAAAGCATAGTTTATACTTCTCCGTCTGCAAGTTTGCACTAACACACGTAAAAACGGAGACATTTTCCTTTTATACGTCGGTGTGGAAGTGTTGTGGAGCAATTCTCCTCCAGGACAGCAGGGGGCGTAGCGTTTTTCTGGCTAATCCTGCCATTATCGCAGTCACGTCTCTAGTGTGTTTACTTTTTAACACACACGAATTTGTCACTGATTCGCCTCCACCTCTTCATGCAGTCACCACCTCTAAACTCGCGTTTCCCGTAATGTCCGTTCACAAATAAAAAGTCTGCTGCGCATCTTTGTACTCCGTCAGTAACGATTTTATTAACGTTTATGTCGTTGGACTTTTTCCACGAGATGTTGTTTTTTCCATGTTTGTCACTAAATGGCGAAATGGCGGTGCTGTTAACGAAGTTTAAAGAAGTGGCATCCTGACTAATCACAGGCTTGCGAGCCTGTTGGAGAGCGCTTGCGTCTACGGATAATGGAGTTGCGTGTCGTCGCACCTCCACAGATGGAGAAGCATAAAGTAGGCTTAAGTTGCCACTTAGGCCTGGAACATACTTGCTTTTTAACCTCGCGTTGGCACAGGCAGCGTCTTTGTTCACATACTTGCTGCTGCACTGCATGTAGTACTGGAGGATTCCGCTAGGGGGCGCAGTAGAGTACACTAACCGGATAGAGAGCCGGGTTTGTGGAGTTCAACCAACACAAACATGGCATCAACAGAGGAGATCAGTAACTGGTTAATTTTGAGATCACAGCAGAAAAAAGACAGCAGCGGTATCGTAGATAGTATGAAAGACGTCTAAACCAGAGTGACCGTGGTGAGTGTGTCTCTCGTTTTGTCAACCCCGCCGCCGGTAACTCGTATATTGCAGCGTGCATATGCGTCGCGGTAATTTCGGGGGACGTGCACAAACGACGCTTCAGATCAATGCAAGTTACGCGAGGCAGCCATTTTAAACATGCGTACGCACCGTTAAACAGCAAGTACATTCCAGGCCTTAGAAACAGGTATGCATGAAAGGGTTAAATGCTGACCCAGGCTGAGGGAGAGAGGCACTCGGAGCTTTATTTTTTATTTATTTTCTCATGAACCGACAACAAAAAACCCACGTCTGTTCTGGAACGGTTTCGGTACCAACATTACGATTACAGTGATGTGATGACGTATTTGCCCCTTACTGATTCCTTCTCCTTTTGCTTTTTTTTAACACTTAAATGTTTTAGATGAATAAACAAATTTCAATATCAACACAATGATAACTCGAGTTCCTACAAAATGCAGTTTTTATTTTAAGTTCTTATTTAGTAAAAATCCAAACCAATCTGGTCCTACATAAAAAAAACTATCTGCCCCCTTGGTAAAATCATGAATCATGTGTGAATAACCAGATTATTTAGAGAGCTGAGTTCAGTTCCACTATCTAAACCCACACCAGACCACTACCAGAGCAGGAGGTAAGCTAAAAGATCTCAAAAAGCAACACATCTCGCCCGTTTCTAAAGAAATTTAAAGTCAAACATAATTTCGGAAAGAGGGAAAACTCCGGATTGCTGCTTTAAAGTAGCACAGAGCAGTTTCCTGCTCCTCCGCCCTACTGGTTAAAAGTGGAATGACAACTACCGTAAAACACCCTGCTGTAGCTTGCTGTAGCTAGCGCTAACAACGAGCTAACATTAGTATGATTCAAGTTTTACTAAATAAGCCACAAATCAAACAGATCCACACTGTTGGACAAAAATATTATTACTTACCAGTCCAGTAGCAACAAAGCCAGGTCACCATCAGTCTGTGATTTTGTAGCCTCCTTTAGCTCCCTCAAACTAGCGTAGCCTGCGTTAATGTTCACTCTGGTTTTAGCTCTTTGCTTCACCTTCAAAGACATTACTCTGTTACTTTTACTTCCAGGCTCCGCCATGATGCCAACAGAAAAAGCAAACTTATTTTTCTTCTTCTTGTGCTTTTTATTTACGATCGGCAAACTGAAAATGCTAACTGCTAGCATTACAGCTAAAGCAGGTATAAGAGTGCCCCCTAGAACACCTACCTGCTCCACAAAACTATCTAGTGCAGTTTTTGGTCAGCAGAGGGCTGCAGAGTGGTGTCAGATATGATCAAGTTTCTAACTCAACAACCACTGAGATCAATGTTAAATCTCTAGCTTAAAGTTAAAAAAACTATCTGTTACTTTGAGGTCAGAGGTCATGAAAAACATCAGGACCAACATGTTGACCAAAAAGAACACAGAGACCTGTCTCACATTTACCAAAAACATTTTGACAGCTTTAGGTAAATATTCTGAGGACTAGAACACAGCAACAGCCATGCATGGTGGTGGTAGTGTGATGGTGTGGGGCTGCTCTGCTGCTTCAGGACCCCTTTTTTCACTAAATCATCATTTAATAACTGCATTCTGCATTCACTCGGCGTATGTTTGTGCGATAATAACATTAATTTACTGATCCAAAACATTTAAACGTGACAAAACCAAAAACAGAAGGAACGTGTAATCAGGGAAACGAACTTTCACATAACCGAAAACAATAAAAAATCTTCATTTAAAGTCTGAAACGATAAACCTCTGTGCACATTAGTCCGAGTTAGCTCATGTAATAAAATGTGCAAGTCAGTCACACACAAATTTATACATGAGTGCTGGGAACAACTAATGAGATCAGAGAAGAAGTGAGAAATGTGCTGTATGTGAGAAAAATCTCAGAAATGTCAATTAGAAACACTGTGAGCTCTGCAACATCCTCGGTACGAGTCAGAGGCTTGACGCCGGCGCGCAGCGGCTCACCTGCTAAACAGATGCAGACCTGTTGCCGAGGCTGCGGCTGTTCGTTTGATGCGAGGGCGAATCACGCAGCCTTGATTTCTGCTGGGAGGCTGCTTTGTCTCCCGTTTCCTTTGTAGCTGCGACAACACTGGCGGAGGTCATTAATCTTCAGCAAAACAGGACGGCGTTTCAATCATCTGATTAAAATGCAAGCGGGGGTGGGGGGGTCCAAGTCGGTCCAAAGTTGGGACTGAAAGCACAGTGTTTGTTTTCATCAATTAAAGGCTCTTTTATCTTTTGCCATACAGAGTTTATGATTCAACGTTCGCCTCGTTGTCGCTAATCTGAAGAGTGGGATCACAGTATTGACACGTCTGACCACTGGCGTGTGATTTGAGCGATTGGCGTCTAGTCCTTCGGTCAAAGAAAAGCCGTGTTGGCTGTCACAGTGAGAGGGTGGTTTCGTGTTTTTGATTGGTTTTTAAGGACTTCATGGTGTAAACAAACCCATGTTTTTGATTCATACTGGAGTTGATGTGTGCTGTTATTGGTTTGGGTGGTTCTCTTTGCTCTCATTGGAAACCACATTGATCAGAGAGCTCCTAGTCCGTTGTGCGGGCTGATTTAAAGCCGTCCCATCGCGCCAATAGAAGCTTACAGTCTATTAAATCAACATACAGAACAAGAACCGGACTCCGACAGTCCGTTTAGGTTGTACATTCATGAAATTAAAACGTGATTCATCACCTTTTTAAATAAACGTCTAACTCGCACAACAGGACCTTCTACAGGAACGAATGAGCACACTACCACTACAAAGGCACATAGAAGAAGAACTTTACCGCTTTTGAGGGAAACAAGGAAGAAAAAAGATGAATCAGCAGTTTTATGTAAGGAATGAGACGCGTGAAACATCAGTCCTAGTGCGTGAGGACAGGCAACGAGAAGGAAATGGACCCAATTAGAGATGGCGTTTTATCACGTCTCCATTTCACCATCAAGTATTTGAACTTCTCAAAAGATCTCGTATAAAGTCTTTATTGGGCCAAGTAGGTGAAATGATTCCATAAAAATGTTTAAGGGGAGAAAAGATCTAAAAAAGTGACTTGTGCTAAAACGTACGTTTTCTTTCATTCTTAACCTCCGAACTCTGAAAGCTGTGCTGAGGCGGTGGTAACAGTCTCAAAATGTCTTCATCATGCTACTTTATCCAAACCAAACCTTTGGCTGAACGTTGATACGTTGAATCAGCTAAATTCACCGTGGCAACGCGGCTCTGACGTGTTCGGGTGCTTTAAGAGTTCTCGTTTGTCCCACTTCTAGCTCACAGCTCCTGGTCATCACTGCCATCTGCCCACTAATACCCTGATTCCTGCTTTTGTGTTCAAGTACTCGTGAAGGCATAAAATAAATCATCACACCTCACTCTACGATTTCTGCTCCTCCATGTAAACGCTGACTGCTACCGTGCTGCTCGGACTCCGGAAACCCTCACGTTCGCTCCTCGTTGCTACAGTTTGGGACTTCTGGGGGGAGATAAACTTGTTAATGGGTTCTCCAGAGCTGTGAACGTTCGTTTGTGCGCGTGGAAACAAGTAAATCTACCAAAGGAAAGTTCGTGCTTTAGTTTTTTTTTTACGAGACAGATAAAAATAGCCAACAGGTCGGTGTTTGCTGTGAATGTGATGCACTTTCCCTCCATTGCCTTCTGCTGCAATTTTAGCAAAGAACGACCTGTTCCGAATCCTAATTGATTGATGACTAAGCTCCTTCAGATTCACTGGCGTTTGGTATTTAAAACGTTCTCTCTGCAGAGTGTTTGCTGATGCTTTTAATGTACTTAAAGATCGGACCCGGGTGGTCGATTCTGAGCGAGTTGGGGTGCACGTGCATCTGTGGCCACCAGCAAGCCAACGAACCTGGCAACAACATAAAAATATAAGCAGATTGTCTCAACAAAAGAAGTGACAATGGCATTTTTCAGATTTTTGTTTGCAGTGTTTATGTATATATATATTCATTGAAGTCCTCCTGACTCGTGTGTGCCAGCGTCCCACTTCAGAAGCAGCTGTCTGGCTGATTTTACCGTCTTCTTTCGCCGCCACAAACTGCATTCGAGTCGCTCTGGCGTTGCCCCACGACTCTGTCCAGTAGGGAGAGGCGAGGCGAGACGTTCCACCCCAAGGCTGTCCAGTCAGAGCTTATCTCTTATTATCTTTTATTACCTTTAGGTGCAGTTTTGTTTTTTGAGAGCGCAGCAGCGGGGCAAGTCTGTGGCTTTTCCTGGCTTCCAGTCAGCCAGGGGGGGTGGGAGGCGGAAATGAAGGGTGGGGTTATGTCTCCTCCTTGCTGGGTTTGCTGACTGGCTTGCCACCATTCATGACCACGGGCTCGCAGGTTGTGCTTTTTGAAGGCGGGCCCCCTGCGAGTTTAGGCACCGCCTCCCCTACATCGTGCAACGACGGCTCTCGGTACATTGCAACTGGAAAAAAAAGCAAAGGAAGGAGAATATTGGTAAACAGTTTCTAAAGCTGGACTCGAATAAATAATGACGTTTGTCACCTTCTATAGGTTTAGGCAGAAAGTGAGCAGCTGGTTTGGTCTTCTTGACCCTGTTGCCTTTCATGACCTGTCCCTCTTTATTGAGGCCCAGGAACCAGGCCCGACCCGACTCCTTCTGTCTGTAGAGCATCGAGCTGTAGATTACATAGTAGTTCTCAAACACCGACTCTTTGAACTTGCACTCAGCTGTAAACAGTTCCTGGAAAGACAAACAAAGACACATAGATCCCATTGGTGATCAGATATTTTCACATCGTCGCAGAATCAAACGTCGGTCGTACTGGGTGCTTCTTTTTGAAAATGAATGAGTAGAGCTATTAAGCACAGCGGTAAATGTTTTATTTCCCACATTTAAAAGAACATTTGTCTTTTTTTGGACTTCCTGTTAAAAACACAAAAGGAAATGCTCTTAAACTGAATGCAGGCGAGCCTCAGGGATGTGTACTCGGTCCTTTAAATATTACTCCGCTTACACATCACCGTACCACCAAAACCCTGCCTAACTGCATGTTACAGTTCTACATATTAAAGACCTAACAACCATTGTTACATTATATGGTTGACTCTTGCTTGTTTACCATGCTTTATAATAGAATTATCACTCGCTGATGTTCAGAATCAGTGGCACAAACCTGACTGGGTGACAAAATTGGGTAAAAAAATAAATGAAGAGTGTGAGAAGTATTTCTCATATTTGCATAATTTCCCTGACATGTACAAACTAAACAAGTTAAAAAAAGACCAATGATTCCTGTGACACAAAGCCCAAAACGTCTCACCTTCCCACCTACATCTGCTCAGCTGTTATGTGTCAAAACTCTTTTCCATGGGTGCCGGCGCCTCCAGCAGAGCAAGCTTCAGCAGAGACAAGGTGTTATTCTTACTGGGAGAGAAAGCCTGTCTCGCTTGTGTCTGCCTGTGCTAACAATTCCCAGCCAGCAAAAGAAGGCAGCTTGTGATAAAATATTCGTCTTTTGGGGAGGAGGTCAAAGCTGAGGCAAACTTTCAGCCTGCAGATCAGCAAGCTGTAGTTTTTCCATCTAAACTTATGCTGCATCTAAATTTCTAAAAGGATTATGTTTTTGCTTATAGTCTGCTTCTACAGCTTTTATATAAGCTAACATAAATATGAAGATTAGTTTAGTCTTCGCTTGTAAAAAAAAGCTTAGGAAGATGCTGTAGTACGAGAAAATAAAAAATATTCAAGAGGTCCTTCACTCGTATTTTTAATACATTTGCAGTCAACTCTAGTAAGAATGAATGCTTTGTAAGTCATTTTCTGGGGGAAAAAAAGCTCTGGTGTGCCTGTTTCAGCATGAAGAATTCAGCCAGAGGAGGAAGTAGCTTCAGATGACAGGATTTGGAGTCTTATTTCCTGATATTTGGACATCTCTCCTCTGATTGGCTAACAGCAACACAACTCTATGTGTGGTGGAGTTGCTAATGCTAACGGTTAGCTTCTACTAGCCCATACGTTCTCTGCTGTTTCCTGGACGCTAAACCAACAACAGCCTTCCCCGTCGTGAGTCAAGATGGGTGAGTCCATGAATGTTAAGTGACAGTGTGTCAGGTTTTTCTGTACCGAGCGTTTTTCCGTCTATTTTCTATCAGAAGCTAATGCAGGAGATCGGTGTAGGACTAGGGATGCAACGGTCCACTTTCCCCATGGTCCGGTCCGTACCTCGGTTTTTGGGTCACGGTTTCGGTCCACTTTGAATTGTAGAAAAGCTTAAGAAAATCTGAAATTTCCTAACTTTATTTTATTCACGCAATAATATAACTTTTCAGATGTATTACTTGTAGTCCAGTGTGTAATAATATGTTCAGAGACCAACAGAAATGTCACTTTTAAAATGCCTTTTCAATGTGGTGTCAGTGAGAGGCTAGGGCGACCGAAGCGGGACCGGGAGGGATGCGTAATTTGGAATTGTAGGATGTCCGAGGAAGGTCCTGACTCGGGAGTGTGTTGTGTGAGGGGTTGTGGTTGTGGCGTCAAATAAAGTGAGCCTCTGAATTCACCATTTTCTCTCCTCATCTTTATATTCAACTGCAAACCAGAAATGTTCCCACACGGAAGGTTTGTTTGAAGACGGCGCATCGCAGTGGCTAAGTTTCTCTCTGTAGCGCTTGTTTTGCTCAAACTTTCAGCTTAGTGGGGCGGGTCAAACCTGTGACTGGATATTTACTCGCGGGTAGGGAGGGGGTCTGCTGTGAGCAGCTTCAGATGAGACTAGAGCGGGCACACGGAATGAAATTCATCTGGCTGGACAGACAAACGCACCCTGGTGCCGTGTAAAGCATGAAATAAAACGTCCAGCTCAAAAATAATGACAAAACCGAAGTCCCGCGGTACACGAGGGTAGATTGTCCCGTGCAGGGAGGACCGAACGGTCCGGGATTTTACCGCGTACCGTTGCATCTCTATGAAGGACACAATTTTCATGTTAAAGAGGTCATTCACTGAGAAACCTTTTTTTTTTTACTTATTTCTTTTTTTAAATAATCAGTCACTCTTTAACATCAGGTTGAATGTGAAAATAGTCTCCTCCACCTATCTCCTGCATTTGCTTCTGATAGAAAATAGACAGTGAAACCGTAGGATTAGAAAATCCTGACAGATCTACGTCACACTGTCACTTAACATTCATGGACTCACCCATCTTGACTCACGACGGGGAAGGCTGTTGTTGGTTTAGCGTCCAGGAAACAGCAGAGAACGTCTCGGCTCGTAGAAGCTAACCGTTAGCATTAGCTACTCTAAAACACGACAGAACTCCTTTATTCGTGTGTTATTAGTGGAGATAAAACATCAACGTTGCAGAGCAAACAGAGTCAGTGGTAGAGTTGTGTTGCTGTTAGCCAATCAGAGGAGAGATGTCCAAATATCAGGAAGTGAGACTCCAAATCCTGTCGTTTGAAGCTATTTTCTCCTCTGTCTGAATTCTCCATGCTGAAACAGGTGCACCAGAGCTTTTTTTCCCCAACTTCCAAGGCATTCATTCCTATTACAGACCACTTCAAAAGTATTAAAAATATGAGTGAAGGACCTCTTTAAAGTGACCGATCATTTTCTAAAATAATAAGTAAAAACTGGTTTCTCAGTGAAGGACCTCTTTACCAAAGTGTTTTTGTGTGTGTTGTCAGATTACTAAACAATAAGCTAATACATTTTTAAATTAAATTCTCTTTAGACATTATAAATATACCTAATCTTTTCTTCCACGGTTAAAAATGTTCAAATAAATTCACAGAGAAAATGATTGAGGGGTTTTGAGGCTTTTTTGTGAAAAAGGCTAATTTCATATTGTTAATTTTAAAAAAATGAACAAAATGAGACATCTGCTGAAGAAATGGTGTTAATATACCAGCCCTCATAGGACAAGAAGGCTCCTGCCAACCCAAACAATCACTCCCGAGGTCCCCCGACCCCAGATAGGGAAGTGTTTGTCTAGACTGTCTCTTATTGGTTCCTGTCGGCCTCCTGCCAGAGCCACAGACACATTGTCATTCAGCTCAGGTTTGTCGGTCCGAGTCTCATAGCAACATGAGGAAGAGAGGCGACACAGTAGCCGTGGCAACCAACCAGCACCGAGAGGGAGGGGTCAGTGGGTGTCTATGGGGAGCGGCTAGGGGAGTGAAAGCTAAACATACACATGCATAAACACACGCGTTGGTGATCTAACAGCAGTAATGTGCCGTATCTCCTGCTCCGGCACACACACTTATGAAGGGGCAGCTGTGAGGGATCAGACGGGGGTGCGTGCACAAACACACACTTGTGGCTCTAGGGGATGAGCGGTGGGAGGTCCAGGGATGTGAAATGTGACCAAACCATTGGCTGGAAGCACAAGGAGACAGGTGATAATGAATGAACGCTCTACTTATCGGCAGTGTCAGCAAACACAAACGCACACAACATATCGAATGTTTGGCGGGTTTGATTTGTGTCTGTGGCGTCGCCGCTCCCTCGGCTGCTTTGCTATTCTTCATTTAGGGATTAAATAACTTAATTATATATGTATTTAGTCTGGACCTGCAACCCCAGATTCATTATTCATCTGTTAAGAAGGATGGTCTTTGCTGGTGGGCAAAAAGCGGTGCCAGACACTTATTAATGGTGGTCAGTGAGGTCATTCATCATTTAGGAGCGCTCTTAGAATAAAAGAAATGCGATGTCTAAAGCAGCAAAGTGATCTCGGACAGGATAAGTGAAGTGTACGAACGAGCAGAGATGAAAACCTCCCGGTGTTACAGGTGAGTCATTTCCACCCAACCGCCTGCCTGAATGCATTTCTGTCGTCGTTTCTAAATAGCTATGTTCACGAGCTGAAGGGAGGAAGACAGGCAGGGATGAATGAAGGAAACGGAGGGCGGGGTGTGAGGAGGGGTTGAAAATTGGGACATGAAGGAGAGGGGAGAGAGAATAAATCACCAAGTGAGGAGGACGACGCCTCCTGATTGGAAAAACAGCAGGGGATTCTCTCTCTCTCTCCCTGCCTGCTCTTATCTTCACATTTCTCTCATCGCGCCTCTTTTTTCCCCTCCCTCTGTCACTTCTCTGTTGCTCTGCGGAGATTCGCTGCACACACGCTCGCACGTTGTTATCTTTTGAATTACGGCCGCGCACACACGCGCGCGCACCGCTTGAACTGTTGATCAGCCAGCCATAATCAGCTAGAAGAGCCCATTAGCATGTTAGACATCCCGCTCCGAAACAGCCTAAATTGGTACAGACAGCGCTTTGTCCCTCGTCAATTAGAGACCCAGAAATAAGGATTTCAAAAACAGAAACGAGGAACAAAAAAAAATAAAAATCTCGAGTCTTTGTGCGGCGCAGCAGCAGCAAAAACAAAACTTGGTAACTAGCTGCTTTGTGCAACCGCAGCGTGTCTGCTGGACCATTTGGGTCGTAGCACAATAAAACATTGTGTATAATTACCACCGCCGAACCTTTTCCGTGATTTTTTTTGTTAGTAACCAAAGTGACTTATCCTCAGACAATCAGGAACACGTGTTGTTAAATGGAGGCTAATGAGGAGCATTAAATACACTCTGAGGGGAAGTAAAGCTCACAGGAAGATGCTGAATAACCACAACACAATCCCACTCCGAGGCTTGATCTCCTTATGCTGATTTAAACTCAGTCGTCATCTCCAGAGAGATCCAGCCTATGCTGGACTAATGGCTGAATATAAGGCTCCTGTATCATAAATTGGCTCTTTTATCCCCTCTAGTTACATCACCTTGGCAACACATGCAATAACCACATAACCATCTTTGGGGCTTTTTATGTTCAGAGATTAGGATTAAATTATTAATAGAAGTGCTTTAATATTAGAGATTCGTTACCTAATGATATCCCAGACACACCAAAAGGAAGAGTAATCTAATCCCAGCTGATTTAGGTCATTTTAACCACGCTTGAAGCGTTTGGTTGACATCGAGTAAAGTCAGGATCAACAGCTTCGACAGGAGCTTCAGGTGCAAAAACCTCGCCCTCGCATATGAACTTATTTTCATCAGTGCATGGAAGAAAATAAAGCAACAGTATAGTTTCTCATAATAACATTTAAAAGTAGTTTTAAATAAAAAATTTCCCTGTAAAAACGCGTTTATATCTCGTAACAACACGAAATGTCATAAAAGTAAAATGGCGATTCACGTTTTGGTGTTCTACTCCGAACAGACGAGGTAGTTATTACAGTTCTTGATTTATAAAGAGCAACTCACCCCCTACCAGAGTCTTACTCCACCCACACTTCCTGTTTGAAAAATGCGCCAAAAGGAGGTGTCGCCTGGCGGACCGAGAGAGCTGCACTGAGGCAGTGACACTTGAAGCAACCTACGATGGCGAAGCGGGCCGCTAAAACACACACACACACACCGCTCATACGGAAAACAGCAGCATGCTTCCTAGTCTGGAGCATTTCTCTCCACCTCCTTAACCAGAGGAAAGAGAGGGAAGGGATGATGGTTTTATGGAGGAGGCAAGCATTCCCGTTGACCACGTTGTTATTATCTGTCAGCTGTCAAAGGGCAAAAAAACATTTAATTTGGGGGTGACTAGCTCTTTAACTTTTAAGAATTACAGCAGCACCAAAAAGGGGAAAACTGCCAAAGAACGGGTGCATAACTCAACAAAGTACACTCGCTAGCTCTCTCTGCTGACTCCTCAATACACACCTCATTGCCAAGGCAACAGATTGCCAGCTTTGCACGTTGAGAGAGGTTGTGTTTAATTATAACAGGAGCAAAACACCCAAATATCTCCCAAACAAAGAAAACAGGTCTAATGTATATCTGTACATATGTTTAATATTATTTTATTAATATAAAAAGGTTTTAAAGTTTTAAAATGTGAAAAAGCACAAAACGGAAGTCAACTTTTATTCTGAAAGCTGCTTCTCGGCTAGAAAGCGTGAGTACTGCAAATTTGCTTGTGCAAGAAATCCACGTGAGGGCTGGTTCCTCCTTGACCGAAGTGTGGAGGAATATGTTCCTCTGACTTATCACTGCTTCTGTCTGACTCCATTTTCTCCTTACATTTCTTCCGGACAAGATTCAAACATCCAGCAAGATTTACTCAATTATTACAATGTTAAACTCATTTTTTACAAGGAACTTTGTCGTAAAAATGTGTTTTCATAATAATGATAAACATTCTTGGTTTACCATACAGTGTTCCTTTATTTTTCTTCTAGCAGTGACAGAAATACGCTTCCGCACTGTTGTGTCACAGACATTATGAACATATTTTTTGCTATGAGACTCAGACCGACAGGGCAGCTGTAGCTACGATGTAGCTCATCCCCACCAGCGTGTGAATGTGTGTGTGAATGGGTGGATGACTGTGTTGTGAAGCGCCTTGGGGGGTTGTAGAACCCTAAGAAGGCGCTATACAAATACAGGCCATTTACCATATTTTTAAAATTTGCGTTACAAAATTTCCTGACAAAATAGTCCCCGTTTATTATAGAGCATCTGGAATGTGTCTCAAACCCGTCCCAGTTTAGTTTTCACTGGTCAAAAAGTGTGAGAAATGTGAGACAACTTTGTCGGAGAATATCGTAAATAAAATCTGGGTAAATTACAAACTAATTTTGAGACGTTAAGACACTTTGGCACAAAATTGCAACAAAATAATTTGTAGTTGTCCAATTAGACTTTCGCTGGCCCCGCCCCCAGAACGGCTATTGTCCAATCACACATCATAGCAACCGTTACTATCCGACAGCTCCAAACAAAATGATGAAACTAAGCCTAATTTACTACTAAGTATTAGCCTCCATAGTAGTCGTGTCTCCTTCATTTCCCTTCAGAACCTCCTCATCGAGCTCAACCAGCAACAGCCAAGCATGAGTGCTCCCCCCGCCCGCGGCTGGGCAGAGGTCCGCCTCCCAGACTATCCAAGACCCTTTTAGATAAGACACACCGTGCCGGCAAATCAGCGTAATATTACCTCAACCGTGTGTCTTATAAACGCACATTAAGCCTTGGCGCAACAGCGGGTGGTGTCAAGATCACGTGATGAATTAATGCCGAGCTCCGGCCGGGAACTAAAAATAAAAGTAAACACGGGCATAAAAAGTTACATTTTATAAACAGACTCAGCTGAGATGATAAACTGAGCGATGCAGAGCGCCGGGCTTTTCTCCGTTAGAGCTGCCTGCAGCTCAGATCATCTGACAGCTCACAGGGACACCGCATCGCCCCCACCGCTCCTCGGATCCACGCGTGCCCAGACGCCGGACCTTCTCCCAAACTCCAAACTCCTTGTTCCCTGCTACACTTCGCTCAGCAGAGCCGACACTAATGTATCCCTCCACTGCATACTGTAACCCTTTTTGCCTCTATCGGGATGATATTGAGGACGAATTGCTCCAAAAAATGTCGCTGACACGCATCTGTCTACTTCTTTCCATCACGGAAATCTGCGGAGCTGCAGTATTTGATCCACTTATTGTCGGAGTTGGCAACAGTAACTAAGGGGGGCGGGGCTCGGCGAAAGGTCAATTGTTGTAATTATTGTATCATTTTGTTCGAAACACATCACAGCATAAATTTTTCAAATTTCTTTCATTCTTCTCTTGATTATAATGAAGTGTCTCATGAGTAGAACATTTTTTCTTTAAGAGTCAAAGTATTTTTAAACATTTACTGTTTTTTTTGTTTGTTTTGGTTGCTGGGAAAGACCATTAAAAATTGGGGGCTCGTCCGGGATCTTTAACGAAGTTAACTAAGAAAAACTGAAACAAAAAGTAAGGAAGAATGAGTGGAGCAAGAGAAGAACTCTGGACCACCTGAAAATAAAAGCCCACTCAGATCAGTTTGGTAGATATTGATTTTTAAAGGTCAACTTTACTCATATTTTAATTCATTTGCAGTGGTCTCTTGTAGGAATGAATGCCTTGTAAGTTATACTCTGGGGGAAAACGCTCCTGTTTGATAACGTAGAAGTCAGCTGGAGGAGAAAGTGGCAGAAGATGACAGGATTTGAGTCTTATTTCCTGATATTTGTACATCTAGTCTCTGATTGGCTAACAGCAACACGACTCTACCACTGACTCTGTTTGCTCTGCAACGTTGATGTTTTATCTCCACTAATAACACAAGCCTGGAGGAGTTCTGCTGTGTGGGGGAGTTGCTAATGCTAACGGTTAGCTTCTACTAGCCGAGATGTTCTCTGCTGTTTCCTGGACGCTAAACCAACAACAGCCTTCCCCGTCGTGAGTCAAGATGGGTGAGTCCATGAATGTTAAGTGACAGTGTGACGTAGATCTGCCAGGATTTTCATGTTCATCCTGCATTTTAAATGCAGATTGCCTGATCATTTTCAAAAATAATAAGTAAAAAAAAGTTTCTCAGTGAACCTCGCCCTTAAGTTTGTCAAAACAGCAAACACAAAGAAGCCATGAATGTGTAGCCGACCCAAACCTCCTCCGAACGACGACAGCCCTCAGAGAGCCTGAGCTGCGTCTTCCCCTCCAGGCTGCTAACAGCGTGGTATGAAGAGTGTTTCAGTTACCTCCCACTTGGTATCTAATGAAGAAGTTTTTGCTCTTACACACCGCTGAGATTCAAATTCTCTGTCCAAATGAATGAAAGATGTAAGCAGCATTCCTTCTTAATTACACAGCAGCCGTCTCCATTCAGCAGGGAAACAGGCTCATTGCTCTGAATTAAGTTCATAAAGAACGTCAGCAAAGTTACTTCAGAGTACTTCATTAAAGCACGACACGGCCTTCTAATTAGACTTCAATAGACGACGGAGTAAAAACTAGAGATGAATGCCGTCATGCTTACTCAGTGGAGATGTGAGGAGATCCCAAACATCCCACCAGTCCTCCTGAATGACACTCGCTGCCTTCTGAATGGCCTTTACTAGTGCTGGTGCATTATGAGCTGTGTGGTTAAACTCACTCAAATGGCTTTCAGAGTTTGGTTTGACTGGAGCGTCGAGTTATGATCAAGTGAGTTCCAAGGTCCATCTTTCTTCTGACCAGGAGGTTTATAATAGCATGTTCTTGATGGGTCCCACGGGGAAAAGGGTTGGGGTTCAAACTAAAAAGGAGGAGGGATTTACCCCTTACTCCGGTTATCGCTCACTACTTTAATTTCCTTTTTAATCAGCGTCTTTAATTAGTTTTAGCTTCAGACAGACAGCCGACCGTCATTGCTTTCATGCAGCGTTTAATTCCAGTTCACCTGAAATAAATCAAATAAAAACAATAAAAATCCTATCTTTAAATTACGTTAGAGCCAGGATGATTAACCGAAACTATTCAAATTTCCATTTTATCGCTCAGAAACGGTTTTATGAATCTAAGCCGAGGAACGTTCTTCCCATTTCCATGTATATGCACGCGTGTGTGTGTGTGTGTGTGTGTGTGAGAGCGAGGGGGTGTGTTTGTTTCCAACACCAGTTATTATCACAGCACTAATTACCCAGGGGGATTGTGGGTAAACAAATCATTCTAAAGAAAAGAATCCCTCGGAGAGAAAAGGAAAACGGAGGAGTGGAAAGAAAAGCATCAGAAAACAAAAGCGTCAGAGAGGGCGTAAAAGGGTGTCCTTCGACTCAGAAAGACTAAACCGTCACTCTGATCAGAACGTTTCTCTCGGCGTGTCGGAGCAACGCAGAGCTCCTCAGAACCTTCAGATCTGAGGAGAAGAACAACAAAATCCCCTGAAACACCAGTCAGACTGTTTTTAGTAGCCACACAAAAGGTGGAGGTAATAATGGCCTCTCTATAACCAGTTACATCTGAAACCAGCTTTTAAAACCAACGTCTCAGAAGATCCAGACTCAAAATGTAATTTAATTAGGGAAAAGATGATACAAGCTAACATCTGAGCATTAAATAACTGCTCACAGATGGTGGCAATGATGCATTATCTTATAATCACCACGAGAAAACATCCTTTAGCTGTTTTTTATTCAAGGAAAGTTACTATATGGATTTAGTTTCTAGAAAAAGGTCTAAAAATCTTTTCATAAATTAAATTAGAAATATGTTACATTTTATTTAAATCCGAGACCATGGTCTTGAGTCGGAAAAGGGTAGAATGCCTTCTCCAGGTCAGGGACGAGGTCCTGCCCCAAGTGGAGGAGTTTAAGTATCTTGGGGTCTTGTTCACGAGTGAGGGAAGGGTGGAGCGTGAGATCGACAGGTGGATTGGTGCTGCATCTGCAGTGATGGGGGCGTTGTACCGGTCTGTCGTGGTGAAAAGAGAGCTGAGTCGAAAGGTGAAGCTCTCAATTTACCGGTCGATCTACGTTCCTACCCTCACCTATGGTCACGAGCTTTGGGTAGTGACCAAAAGAACGAGATCGCGGATACAAGCGGCTGAAATGAGTTTTCTTCGCAGGGTGGCTGGACTCTCCCTTAGAGATAGGGTGAGGAGCTCGGTCATCCGGGAGGGGCTCAGAGTAGACCCGCTGCTCCTCCACATCGAGAGGAGCCAGTTGAGGTGGCTCGGGCATCTGATTAGGATGCCTCCTGGACGCCTCCATGGTGAGGTTTTCCGGGCACGTCCAACCGGGAGGAGACCCAAAGGAAGACCCAGGACACGCTGGAGAGATTATGTCTCTCGGCTGGCCTGGGAACGCCTTGGGATTCCCCCGGAGGAGCTGGCCCAAGTGGCTGGGGAGAGGGAGGTCTGGGCTTCCCTTCTTAAGCTGCTGCCCCCGCGACCCGACTCCGGATAAGCGGGAGAAAATGGATGGATGGATTCATTTAAATCACTTTATTTCACTATTTAAAGTGACAATGTGTAGTTTTTACCATTAATCTCTGGAAATATCCATTGAAATGTTGTTGAAAATGATGTCCAGTCGTTGAAAAATATTGGCGGTTTTGTAACATATAACAATCGGGTCTAAAATACATAGGGCACGGGTCTAGTCTCTGGGGGACGCCATATTAGACACCATGTTTCCTTTTGCGTAAAGGCGGCTCCAGGTCCTGCACTTGTCGATGATGTCACACTTGATGATTGCGTGGATGTACGACTTACGGAAGTTACGTTACTACGTTAGAAAACATTTAGACGGTAACCCAGAAAAATGACAGAACTCCTTCAGGCTTGTGGTATTTGTGGTAGGGCTGGGCGATAAATCGAAAATTTATCCTCATCGAAATTTCTGACTCTGATATAATTTTCTCTGTCAAATAAATTCAGTAAATGAAAAGACGTGTGTAGGTTGGTGACGTTCATGTCCCTTTAAGAAGCTGTACCACCTCAAGTCACATGACAACATGACAGCCCCATCTAGTGGACAACTTTTGTTTTTGCAAATACATTTAGTTATCGTCCAGTCATCGTTATCAAGGTGAACTCCTCAATATACTGTGATTTTGATTTTAGGCCATATCGCCCAGTCCTAATTTGTGGAGATAAAACATCAACGCTGCAAAGCGAACGGAGGCAGTGGAAGAGTTGCGATGCTGTTAGCCATGAATAGTAGTAATACTCCAAAACCTGCCGTTTTCTGCCCCCCCTCTTCTACGGCTAATTTCTACTTCCTGAAACAGGAGCGTCAGAGCTTTTTTTCCCACTGAGAATGACTCAAAGCATTCATTTATACTCGAAACCACCACATATGTATTGAAATAACGAGTGAAGGCCCTCTTTGAAGGTTTTTTTTGTTATGTCAGTTAGATGTGACGGCCATCTTGAATCAGCTTGTAGGTGCACATCTAATAATTCATTTCTGACAATTTCCCCAAAAATAAAAATCCATCCATTGAATAACTAGATATTTGCTAACATACCAAACAACAGGCTCCTGACTTTAGTCTTTTGTAAGATAGAAGTTGAAATATTAAAATATTATTATTACAAACCCTCCAAAAATAAATGATTCAACAATATTTCTTCCTGTTAATCAAACTAAATGATGAATCATTTAAAAGAAGCATTAAAAACGATGAAATGTTGTTTAAAAGCACATTTTGAAGCTTGGACTTGAAACTCCAAGAGCTGGAAGCTTCTAATCGGTTCTCCTCAGGTGTAGAAGAATTTAACCTGTTCTCTAAATTCAATCGGACTTAGTGATGTAAGGTCTGGGTGGAATTGTGGAATTGGGCGTCGACGCATCAGACGGTCGTGGATGGCTGCCAGAACAACAGACAAATCAAAAAGCATCGCAACCAATTAATTAGAGAGAGACAAATTAATTTAACTCGTCTCTTTGTGTTGGTGATTTATTTTCCATTTAGATTTCTGTATCACTCCGTTTATTAGTCAACCAGTGTTGATGAGAGTCTCTGCTAAACAAAAAGGTGCCAATTTATTGGAGAAAGGCTGGGAAGAAGCGGCGCACACATCGGTAATGAATAAATCCTCAGCAGCTTCTCCGAATGTTCCGAGCTCCTATTTGAATGTGAAGTCTGTCCTGTGGTACTTCAATGTCACGATTCACAGAGTGGCGCCTTTGAAGGGGCTCAACAGCTCACAAGTAACTCATTTATTCTCTAGTTACCAGAAAATGTGCTCGTGTGTGAGTCATGACTCACATGGCGAACATCCTCTCTCGCTGCCACTCGTCTCATCTCTTTGGATGTAGACATTACCGTCTGAGTGCTGCGCCGGCTGCCTTGTGAATGGAAATACACGCCCACGTACGCGGACGCGAGGCAGACACACAAACAAGCGCATTCGTACAGAACACACGCCGTCGTGTTTGTCGAAAACATCCTGTACTAGGAAAACATGCGGCAGCCCGGACAGATCAGAGCTGTGTGGGGAAAAGGAAAAGAGGGATCCGTCCTGAATGTAACAGCTGGTACGGTTAGCAGGTTTTATGCACGCATTTGGATCGTTTCTTTACCGTCTCGGATAAACCTAAACTTTTTTTTCTAGTATTTTCTAAATGTTTGAAGATCATATAAATGACAAAATGTCAGGCAGCTGTACGACTCTCACAGGAGAGAGCAGAAATGTCAAATCCAACAGAGAGAGGCTTTAGCAGCTCTTAGGAAATATAGGTCATTTTGTTTGAAATGTAGGAATTTTTGAGAAACCGTGTAATGCTTGTTCTGTTTGAAATACTCTGAAAAAGCCAGTCCCTTCCATGTCACATGGAATATTAGCATTCATGGCTCCACTCACGTTTGCTTGGGACCGCCCAGGAGAAGGAGAGAGCAGAGCGTGTCTCGGCTAGTAGAGGCTAACCGTTAACAACTCTACAACATGGCAGAAGACTTTTAGGCTTGTGTTATTTGTAGAAATACATCAACGTTGCAGGTTTTACCCAAGAAAGAAGTGCGAATGGAGGCAGCGGAAGAGTTGTGTTGATGTTAGCCAATCAGAGAAGAGACATTCTCATATCAGGAATATTAATGAGTAAGACTCGTAATCCTGTCGTTTGCTGACCCTCGCTCCTCGGACAAACTTCCACCCCCTGAAACAGGAGCGCCAGAACTTTTTTCTATGGAAGACGAAAATTGCAAGACATTCGTTCATACTAGAGACCACTAGCCTAGAAATCTAGACAGAAAGTAGAAGTGGCAAAAAGATTTTTTCTATGCAGGTCAGACTAGCCATGACTCAAAGGAGCCTCAGCAGGCCAACCATTGGCCTGACCCGTTTTGATTTAGGCCAATCACAGCACTCTATTGGTTTGGTGGGCGGGACGATGCGTCGGAGCAGAACAGCTAAGATGGTGACGGCTCGTTTGAAACAGCTTTGGCATCAACTTTAGACTTCTGATGTATTTGCGTCTTCTTTGACAGTTCATGGCGGACTGCCCCGTTGACTGACATCCGTAGCGGTGAGCACATCACGTTCGTCGTCCAATAGCATGCAGAGACAGTTTGAAAAACAATCATAGACTCCGCCCCACAACTGAGCTCTCTCTATGTGTCGTGGCCAGACTATAAATCCATAGGATGGCTTGCCAGGCTAAGAGACCACAGCAGATTTATGGAAAACACAAGAGACTGAGGCCTTTAAAGTAGGAACAATCTGAAGTAACATAAAAATAACCAGCACATAGAACAAGCGGCTGCAATGACGCTGGTTTTTTGTTTCATGCCATTCGCTGATGACTCATGTTTAAGATGCTCATGAGGAATTTGTCCTCCGAAGGTCTCAGATGACTAAAAAAATGCTCCTTTTCTAATTTTACAAAAGCAGCAGGAGCTGAAGCACGCTTCAAGGTTCAAAATCAACTTTTATTGACGTCACAGTTAGGATCAAACTCCGTTTACAGGTCTGGTGACTCTGATGAAAGAATTTATGCACAAAAGGTGCCGTTATTTTTATTTGTTTAGATTTAAAACCAAACTTGAATGGAAAATGAACAATCATATTAAGACTAGTCAATCATAAATACTAAAGAATAACATGCTAACGTGTAATTTCTTACAGAAAATGAATGTCCTCTGCAGAGTAGCTGGACTCAATCTCAGGGATAGGGTGAGAGATTCTCTGAAGGAGCCAGTTTAGGTGGTCTGGACATCTGGTCAGGACGCCTTCTGGACGCTTTCCATGGGAGGTGTCTCAGACGCTGGGAGGAGACGTCAGGGCAGATCCAGGACTCACTGGAGAGATTATATCTCACAGCTGGTCTGGAAGACCTTTGAGTCACTCTGGAGGAGCAGGAGGAGGTAGCTGGGTGGAGGGAGGCTCTGCTGAAGCTGCCCTCACGCCCGGGTTCTGGATAAGAATCAGGAGACGGTTGGATGGATGTTTGATGCTTGTTGTCCACCCGACTGGACTTTTAACAGACTCTGAATAATGCATATTATGGATGAAATGTAAAATTTATCCTGTCAAAAACAAATGTTTTATTTATTTTTGAAAAAATGATCTCATTAATTTGGAAAAACGAGGGTCATTTTGTTTATTTTTTGTTAAAATGATCTTGTTAATTCTGAAAAACAGAGTATTTAAAAAAAATTCACAAAAATGAAAGACGCTTCTATAACGTGTACAAAAAAATAGCTAAAAATCTACATTTTTCACACTTAAAGATGAATAAAAACTAGGGGTGAGACTCGATTAAAATTAATCTAATTAATCAGAGAATTTGTAATTAATTAATCTTGATTAATCGCATCTGTCCAAGCAAAAAGCTTTCTTCAAATTCTTCCATTTTAGTTGCTGTTAGTCGAGCCCATAGATATCATATATATATCACTAGATGCCTTATCCACGCTGTTCGTCGATGGGACGAACGTCCCTAACACGGCGGCCATCTTGCTTCGGACAGCTGCCCCTTTTCGTAACATTGGTGTCAAAATAACTTGCTCAATTTTCAACCAATTTTCAAACGGTTTGGTTTGTTATAAACGCCAGAGATGTGGCTGTGAAATATGACGGATTTAATTTAAAAATGTTAAAGTATGTCCTATCAAGCCTATGTGTTATAAGGTTTGTAATAAGGCAACCTGCTTGTAAATCCGTTAATATTTCATCGAGTTATGAGTGTTTTTGTTTAAGTTGTTCACTCACCTTCCATCTGCTACCATTGAGAACGGAACGTAAGCTGTCCGAGGTAAGATGGCCGCCATGTAGGGACGCTGTCGACTCCCAGTTAAGGCATCTAGTGTTTATATGATATCTATGGTCGAGCGGAGCTCTGTTGCGTGCGTAAGAAACGTTCTGCTTTGCTTGAAACACAAGCTGAATTTTAATGTTTGGTGATTTTATTCTGATCTTGTTTTGTATTTTTCTTTGAATTAAATAAATTGAATAAAAAAATGTCCGTGTTTTCAGATTACGGTAATTAATTGTAATTAACGCGTTAAATTTCCACCCCTAATAAAAACACTTAAGAAGGGGAAGAAAAATCCAGAGATTACCGTAATTTCTGTATAAAAGGAGCAGTAACAATAGTAAAATAAATATTCTAAAATAAATAAAAAATTCTGTTTGTCATAAAATTTTAGAGCAAAATCAGAAAATTTACATTTACATTCAACATTGTTCTGAGGATCTGAACTAAAGGGGAAAGAAAAATGAAAACATTTCTGTGTTGAACTCAGGTGGATGGACGTTCAGCACTGTTCTAATTTAAAAATAATCAGATTTAATGAGGTAACGAGGCTGAATAATGATCTAAATGATCATTTCTTATATGCATGAATAGTAGGAGCCAGGATCCTCTGGAGGTTTCTTCCTGTTAAAAGGGAGTTTTCCTTTCCACTGTCGCTACATGCTTGCTTCAGTGTCTTGATGCAATCTGCTGGGTTCCTTATATAGGAAACCTTTTTACTGATTGGCTTAATGAACTGAACTGTATTGGAATGTTTACTTTGTGAAGCGCCTTAAGACGACTTGTCGTGATAAAGAAATAAACTGAATTGAATTGAATAGGAGACATTAGCTGTTCCTTAAGACCTTCTGCAGATCTTAAATTCACTTTAAATCCATAATAAAAACTTTCCACTATATTTATTTCATCTTACTTGATCGGTGGTGGTGTTACAAGAGATGTGCAACGACTTTGCAGATCAACTCAATTTCCACTTTCACCTCTTCAGCTGACGCGCTCACACCAGCCCACACACACATAAACACACCGTACCAGTGTGTGCATCACACTTGTCACCCTGGTCTCGTTCACACACACACACACGCACACACACACACATACACACACAGTCCCAGACTCATCAGCACTTTTTCCCACTTTCCCCAGCACGCTTCGTAATTATCACATAGCAGCTCATTGCACATGGTGCCATCTGTTAGTCCGACGCATGCGCACACCAACGCAGCAACACGCCGACAGATGCCGGGGACGGGGCTTCATAAAACCCACCATGTAGAACTAAGTCTGCAGCGTATCATTAACAACTTCCAATAAGGTGATAAAGAATTAAGCTCAGGACAAACTGTAACTACCGTTGGTGAGCAGCGTTTAGACTTTGACTAACACATGCAGAAAGCAGCTCATTTATGCTGTTTCATGATATTATGCAAACTGAATAGAGAGGGAAAAAAATCATATTATGGTGGAAATAATAAGCTGCAGCCCCATCACAGTCTGTGGGTTATTTTGGAGATCTGGAGATGATGGTGTTCATTTTTATTCAGTGATGAGAAATGTGACTTGTGGAATCTCAGAATTGAAACGTATAAACTCAATTAACTTTTAACCTGCTCCAAGAGTGGCGCAGACAAACAAGGTATCCAGGGATATGAAGGCGTGACATGAACCGGGAATCTAAAGCGGAGGGAGAATAACACGATGTTTCTGTGCTGCAATCAGAAATTACCAATCAGAGGTGGGTTTGTTGAATATAACGATGAAGATATCACTCATTTCTTTCTGTTCTGTCCTCACATAGCCAAATATCCATAACTGATGTAGTTCTTTTTGAAATTTGATTGGTTTTTCGTGCAGGCTGAACGTCAGAATAGTCTTCTACCCCTATTTCCTGCATTAGCCGCTAATAGAAAATAGACGGGAAACTCTAAGATTAGAAAATTCTGACAGATCTACGTCACACTGTCACTTAACATTCATGGACTCACCCATCTTGACTCACGACGGGGAAGGCTGTTGTTGGTTTAGCGTCCAGGAAACAGCAGAGAACGTCTGGGCTAGTAGAAGCTAACCGTTAGCATTAGCAACTCCACCACACAGCAGAACTCCTCCAGGCTTGTGTTATTTGTGGGGATAAAACATCAACGTTGCAGAGCAAACAGAGTCAGTGGTAGAGTCGTGTTGCTGTTAGCCAATCAGAGGAGAGACGTCCACATATCAGGAAGTAAGACTCCAGATCCTGCCATCTTCTGCTCCCCTCTGCTCTGGCTAACTTCTAGTACCTGAAACAGGAGCGCCAGAGCTTTTTTTTCTCCACAGAGATGAACTCACAAGGCATTAACTTATACTAGAGACCACAGCTAATGTGTTGAAATAACAAGTGAACTTGGTTTTTAATGCTAAAGTTTATAATTTGTAATGTTAGCAACATATCTCATGAACCACTTGACTGATTTTACTACATCTAGAATTGGTTAACTTTTGGAGTCAACCCAAATCAAGATGGCCGCCACAGCTGATCAATCTAAGCTAAAACTAAAATAGCTACAGCTCAGTCAACTTTAACGACATGAAGCTAAAGTTTGGCGTTGTAGCTAAGAGACGCTCACAAAACAAACTGCTAGGAAGAAACCTTTGCAGTCGATCCAACTAAGGATGAACACTAAAGATAATCTTGGCAAATTTTTAAAAATAGGGATAGACGAAACATTTGTTTGCTGATATATCCGCACGATATTTACCTATTTTCTTCTACGTGGGCGTCTGCCGATAAACCTCTTTAGTAGAGGGATGAGAAATGAGGGGTTTGTTGTTATGATGCTGCTGCTGAGTCAAGTCCACTAACAGGTTTCATTTATAGTTTACATGAAGATGTTGAAAGTTATTAGTAAATCAAAAAAAAAAAGATTGAATATTCTTTAGATGGTGCTGGTGTGTTTTAGCTAGCTATTTTTGTGTTTTCAGCAATATTTTTGTAGTTTTCTTCCTTTTATTTTTGATATTTTCAGTTTTTCTTCATACTCTAATGTGTATTTATTTTATATTTCCATTCCTGAAATGTTCTGCTTAGTAAATGATCAAAAACCATCATTTATTTTTATTCAGGTTACCTGTTTTACATATTTATCTTTTGGTAAATGTATTGATTTGTTTGATTAACTTTGGTTAAACGTTTGATTTTAATACCGTGCAAAAAATTAAGATTCAAGAGTTGGTTAAAACTGATTCAGGTTCAGAAATGTTGGGCCTCAGCTGTTGTTAGTGGTGTCATTTTAGAATATAAACACAGTAAAAAAAAAAGTCTAGATATCAGCCGTAAAAAAAAAAGCTGCCTGTGGCCTCTTTTACACTGGGTTTATGTTTATGGGCAGGCTCTCAATCAACCTCTGGGCCAAATCCTGACTGAGAGCAACCCATTCTTTCATCATCACTTCTTGGAGTTTGTCAGAATTAGTGGGTTTTTGTTTGTCCACCCGCCTCCTGAGGATTGACCACAAGTTCTCAATGGGATTAAGATCTGGGGAGTTTCCAGGCCATGGACCCAAAGTTTCAACGTTTTGGTCCCCGAGCCACTGAGTTATCACTTTTGCCTTATGGCACGGTGCTCCATTGTGCTGGAGAATGCATTGTTCTTCACCAAACTGGTGTTGGATTGTTGGAAGTTTTGGTATTCTTTATTCATGGCTGTGTTTTTGGGCTAAATTGTGAGTGAGCCCACTCCCTTGGGTGAGAAGCAACCCCACACATGAATGCTTTACTGTTGGCATGACACAGGACTGATGGTAGCGCTCACCTTTTCTTCTCTGGACAAGCCTTTTTCCAGATGCCTCAAACAATCGGAAAGGGGCTTCATCGGAGAATATGACTTTGCCCCAGTCCTCAGCAGTCCATTCGCCATACTTTTTGCAGAAGATCAATCTGTCCCTGATGTTTTTTTGGAGAGAAGTGGCTTCTTTGCTGCCCTTCTTGACACAAGGCCATCTTCCAAAAGTCTTCACCTCACTGTGCGTGCAGATGCGCTCACACCTGCCTGCTGCCATTCCTGAGCAAGCTCTGCACTGGTGGCACTCCGATCCCGCAGCTGAATCCTCGTTAGGAGACGATCCTGGCGCTTGCTGGACTTTCTTGGACGCCCTGAAGCCTTCTTAACAACAATTGAACCTCTTTCTTTGAAGTTCTTGATGATCCTATAAATTGTTGATTTAGGTGCAATCTTAGCCACAATATCCTTGCCTGTGAAGCCATTTTTATGCAACGCAATGATGGCTGCACGTGTTTCTTTGCAGGTCACCATGGTTACCAATTTAAGAACAATGATTTCAAGCATCGCCCTCCTTTTAACATGTCAAGTCTGCCATTCTGACCCAATCAGCCTGACATAATGATCTCCAGCCTTGTGCTCGTCAACATTCTCACCTGAGTTAACAAGACGATTACTGAATTGATCTCAGCAGGTCCTTTAATGACAGCAATAAAATGCAGTGGAAAGTGTTTTTGGGAAGTTAACTTCCATGGCAAAAAAGGACTAGGCAATTCCTCTGATCACTCTTCATAACATTCTCAAGTTTATGCAAATTGCTATTATAAAAACTTAAGCAGCAACTTTTCCAATTTTCCATATTTGTGTCATTCTCAAAACTTTTGGCCACGACTGTAAAATAAACGTATTAGTAGAAATTAGTCCTTACCCTGGACATGGTGCTGGCTGGTCACTTCACGTGTCAGCAGTGAACCAACACCCCGACGGCTAGAAAATTAGTTCTGTTGTTGCGATACCACCTCTACACACTAGATGTCGCTTTAGTGTTCATGTTCCATATTCAACCTTTAACTGTCGAAGTCTGCTTGCAAAATCTCTCTCAACTGGATAAATTTTAATAAAAATACTCAAAAATCTTTATGAATAAATAATTATTAGTTGTAATTTTGCAAATATTGAGCTAAATGTGGTGTTGTGGCGGCTAAGAGTCCTCCCCAAAACAAACTCAGAGCTATACACAATATCCAACACTTACCAATGGCCACTGGAGTCGTCCTAATCCAAGATGGCCGCCAGCCAAATGACCTTTAAAACTAAAGTACGCGCTGATACCCTGCAGCTTTCCATAAATAAAATAAGGAGGCTATAGCTACAGGAAGATGTGCTGGCCTGGCAGACACACGTTAGTGTTTTTATTTTCCAAAGGGGAGTGTTGTACGGCAGTCTACCCTCAACATGCTACAGAAAGACTGCTGACAAGTGCACCGTGTTTCTCTGGAGTAAAAAAACAAAATCGGGCGCTGGAGCCTGATTCGTATCGGCATCCTGTCAACTCCACCACAGCGAGCTCAGAGGCCAGAGAAAAATTAATCCAAATTGTGTCGAGCGAACAAGCGGTGGAGTTACTGTGGACTGGAGAAGACGAACCCAGGTAAACACGAGCGCTCCGGCTCGGACCGGGAGAAAACAAAGTGTAGTAATGTTTAATGAGCGCCTCCACGGGCGGGTGACACCATCCTTACCTGCCAGGACCTCTGCAGCAGCCAATTAAACATCAAGCAGAGCCGACGTCGGGTAAATTAGACCTGCTGTTGATGATTTATACATGCGTTATCACGGAGCTGCCAGCACATCGGTCCTGGTGCTGGAACACGATCAAACATCCTCCTCCAGCTTTGGAGGGGCCTTCGACTGTGAGCTAAGGGGGGACTCCCCCTCTTCAATTATTTACAGGAAGTCCTCGTGCATCTGTGACTTTGACAGGAGCTTCGTTCTTCCTCTTCCGACCACTGTTTCCTGTTTCTTCTCCATCTCCCTCATACTCGTTCTGCTGGTTTCACCTTTATCTGTTCTTCTTTGGCCCACTTCTTCCCTCTCTTTTCTCCAGTCTCACCTTTATTCCTCCCACCTCTCTTTTCCATTTGGCTCCTTTAACCTCCCCGTCCACTTCTATTCCCTCTGTCCCTTCCATCACCTCTCATCCCCCTCCCCCTGTCTCCTCTCGTCATCTCCAACCCAAAAAAGAAAAGAAGGGGAAGGAAGGAGGGATGGAGGGACGTCAGCAGACGAGTGTGAACTCTCTCTGAAGAGTCAGCGTGGAAATAATTCATATTCTGCTCCAGCGTCCCAACAACGCCGCTCCACTACCTCACTCTCCTTCCTTTCTCTTCATCTCTGCTCCGCTTCACCTCGTCTCCTCCCGACTGTCAGGTTGTAGTCCATTTCATTAACGGCCCTGTTTCTCTCTGAGTTTTGCCTTTCATTTTAATTTAGACACTTCCATCGTTGTTTATGTTTGTCCAAATGCTTCTGGCAAGGACGCGGAGACAAAACATTGTCAAATAAAGAAACGATTGCCTCAGATTGAGAGCCTACTTGTCATTTAATCAGACGGACATGCCTAACAGGCCGCTTTTAAAGACAGTTTATCGTTTTTGGTCCATTTGTCTTCTGTAAACTAAATCATCCATACTCTGTCCCAAAAGGACCTCTCCTTATTTTACTGTTTCCATGGAGTGGTCGGGATTTTAGTCATTTCTTGACGATGTTCCTCTTTCCTCTGGGAGCATTTCAGGTGCTTATCGGCAGCGAAAGCGTTCCACGTTAGGTCACGAAATCACCGGAGAATTACAAGCTCACGTGTGATTTTGCCAGTTCACGCGATAACACGTAAGGAGAAATGCCGTGTATCCAAAAGGTCTGCGGTTTATTCTCTGTTCTCTTTACCTCGGCCACAGAGACGCCACAGGTAATGAGATATGTTTTTATAGCTAAGCAACTATGTGTTTTATTTTGAAAGTTGCCTGATGTTTGACATCCTGTCTGAAAATGTTAAGCCTGATGCGTTTTGGAAGTGGGGCACATAAAAAGTGTAAATTCAGCGTAAGGACGCTAAAATATGCTTTTGGGTTGTGTCAAAAACACGCCCATCACCTATAACGGCGGCTAAGTGCTGGTGCTACGCTTCGCATACGTTATGCGGCGCTTACATGTCCGGTGTAAAGCCGTGGTTGGTGATCATTCCTTCACTGATTTTATGATTTCATGAATCCATCAGCTGCATCTCTGTCAATCATGTACAGGAAAAATACCTGTTTGCATAAATCTGAACATATTGAAGATCAAGTTCACTCAGTTTTTTAATACATTAACAGTGGTCTCTAGTAGGAATGAATGTCTTGTGAGTCGTTCTCAGGAAGTAGAGGTGAGCCAGAGCAGAGGTGAGCTTCAGACGAAAGGATTTGGAGTCTTACTTCCTGATATGTGGACATCTCTCCTCTGATTGGCTAACAGCAACACGACTCTACCACTGACTCAGTTTGCTCTGCAACGTTGATGTTTTATCTCCACAAATAACACAAGCCTGGAGGAGTTCTGCTGTGCGGTGGAGTTGCTAATGCTAACAGTTAGCTTCTACTAGCCCACACGTTCTCTGCTGTTTCCTGGACGCTAAACCAACAACAGCCTTCTCCGTCGTGAGTCAACATGGGTGAGTCCATGAATGTTAAGTGACAGTGTGACGTAGATCTGTCAGGATTTTCTAATCCTAGAGTTTCACCGTCTATTTTCTATCAGAGGCTAATGCAGGAGATAGGTGGAGGAGACTATTTTCATGTTCAGCCTGCATTTTAAACTCAGAGTGACTGATCTTTTACAAAAATAAATAAAAAATGGTTACTCAGTGAACTTGGTCTTGATTTTCTGTTAACCCCAGCTAACCAGTAGATGTTATTGTCACGTAATATCTGTGTGTAATACGCAGCAAACAGCCGCCGTTATAGCTGATGGGTTTGTTTCCAAACAAAGTGTCGGCTAAGTTAAGTTTTATGCGCAACACTTCCAGAACACGTCAATCTCAGCACGTTCAGACCAGGCCAGACAGGAAATCATACATGGGAGCAGTGTAAAACATCTGGCAACTTTCAAAATAAAAGACATGTAGATTTCTTATTGCTATAAAAAAAATACATAATTACCTGTGACGCCTCCATAGCCGAGGTAAAATGAAGAGACAAGAAACCACAGACCTTTATGATACATCCCAGCAAACATTTGGACGTTTGATGAACGCTGAAACGACGTCAGTCCGACACGTCCAGTCATGGTTGAAAAATAGTTCCAAAATGAAGTTGAACAGATGTCTTTTCTTGCCGTGAATTACACGTCTTTTCTGGCCGTGAATTACACGTCTTTTCTGGCCGTGAATTACACGTCTTTTCAAAACGTGAATTACACGTCTTTTCTAAACGTGAACTACACGTCTTTTCTAAACGTGAATTACACGTCTTTTCTAAACGTGAATTACACGTCTTTTCTGGACGTGAATTACACGTCTTTTCTAAATGTGAATTACACATCTTTTCTGGACGTGAATTACACGTCTTTTCTAAATGTGAATTACACGTCTTTTCTGGACGTTAATTAAACGTCTTTTCTAAACGTGAATTACACGTCTTTTATAAATGTGAATTACACGTCTTTTCTGGACGTGAATTACACGTCTTTTCTAAACGTGAATTACACGTCTTTTCTGGACGTGAATTACACGTCTTTTCTGGACGTGAATTACACGTCTTTTCTAAACGTGAATTACACGTCTTTTCTGGACGTGAATTACACGTCTTTTCTGGACGTGAATTACACGTCTTTCGGCGTGTCTCATTTGGAAGTTTAATGACCGTCAGTGGACGTCTTAGCTACACTGTAAAATAAACTAATTGTAACTAATTGTCAAAATAACAATTACACATGTAACCCCAGATAAATGTAGACATGTACACACAAAAAACAGTTGGGTTATTTCTTCAACCCAATTATTGGGTTATTCATATTGGGTTGTTTTTCTGGGTTATAATTTCAGAGCTGTACCCATATCTTGGGTTACAGGGTATATTTTAACCCAATTTCTGGGTTATTCTACTGGAATATTTGTCTACGAGTAGGTTAACCCAATAATTGGGTTAAGTTCCCACTCCACTCCAGCTTGCCAAACAAAAACCGGAAAAGGAGGAGGCTTAGGCGGGAAACAAAAAAGTAGCCAGCGCTTTTTTCTCCTAGTTTTTTCCCGTGTGTTCTTCACATTGCTGTGCCTTCCATTCGTCTTCGCTGTCATTCCTTCTAAGGTAAGAGTTTTATATTTGAATCTAAGGTCAAACTGCTTCTATTGTCACAACCCATTTGCCTACTGGGTGGTAGCTATCGATAGCTAGTTCAATGTTAGCCAACTTGTAGTAATTGTTCCTAACCTAGCGTACGTGCTCAAAGAACTAACGTGGTGGCCAACACTAGCTTAAACGTTTGTCAGCTAACTACTACGGGTGTTCACTTGCCCACCGTTAGGACACGAGAGTACCTAACTTGCTAGCTAGCGAATGTGGCTTTTAGTAACTTTAATACAAACGTCAACTCATGGGTAGAACAGGCGGTAATGCTGGGGCTAGCTATTTCAAATCTAAGCATTATAATAATCCCCAGGATGATAAATATGTAAGTAAAACTTTGGGGGACATTTGTTGATGTTTCACAGTGGCTGCTGAGGTGCTAATGCTAGCTTCTAACGCTAGCTTGTTCAGTTTCTGCGGTCATTAAATTAATTACCACGCGTCTGCTCGATCAGTAAACCTCTGGGTCAAAGCTGCTCTAAACGTTGCATTTGCCTTTGTAGTTTTAATTTATTTGGGGACGTTCGTTCATGTTTCAGCGAGCATTCACCCTGGCTGCAGACGGAGGTTTGTTAATAGTAGCCCCGTTTCCTTTATCGGAACTTCAGGATAAATTTATAGGAAGTTCCCGACGTGCGCTTGTCTCCACTTGACCGGAGTTCCAGTTCTAGAGTTGCTAGTGAAGCAGAATGGAAGCTAACGGAATAAGCGTAGTGTTTAAAATCAAACTCCCGACACCGGAACACAAGGCGGAATTTCCCCGCAGCTGTTGCTAAACTCCGCACTGGAAAACACTGAGGAATTCCCCCACTGTTAAACTCCGCACCGGGAAACACCTTGGAATCCCCCCACATCGCCTTAATTGACTGGGCTTTGTTGTCT
>SSNS01000232.1:598434-696055 GCA_006937985.1 Aphyosemion australe | reverse complement strand
TGGCAGCCAGTGGTTGGATGTGGAAAGACGACTTTAGTCGTCAATGGCAGTGAATGAGTTAACAGGTTATCTGTGTATTTGTTTATGATTTGCTTTGAAGTCAAATTTCCTTTTTATTTCCTTTTATTTATTTTTCATTCTTTGTTCCCATCTTAGGTGGGCACAAATATGGTGGAATACCTCCAGGAGGCTGAGAACAAGCCATACCCTTTTGTCCTGGTCCTCGGACAAAGAACCCAGTGCTGTTCAATGGGCAGGCATTTCCTGAAGAGACGCTGCTTGGGGCAGTTGATGTGTGCTTCTTCATGGGAGTTGCTACAGCATTTGGTCTACAAAATTGAAGGACCAGAGTCCAAACAGGTGACATTTTTGAAAACTGCCATACAAAATACAAGAATTAAAAAAAAGAAAAAAAAACAGGGAAGAGGTTGCAACACTGCAGGCTTCCACAACCAGGTTAAGGCCAGACAGGAGGAACAATCATAGAGCTTCACCAGTTCACGTGCTGCTGTTTGTTTATGTGTGTGTTTGGGGGGTGGGGGGGTCATGTTCTCAACATTAACCCGTGATAGGGAAAGCGTCTATATTTAGACACTTCCACTCACATCATAAATGATGTCGGTGTGCCTTTTCACGGACTCTTAGAATTATGAGATTTCACCCAACCAATCAACACAGATCAAGCTAGTCACAGTTTGCACCGTGGCACCGTTAGACCAATCAGGGTGGGGCTACAACGCACCAAATATTGGTGTGTCTGAAAAACCAGAAAACTGCCTTCCTGGAGCTCGTCTCCTCTCGTGTTTAAGGTTGGATCTCTAAAACTAACAATGCTAGGTTTATGAAACTCTCACATCACAAGGTTGACTAGTGGTGCTAAATAAAGATATATGTGTTGTAAATGTTAAACTCAATGAAGTTGGTGAAATCAGAGCATGAAAATCAAAGCTGCCATATTTGATCATTCGCCCTGAACAAGTAAAAAATTATGTATATTTTTAGGTAAAATCTGTTGTTTTTTAGACATAATCTTCATGATCATGGTTACAGTAATAATAATAATTATAATATTGAATATATTTTTCAGTTTTAAACTAAGATTTCTATAAAAAACAAAGGGGGACAGTTATTGTGCCAGCGAGTCTCACCATCAGTGATGATGATGAAGAGGAGGAAGATGACACTGAGGCAGATTCTCAAATACAAAATATTCTAAAGATCTATATTTGATCAGAAATGGCATTTAATGTTCTATAACTTCCAAAAATATTCTACAGTAATCTGATTTTATAAAAGTCTGTATTGTTTAATAATTGTGACATATTCAGTATTATTCTACAGTGATATAATGTTTTAAATTAGCTAGATTATTCTAAAGTGTCTTATAATTATCTGTATTATTAAAAAACAATGTTTGTTTTAACTTGTTCATGTTTTTTATTTTGGGATTTCTTTTACCAGAACAGGGCCAGCGTCCATATTTGAGCACTTTATTTTCTCTGATTTTCTCCATGAAAATAAATATATTTGAAAATTGTAACAGAAAAATACATTTGTTATATACCATAATAACACCCTGGGGTTGAAATATAAAATTTTAAACTACTTCAATGATTGCCCTGTAAAGGGTTAAAATGTTTTTTTTGTTGTTGTTGCAATTGGAAATAAAGGTTTGTTGTAAGTTCCTTGGTTTTTTTTTTTTATACATTTGAACACATGGGTTTTACAATACATTTATAAAGTTTTAAATATTTGTAATTCATGGGGGGACTTCACTCTTTTTAATATGTCTACCAAATGTTTATATTTTATATTTTAGTGGATCCTAGTGGCAAAAAGACATTGAATACATTTAACTAAAGATTTAGTCAAATTAACTCAAGAGGTTGGGTTAATTTTAACCCATAAAATGGGTTACGTAATTATAAACTAAACAACCCAATTTTGTGGGTTAAATTAACTCAAGAGGTTGGGTTAATTTAACCCATAAAATGGGTTACCTAATTATAAACTAAACAACCCAAGTTTTGGGTAGATGCAAATAACCCAATTTTGTGGGTTAAAGTAACTCACAACTTGGGTTGGTCCCTCTTAACCCATGACTTGGGTTAAAAATAACCCAAATTGGGTTGTTTTCAACCCAACTGTTTTTAGTGTGTACAAATGTATTTGAATGGATTTTTAGGAAATGTTTTGTTACATATTTTTTACAAATTTAAGCCGTCCTACCGCGACCATTTTTGGACGTGGACATGACGTTGCCGTCGGACCAATGTTTGTTGGAATGCTGCCGTCTTTCCTAGCTTTTTATTGCGTGACCTGCTGAAATCACGTGTGATCTTGTAATTCTGTGATTTCGTGGTCTCGTGGAACCAGCTGCAAGGAATGCATTTGCAGCAGCTGCACATCTGAAACGCTCCCGTTACCAAAAGACACATTGCTGAGGTCACGGTTAAAATGCGTCTACTACGTTACCCCCAAAAATGCATCCAATAGAAAGGTTAAACAGAAGAGTCTACTGAAACAGGCTTAGGTATATGGATGTGGTCCAGACACACGTTAGGTTAAATTATTTCTGCAACATAACAAGAATGTAGTGAAAATGTCCCTTTAACCAGCCAACAACCCGTTTGTTTTCTGTTGAATGTTTCGGCAACTCGTTGCTCGAATTGTAGAAAGAAAAATGCAACAATTTTGATGAGTAATCCGTAAATACAGACAGAAGTTAAAAACTAGCATTTCTTGGATTTTTTTCTTGAGGCAACACCAAACTGAAGACAAATTAAAGAAACAATCATTAGACGGTGACCTTCCAAGCAAACCTCAAAGATTTTCCTCAAAATGTCATTTCACACCATTTATCAACTGATCTATCGCTCCAAACCAGCTGCTTGCCCTCGTGAATAAAGCCTCTAATTAAAAACCCCCGAGGGGATTGCAGCACATCTAAAACCAAAACATGATTTAAAAGCAGGCGTCTCGATTCGTGGTCACCTTTTCAGCCACGCTGAAGACATCCAGACAAACCGTCTCGTGGACGCTGTCCCTCAGCGCTAACTGATAAGAGAGGCTGCACATGTTGCTCGTGTGCTTACCGACGAGTAGAGGTGACCCTCTCCGTTCATGGCGATGTAGAGACCAGTCTTGACTGATTGGATGGCCACGACTCTCAGACCCACAGGAATTAAGTTAAAGAGAGCTGAGGGCAAGGAAAAAGACAGAGTTCATCAAATACAAGCTGAAATTTTAAATTCAAGTTTGTTCTGATGTTTAAAACTCATGTAACACAACAGACACTTTCTGTTGGTCGCTCAAGGAACCTTAGGGACATCTTTGCCAATCCAAAAAGAATAAAATAAAATAATACAGTAAATTTTCACTAAGAAATAATCACAATTTTTAATTTGGATCTAGTCCAACCAGGAAAACCAGTTATGTAAACCTTTTTTTTCTCCAATAGCCAATACTCTTTGTCTTCAAATCCAAGTCTGGTTTTATCATCTACTACATTTTTCCATTTAGACCTAATTAGATAGAATTACTATTTTAGTTTAGACATTTAAAACACTTCAGACTTATTTTAAAGGTCTCATTCCCATAGACACCATGTAATACTTGTTCTTTTTGAAAGACTCCGAGTTACTGAACGTGAAAGGTTTCTTCAACCCCAACCGCCTGCATTAGCTGCCAAAAGGAAATAGATGGGAAAATGATCGGGTCAGAAAAAGCCAGTGTCTGCCATGTCACAGAGAAAAACAGTATTCATGGCCCCGCCCACCTTGGATTGGGACCTCCCACAGGAAGGAGAGAGCACAGCGCGTCTCGGCTAGTAGAAGCTAACCGTTAGCAACTCCACAACATGGCGGAACACATTCAGGCATGTGTTATTTGTGGACAAAATACATCAGCGTTGCATTTTTTACCCAAGAAAGAAAAGCGAACGAAGGCAGTGAAAGAGTCGTGTTGCTGTTAGCCAATCAGTGGTGAGACATTTGCATATCATGAATATTATTGCATATCATGAATATTATAGCCTAGTGAACTAGACCAAATTCTTGCTTTGCAGAGTTTGGTCTAGGCATGATTCATAGGAACCCTCGCAGCCTGTGGCTGTCCAATCACAGCTCGCTATAGTTTTGGTTGGGCCAATCACAGCGCTCTATATTTTGGGCCAATCACAGAGCGGGAGTAGCCGATGACGTCAGCGCTGCGGCCGCGAACCCAAGCAACATGGCGGCAACTCAGGAATCACGTTCGTTTGAAACGGCTTTGTCATCAACATTGGATTATTTAGACTCCAACGTGCGTATGTTTGTCGGCTATACTTAGCGACTTCTTATTTTTATCAAACAAAGTAGTGCAATGTCCCAGTACACCTGATATTCACATGTTTTTCATACAAAAACGACAGAAATCACTGATGTTAGACGCCATTAATGCCTCTCGCTTTTCCGTCGCCGTGATTACGTCACGTTGTTCGTCACTCTGATTGGTCCTAGCACTATCCAATTGCGTGCTGACATTTTGAAAGACAACCGTAGATCCCGCCTCACGACCGTCAATGGTTCGTGGCCAGACTATATATACACATATATAGGATGGCTTGCCAGGCTATGAATATTAATGAGTAAGACTCATAATCATGTGGTTTTCAGCCGCCCCACCCACTACCCTCTGAAACAGTAGCGTGAGAGCCTTTTGTCATCAGAAAACGACTCACAAAACTTTCATTTATACTAGAAATCACAAAAAATTTGTGAATTAGCCCGTTAAGAATCAAAAGAAATATCTGAATTATTAAATAATTTGAAAACGATCACACTGCAAAAAAGGGTTTCTAAGGCCTTGTCCACACGTAGCTGGGTTTTAAAAAAAAACGAATATCCGCCCTCCCAAAAAATAGCGTCCACACCGCCTTGTTTTTAGAAAAAACTCAATCCACACGTAACCGCATAAGTGCATTGTTAAGCACATTCATAGGCATGCCAGACCTGTAGGGGGCAGTAGTTCCCCTGAATCCTATCCTTTTTGTCTTCTTGCTCAACTTCAACAAAACATGAAACATGGCGCCTAGCTCGCTTGTGTGGAACGATGAGGTAGAATTGCTCTTTAATGTAGTTTTGGAGTATAAAGTCAACAAGTGTCAAAAAGCGCTTCGACGATTGATAACGCGAGCACAGCTCTGATGGCATCCATGTTGTAGTGTAAACACAGGTCGCACATGGGTCGTCAGCATTTTTGTCGTAGACAGTGACGTTGTGAAACCTAAAACTCCGGTTATTTCTGTCCACACGGAAATGCTGAAAACGGAGAAAACGCAAATCTTCACTTTGGCCGGAATTTTTAAAAAGATTTGTTTTCGTTGCGGAGATCTGCGTTTTCGTGTGGATGACAGGTCGAATCGTAGATAAATGTATTCGTTTTGGGAGATACCCGGCTACGTGTATACAGGGCCTAAGAAAGTTTTAAAAATCCTTATTTTCAGACATTTTATCTCTAATAAATATAAAATTTGATTCTTTTGCTAATTTTAAGATTTTTAGCCAAGCAACGTTTGCTTACCCCATTGGCAGATATTTTTACTCAAAACAATAAAATTTGGATCATATTTAAGAATATTTACCTTATTTTAAGTGATGCTATTTTTTAGAGAAGAATTAATTTTCTTTTTAGACTAAAAATAATATAAAATGTCTAAAAATTAGGAATTTTTACTTTCTTAGAAATCATTTTTTGCAGTGCATTATGAGACATAACTCTAGAACCCCAAACCCAGAAAGACGCTGGACCAAATGACTGCCCCCTAGTGGCTGGTTCCAGTGTGAGTTTTAAGCCCTTCCCCAAATGAAAACAACTATAGAATTGATACATCTCAGATATTAACCTTTTTAAAAAGATGTAGCTGTAAGGAATAAAAAAATGAAATGGAGCTATGAGAGCTGGGTTTTCCTGCCCAAAACATTTTATCATCAGTCCCGTTTTTTAAAGGTCTGGTTCGTCTCTCAGCTCCATCAGGTCAGATCTAAAGAGCAGCACTCAGTGATTATAAAGGACCAGACAGCTGATAACCTTGGACTGAAATTTTAAGAAGACAAACCACCGTCTCTTTGTGTCATTTGTTCCAGAAACGAGACACTTTTTCATTTTTTTTTACCTGACAAAAAAAAAACGTAATTCTGTAGAAATCCAGCAGAAGTGATCAGAGCTGTGGCTGAAAAGACGAAGATGACACCCTGATTCTCTCCAGAAATAAGGAATGAACGTGGTGTTTTTGCTGCATTTTACTCGTTTGCTTTGCTCAAACACAAAGAAACGGAGAAGCAAAGTTTAAAGTTCACCTCAGTTCCTGTCTGAAACCATTATCCTCCTCGTCCTTTCTGCACACTTTGTTCCCTTTTCACTCCTTTTGCCTAATCGGAGATTTTCACATCAGGCTGACTGGATGAGGAAGTGAGATCCCTGTCAGCAGAAATCCCTACGAGGTGTGAGATTCAGCAGGAAAGAATTTAATAATCAGAAACTCAAATATAAATTAGGGATGTGTGTTGGTAAAATTCTGGCGATACGATACGTATCACGATACAGGGGAGACGATACGATATATCACGATATATTGCGGTACATTCAGCCAGACGATATTAGCGATTTATTGGAGGAAAATTCAAAATAGTCCAAACTGATACGTAACATGATTAACATGAGGTATCTGAACCATTATAGAGGGATTTACATTTCAATGGTGGAAACAAAACCGATTGCTGTTTAGGTAAAAAATAAATGGAGTAATTAACATCTGCATTATCAGAAGTCATTTCAAAATAAACAAAAAAGACAGTCTCTGTAGAATCAAACACAAACATATTTCAATTAAATATTAAGTCTTTTGTTGCATGTAAATTCTTCCAAAAATTCGATACACGGCTTTTGAATATCGATATAATATCGCAGGAAAAAATATCACGATATATTGCCATATCGATATTTTCTTACATCCCTAATATAAATATTGTAAAATAGAACAGGTCCTTCATCACATCTCAAACAGATGCTCGCGAAAACGGGAGTTTGTACATTGTTGGTTGGAATCTGATATTTTCCTGTCATGGTCTTATTAGTGGCTCCATCGTAGAACAAATACAAACTGACGCGCGTTAAGTACTTATTTTTCTTGGCAGTGAAATCAGATGTCTTCATTATTTGCTCTCTGAGCTTTATGGCCTACGGGCCTGTCTGTCTATGAGGTATTAAAATCTATTTAAATCAGGAAAAAGAAGGCTCTCAGTTATTTGATTTCCTCTTTTAGATTGAACTCCTACGTTCATTTTCATCAGATGTTGTTGACTTTTGCATCTTGGGATTTTGTGATTTTTTTATTTCATAATAAAAACACATAAAATACATAAAACAATACATTTATTGCAAAAACGAGCACTATCTTTGTATTATTACCAGTTCAAGTTAATGTTGAACAGGAAATGAGAAAATAATAATGATAAAAAAAGCTGCTGAATATTCAGGGTTTGGAAAAAATAAAAGCCTTTTTTGTTCATGCTTTTATTCTGGAATCACCACAGTTACATATATTAAAACACAACTTTATTCTGTATCAACAATAAATCCAAAATGAAATTAAAATGAAAAATGTTTTACAATATATTCAATGTAAACGTTTTATCATGATATTATTTATCAAAACTAATATTATATCTGTCATGAGGAATAATTGATTATTAAATAAATGGGTCAATAAGCTGATAAAACATTATTAGTAGCAACCTTATTATTTATTTATATATATATGCATAGAAAATATGCAGAAATGAAATGAAACTTAATTTTAGAAAGATTTCATACAAATTGCAAGGCTGTGGAGGTTTTAAATGAATGAAAACTGCATGGATTTTATTTTTAGTTGGTTAATTACAGGATTTTGTGAGATAATTAAGGTGGAATAAGTGTTATTTTAGCCTGTATTTGTATCAAAAAGCACCAGGTCTTATAGAGGGTCAGGGGGAATTCTGCAGTTTTATCTTATCTTGGGAGATACTTGGAATAGAAAATTTGGCAAAAAACAACATAAAAAAAAGGAGCCTCAAAAGTAGAGGTCAACCGATATTGGTTTAAATATCGCCGATACTGATGCCGATACGAAGGAGACACGGTCAGCCGATGGTCGATGTGTACTGCCAATTTTTGGGGGATATCTACGTTTTACACTTTATTTTCATGCTAAAATGTCTCTAATGACATCAGCTGACGCACTAAGGAGGTATATCGGCCAATGCCGATATATAAAAAACGATAAATATCATCTCGATATATGGGCCGATATTTATCATTTTTTATATATCAGTCAATGCTGATATATAAAAAACGATAAATATCAGCTCAATATATTGGCTGATATTTATCGTTTGACTTTCTCTCAGCTTTTTCCATTCAAAAATTGCATAAGCTCTTCTAATTATTAACGCATCCATCAGCAGCTCCTTCAGGAGGGCTGCTTTGGCTGCAGAGGTCCAACAAAATGTGCAATAATAAAAAAAAACTGAACTGTCTGTGCAGAGCCACTTGTTGCTTTTAGCTGAACAGTTGGTCTCTGAGCCCAAAACAAACAGAACCATTTCAAACCTGTCATTAATCTTTCAGTGCCTCCTTTATAATTACACTCCGTCAAGCCTCCGTCTGCAGCAACAACCCAACAAGCTTTTATCCAGATCAATAGGACTGAACGAAGGGTGCATCTGCACGGTTTGTTTATAATCACACCCAGAGCTGGAACGTTTTCAGTTTCTAATACTTCAAACCAGAACGCTGAAAGAGCCTGATGTTGCTGTGGCAACATTTCCTCCACACAAGCCTCCTCGCGTGTGTGTGTGTTTACTCACAGGAGTTGGTGCTGTCGTCTTTGGTCCCGTCCAGACTTCCATCCTGGCCCATCTGGAGATAGAAGCCCTGTCTGCAGAACAACCTGGTCACTATGCCCTTCAGCTGTGGTTCTACGGGACAAAAAGACACAAACGTTGGTAAAACACTCGTCTTTACAGAAGGACGTCGAACTGTTTCAACAGAGCTTTTGTTCCAACACGCTAACATGGGACAGAATTTGGTCGTTTAAGCCGAGTTTCTTGAGGGCACCTTTGTTATGGAAGCTGGCTTTGCAGGAGCACCGTGTGACCTGGTGTGACCTACAGCACCCTGGGGGATTTCCTTTGGAGAGTCTAGTCAAGCACATCCAATCCATTACAGGGTTTCTGGACTAATCCGTCCTTCGTGGTTATTGTTCCACTTGAATAATATTGATAAGTTATTGCTGAAGCATTATTAGTGAAGTGCAGCCCTTACAGTAGCTTAGTGTTTACTCCACATGGTGTATTGATTTCTCAGCTACAGTACAACAGCATCAGTTTGTTTGATTTATTCATGTTGGAAGAAAATGCAAGAAGAAGGTAAACAAACGGAAGTTTTTCTAACACATAAATGGATTTTGTTGGTTGTCTTTTGGGTTTTTGAACTGGTATGATGTGTCCTGGTCTAGTTGTCACCAAACACCAACAGTTTGGTATGTGTCTGATAAAGATGGCCGACATCTAACTGACCTCCACAAACACATGAATGACTTTAACACGGTCAATTTTACAGATCCGGAGCAAATACTTGGTGTCGTAGACGTGAAGAGTCATTACCAGCATAAACGCAGAGTGCTGACGGACGATGTTACAGAAGGAGGAAAAAGCTGGTCTTAGGTTAGAACTCTGGCATGAGAGGCAGCAGAAGATATGTGCTCCTTCAAGGAATGCTGGGTTTTTAATTATGCAGGAAGGTGGAGTAAAATGTCACCATGAATTCTTCAACATAAATTATCATCAGTCAAATAACAAGATTATCATCCCGATGTTTTATTCTTTTATTTTGCAATGTACTGCAGACCAAACACTTCTTGATTTATTTATCCGTGAAGAAAACCAACCAACTTCCTCATCGGTTTATGAAATGAAGAAGCTAAATAATGCTGCTGGAGGTAGACACAGTTCTCTGCAACTAGGCATGCACCTGTATGAAAATTTGGGCCGGTATCGATCTCAGATATACTGCTGCTATGGTCGATAACCAATATTTACTCATATTATTTATATTTCCAAGACAGCAAAGACTTTTAGGTACATTTCACACCTCAAGCTTCCTACATTCAACAACAAGGTAATGAGGTTGGGCGATGGATACAATTTTCCCAAACAATATTTGTCTATTCAAGAAAAAATTACCATGGATTATATATTCACACAGGTGACATTTAGATGTTTTGTGGGCCTGACACTGCAAACAGAGATCTACCAATCACAATTGTTTTTATTCAGTTAGTAGAAGCAGGCCACAAGGGTTCTTTGATGCGTTAATAATATACTGTACCGTAAGGGTCAGGGACGAGTTCCTGCCCCAAGTGGAGGAGTTTAAGTATCTCGGGGTCTTGGTCATGAGTGAGGGAAAGATGGAGCGTGAGATCGATAGGTGGATTGGTGCTGCGTCTGCAGTGATGGGGGCATTGTACCGGTCTGTCGTGGTGAAGAGAGAGCTGAGCCAGAAGACAAAGCTCTCGATTTACCGGTCGATCTACGTTCCTACCCTCACCTATGGTCACGAGCTTTGGGTAGTGACCAAAAGAATGAGATCACGGATACAAGCGGCCAAAATTAATTTTTTTCCTCAGGGTGTCTGAGCGCTGCCTTAAAGATAGGGTAAGAAGCTTGGTAACCCGGGAATGGGCTCGGAGTAGATCTGCTGCTCCTCCACATCAAGAGGAGCCAGTTGAGGTGGCTCTGGCATTTGGTTAGGATGCCTCCTGGACGCCTCCCTGGTGAAGTTTTCCGGGCACGTCCAACCAGGAGGAGATCTAAAGGAAGACCCAGGACACGCTGGAGGGATTATGTCTCTCGGCTGGCCAGGGAACGCCTTGGGATTCCTCCAGAGGAGTTGGCCCAAGTGGCTGGAGAGAGGGAAGTCTGGGCCTCTCTGCTTAGCCTGCTGCCCCCGCGACCCGAACTTGGATGAGTGGAGGAAAATGTATGGATGGACGGATAGATACTGTGCTGTACGTGAGAATAGGGGGCGGTACTTCTGACCTATCAGCCAATAGAGAGGTTAACCCTTCACCTGTTGGACCAGCTAAAAAACATTTGAAGCTCATACAAGGATGCTAACGCTGGTTTTGATGAGAAAGAGAAGGAATGTTTTTATGTTTTCTACAGGCTATTATGTTGGATCGTGAACGTAGGACTTGTTAACTATTTTTTGGAGAACTTTTATTGAACCTGTAGTGGATGTAAAAAGACCGTTTTTGATCAAGATGGCTTTATTCTGTCCACGAAAAGAGGCTTTGAATGGTGAGTTAGACATTAGTTTGAATTTCCAAGTGGTTTGATAAAAGTATTGACTGCTTTTATCCATCTACTACAGTTACGATTGCATCCTTGATTAGCATTTATCATTAAAATCACAAGAACCATAACCTTTTAATGATGAATAAGGTGTATATGTACATAAAGAGTAGGGATGTAAGAAAATATCGATATGGCAATATATTGTGATATTTTTTCCTGCGATATTATATTGATATTCAAAACCCGTGTATCCAATTTTTGGAAGAATTTACATGCAAACATTTGAGTAATTTGTTTTTCTTTTGGTGCAATTCAAACGCCGACTGCTAGTTGGGAGCAGTGAGCAACGGGTATTGTTTCCATCATTGAAATGTAAATCCCGCAATTATGGTTCAGATACCTCATGTTAAACATGTTACGTATCAGTTTTGACTGTTTATTGAATTTTCCTACAATAAATTCAGTCTAAAAAAAATCGCTAATATCGTCTGGCTGATTGTATCACAATATATCGTGATATATCGTATCGTCTCCCCAGTATCGTGATACGTATCGTATCGCCAGAATTTTACCAATACATCCCTGATAAAGAGTATTGCAAAAAATACACCAATTTGACCCAGAAATGTGTAACGTCCCTAAATCATAGACCTGAAAATGATCCTTCTTAAAAGACGCTCAGCGAAGGGCTCGGCCTTTCGACGATGGTCATCCAACTGTCGAACCTTCCAAGCTAAGTGTGGTTTTCAATTCTAGGACTCCTTAAAAAGTTCTAAATCAATGTATAAATTGTGAAATTTACAAAAACAAACCCTGATGACATATTTTTGCCATAATGCCCACCCCTAGGGAGACTTAACCACCTCCAGGACAAACCAAGAGGGAAATCTTCAGACACGGCAGCAGCCGAGTGTAAAGGGCACCTTGAGAGTATCCAGGGACGAAACAGTCGTATCTGAAACTCTCGGAAGGGAAAAAAATCACAATATACTAAAAAATATAGATTAAAAACTAAATTTTACTTCAGAAACGATGAACTAAACAGATAGTTTGATTAAATCACCCAGTAATGATTAATTACAGCAATTTTCACAGTAATGAGGTCCCAAGATAGAGCTTCGTGTTATTTCCCTAACATCTTTGCTTTGGTCATTTAACACGACCACACACACACACACACACACACACACACACGACCACGCCCGTCTCTCTCCATCAAACACACCAGTGACTCTGCAGTGATAATGAGTGTGGGAATCCCCTTTCGAGAGGCAGAATGGGCGAAGGTATACCCTAATGCACGGAGACAGAAACGAGCGAGATTGACCCAGTTCTGCTTTCGGCAGCGTGTGTGTGAGGGGTGTTTTCTTTCCCTGTGAAGGATCCATCTTGTGCAGCAGGAGAGAAGGAGAAAAGAGGAGCCGCCGAGGCTCCAACCACCATTCCCAGCGCTCAACTTAGCATGTTGTGTGGGTCCGTCAATGAAAACGATTACCTCGGCTAGACCGACGGACACATAATCCATCCGGCCGTGACGTATCATAAAAATATTGTGACAACCTATAAGATCAATAACTCTATTGGTGTTTTTCTGCTCCCAGCAGCGTCTTCATGACTGACGGCTGTGGTGATTCATGTTGCTTTATGATTAGGAATAAATCCCAACACCGATGCTCTTTGTCATGCACGGCCTCAGAAAACGGCTAAAAATGTCATTTACTGACTCTGGCGTTATTACGACATTATTAAGACGGAGCAGAAAATGTGTTTCTGTATTCAAATCGGAGCCGAGGGGCACGAAGAGTGTCGGTTCTCCAGCCCGGTGGTTTGGTTTAATAACGGGTCAGGCGGCGTTTCCAACCCATTGTTGTGACTCAGACAACTGGAATGGTTCACGGTTGCGTCGTTCGTTTGAGAGGATGTTGTTTTTTAAGTATAACTGACCTCTATTCATCAGCAAGGCCCAATTTTTCACCAGAGGAGAAAATAAATGAGGGAATTAGAGTGAAACTCGTTAAGAGCTCACAATAAAACCAGATAGTAAAATATAATGGAGGCCACGACTGATGGAGTCTTTTTTCAAAATAAGAAGCTGTAGGAAAACAGATTTAAAAAGCATTTATATTAAATTAATGACTAAATTCACACTTTTCATTTAAAGAAATAAAAATAAATTTGTGTTTAAATCCACTAAAGTGTTAAATATTGTTTGTAGCATCATTGATGATTTTTTTTTAAATCAGATTTTTTTGTCAAAATTCATTAAAAAACATAATTTTAACTGAAAATAAATAACTTGGTTCTTTTTTTAACACAGAAAAGAGATTGTTTTACCTTTGTCTTGCTGACGTGGTCGAAACGTCAGCAAGACAAAGGTAAAACAATCTCTTTTCTAAAAAAGAACCAAGTGATACACAGAATTAATGCACAAAAGATGAAAATAAATAAGGTAATAAAACACACACACACACACACAGAGATAAAACTAAAACTCGTATTTGAGTACAAAAATGACCCCCACATTTATAATAAATTATGTTTTTCTACATGAAATCATTTTGTTGAAAAAGATTTTTGTTTTTAATGAAACATCAGAAATAATTGAAGATTTTTTTGTATTAAATGTATTTTTAAAAAATCCTTGCATTTTTGTTTTGATAAAATAAGGTAAAAAAATCTAATTATCTTGTGTTAAATTAGACATAAATACTTTATTTTTATATATAAAAGAACAAAACAGCCGTATTTAAAACCCTCAGCATTAAAAATGATATTTTTCCCTTCAATGAAAAGGAAGAAACACCAATATAACAGAATCAAAGTCTTATTTATTTTGGTTTTATTATTATTATTATTATTATTATTATTATTATTATTATTATATGCTAACACTAACCCTAGCAAGCAAGCAAGCAATCTTTATTTGTATAGTACCTTTCGTAGGCAAACGCCACAAAGTGCTTCACAGCATAGTAAAAATATAGAACAATAAATAATTAGTAAAAAACAGGGAATAAAACAGCATAAAACATAGCATAAAAGGCCAAGACCACATAGAAATCCTAACTACCAAAAAATGGCTAGTTGAAAGGAACTTTTGATCCATACGCCTCAGAGCCCGCGCAGGGGTGTAGGGGTGGATCAGATCACTAATGTAGGAGGGAGCCTGTCCATGCAGGGCTCTGAAAACCAGAACCAATATCTTAAACTTATATCTAAAAGACACAGGCAACCAATGAAGTTCCTTTAGGAACGGGGAAATGTGAGTCCTTTTAGTGTGAGTCAAGATTCTCGCTGCAGAGTTCTGCACTAGTTGCAGACGATGGAGCTCCTTTTTGTTTAGACTTGAAAACAAGCTGTTACAATAGTAACATAATAACCCTATTAACATAACAGATTGTGACTCCAGTCAATTCTTATTCAAACAGTATTGTTGGTATTAAAGTATCAGATGTGCAATTTATCTGGGATCTGATAATATAGATGTGTTATAAAAACATTTTTGATTTTTAATAAGTGTCGTACTCAGTCGATCTACGTTCCTACCCTCACCTACGGTCACGAGCTTTGGGTAGTGACTGAAGGAATGAGATCACGGATACAAGCGGCCGAAATGAGTTTTCTCCACAGAGTGTCTGGACTCTCCCTTAGAGATAGGGTGAGAAGCTCGGTCATCCGGGAGGGGCTCGGAGTAGATCCGCTGCTCCTCCACATCGAGGAGCCAATTGAGGTGGCTCGGGCATCTAGTTAGGATGCCTCCTGGACGCCTCCTTGGTGAGGTTCTCCAGGCATGTCCAACCAGGAGGAGACCTAAAGGAAAACCCAGAACACGCTGGAGGGACTATACCTCTCGTCTGGCCAGGGAGCACCTTGGGATTCCCCCGGAGGAGCTGGTCCAAGTGGCTGGGGAGAGGGAAGTCTGGGCTTCCCTCCTTAAGCTGCTGCCCCCGCGACCTGACTCCGGATAAGTGGAAGAAAATGGATGGATGGAATAAGTGTCATTTATGTTCCCTAGTGTTGGGGAGGGGAGGAGGGGGTTACCAAATGAGAAATATTATCGTAATGTTTTTTCATTTTATAAATGTTACCTCTACATATTTCATCTGCTTATTTGCCTTTTTAACATTATTCATGTTATAATTGCCTGTTTTTATTGTTCCTAATTCTTGATTGTTTTAAAAATTTTATACCAAAAATTTTATTTATCATCCAAAAATAAATCATATTTGTTTCTTTTGTCCACCAGCACATCTAAATGAATCCATCTTTATTTCCTTTACTTTGTTTATTTTGTGTTTTATCACACTAATTCTGTAAAGTGTGGAGAAACTGTATAAAAACTGATTAAGTGTAAAATTTTTAAAAAATAAGCAACCAGATGAGATTTTGTGTGAATCACAAATATATGATTCTAATCATTCCTGCTTGTATTCAAAGAAAATAAATGAATTAGTTTAAAATAAACTTTTTAATGAACAAAATGCTTAAATATGATCAGATAAGAAGACATACACTATAATAATGGAATTATTTTACAATACCTTAAAATATTTTTTAATATTCTAATATAATTTATAGCATTTAAACACCATCATAGCCATAAATGGTGCTTTATTTATTTATTTACTGCTGTAATACATCAGAAATGATCCATAATTCATCCACCTTGATCTGTTTTTTTCCTGCTCCAACAAAAAAATCCCCATCACAGTGACGTTCCCAGAATCATCAAGGCGATATTCCCACTCTTCCCAGTAATTCCCAGTCCCCCTTTTTTCATTGTTACCAGGGAAATTCCCATTCTCGCATCACCATGGCAACAGCCTCCTGATTCCAGACTGTTCCAGAGAAAGGGTATTCCCCCATCCTTACACACACACACACACACACACACTTACATGCAATACATGGTGTATTTTCACGATGTTCCAATCTGGTTTAATCAATCAGCTGATGGGGGGGGGGGGGGGTTCCCACGCAGATTTGACGTGTCTTATTGTCTGTTAATTTGCTCCCGTTTGAGTCTACATGCAGAGTTAAACGCCGTATGAAACAGCACACACACACACACACACACACAGCATCTCACCAGACAAAAGCACCCCAAGTGAGGAATTTATGCTGCAATTCAACGCAACCGTTTTCTCCTCATTTGGCTCAGCTTGAGGAGTGATTAAAGGCATCAGGGCAGCACCGTAAACAGCTGATTTATATGCATGTGGAGCAGCAGATTTAACAGAACCCGTACCTGGGTGCATCATGTAAATACTTCAGAGGGAAACAGGGGGGTTATTGATTGAGCTGATTACACCATGCATCAGTAAGGAGGCGTGGGAACACCCTGTTCAGGCTCAGGCGTGTGGAAAACTCCAGCCAGCGCAGCCGCTCCCTGGATAACAGTCATCACGAGCCACGGCTCCAGTGGAGAGCCATTTCAGAGGGAGGGATTCCATTTTCTACCTGGGCTCGGGTTCATGTTCCAGCACGGGAGCAGAACAGTCGAGATGTCTTTTACTTAGCCTTTGACTCATGTTCTTTCTGGGAGACGTGCAGGCGATCCCAGGTCAGCTGGGAGAAACCGCCCCGACTCAGCGGCAGCTCCGCTTTTTACCTGCTGCTCCTTCACAAACTTTTATTTACTTCAAGTATAAAAAACATCCATTTCTTGTTTTTCTGTTGGCCAATAAGAATGAAGCTGAGTCCGTCCAACATGCAGCTGAAATATGATTAGAAATGAATTATTTACCGAAGCGGCATGATGAATTGAAAATCTAATTGCAACATTCAATAATGCAATAGAATGCATTTTTTATATTTTTAATCATATGAGGCAGAGCTCACGGCTCTCAGCCTCCTCTCTAGTGGGTCCACTTCCCACGAGGCTGACTCCTAGTCTAGCTTGAGTTATCGCGGCTCATCCCTTAGGTTATGCTGCCACAGGCTTATGCCTACAGAACAGATGTGGTCCGGTTTCCGTACGGCTTCTGAACAGACCGTCATTCACACCAACTGATTTTCATGTGCTGAACGTATCTGGAAATTTGCTCCTATGGAGCACCAACTCTTTTAAATACTTATATTTGAAAAATGACGTATGCTAGCATACACTGTAAACCAATATCCTCGTCGTAAATAATAAAAAAATGCAACGCAGGTGTTATTTTGAAACATACAGGATGCAACTCGCTGGCCCAGGTCTCACTTCCTGTCTTGACAATCTGCATGTGGCGTCCAGAACAAATAGACGCCATGCAGAAACTTTCCGGAGCTCCGCATCCGGATCAGAATCCGCTCTGCAGCCGGTGGGAATACTCCGAATGGACTAAATGATTTTTGGTCTATGCGGACGCCGTACGGATTCCAGACCACATCCGCTCCGTACTTGCTATGAACGAGGCGTTAGACTGCTGGAGGACATACTGAGACATCCTGGTTCATCCCTTTAGTTATGCTAAAGTTAAGCTTACCGAGCCGGGCCAAAAACGCGACGTCAGCAACCTCTGATTGGCTAGGGGGTGGAGTCACTGATTTCCCCCAAAGTTTCCAGCCGGTTGTTGTCTTTCTTGGTTCAGTCTGACAAAAGTCTGTGACTGACAGAGTTTTCAACATCAGCACCACGTCCGCCATTGTTGTGTAGTGTTTTTGGGTCACACACCACATACACCCCCACCCCACCCCGCCCATGATGAGCACATGCACTAGAGCCGTTTCTAAGGTGGAATGGTGCACCGAGTAAAGTTGAGCTGTGCCGAGTATGCACAAATGGAGGGAGACTGGTTCATCTTGGCTCATCCCTTTAGTTATGCTGCTATAGGCTCAGACTGCTGAGGACATGACCTCTTTAATTATCACCACCTCTCCTGAGCCTGGTCCTGGATCAGCTGGGGCTTTCTTCCTGTCAGAAGGGTGTTTTCCTCCCCACTGTCGCCCAGTGCTTGCTCAAGACTGGGGATGGAAGATTTTATAGAGCGACTTTCACTAATTAGGCTGAAATGACTTTGCATCTGGGCCTCTCTCGATTTAATTTACTGCTTTTTGTGTCATGCTTGAAGATGACTTGTTGCGTGGTTTTCTGTTATTTGTCAGAATGGAGCAGAAGAAAATCAGAACAGGAAGAAATTCGGTTCAGTCTGACCTTGTTGGTGGACACAGACTGAGTCACGGCCTTTTATTGCCTCGTCCACTTGTGCCTTCTGTTTGACATCAGTTATGATAAAAGATATTTTTATATCAGAATAAGACTTTATGGACATAAAGAGGTTTCAGTGAGGTCCCTTCCCCAGCATCACCTTGGTTTGACTTAGCAATCAGGAATTTTTGAAGAATTGCACAGAAAGGCAATATTCCCATCCAATAATTCTGTTTTTGTTTGGATAGAAGACGTCAGAATCCGATCTGTTTCAGATGGAATCCCCTCACGCTGATGGAGCGCCTTTTCCAATAACGGAATCAGACAAAACCACGGATGAGACGGACTTCTCGTCATATCAGAAGTGGACTGATTTCATGTGTTTTCAGGAATGAGGCCAGAATCTGTAAATCTCTCCTTCACAAAACCTCTGGAAGACAGTAGGGGATGTTGGCAGGTTTCTCTGTCAGGAGATCGCGGCCAAGCCTCCACCAGCCGCTCTCACAGCTGAGAACACAGACGAGGGAAGAGCTGGAAGCAGGAGGTGTGGAGGGAAAGGGGGAAGAAAAGAGGGGAAGAAAGTGAAAATGAAGCTGGAAGGAGGGGTGAGAATCTGAGGGTGGAAGTGTGTGTGTGTGTGTGTGGGGGGGGGGTGATTAGCCATGGGAGAAGAAAGGTGAGCGTGTGGAAGGATGCTCTAAAAAAGGAAAATGATGGAGGGGAAGACCTCGGGTATCAGAAGTGAGAGAGGGGAGGATGGCAGTGTGCAGAAATGGAAAGAAGGAGAAGAAAAAGGAACAATGTGAAGTTAAATAGGACATGAAGCTGGGAGGAGGCCAGAAGAACAGGGGATGCGGGAAAGATGGAGCAGAAAGGAGGGGAGAGCTGAAGAAGAGACAAGAAACCTGGAAAAAATACTAAAGCTGGAAAATTTAGATTAGATCCAGAGGAATTTAGAAAACCTTCTGGAAACCCTCAGTGAGAAGGAGAAGTGTGTGTGGCTAGAATCTGCAGATGCAGATTTATCTAATGGTGAGTTCACGGCCGCGGGATTCAGATCCAGCATCACGGTGCATCTTCAGTAAAAACCCAAGTCTTCCCGTTCACCTTCCCTCCATTTTTCCCTCCGTGCCCTCCCCTCCTCTCATTTCCTGCTGCCACCCCCCCATCCACTATCACCTGCTGGTTTCTCACACAATCAATTGATTAGAACGGCACTTATCTCTGTGATGTCGAACGCCTTCCACAATCACAACATTCTCATTAATCTGCATTCACTCCTGCAGCACCGGCAATCATCCCTCATTCCGCTGATGGCCAGATCCGTCCCGGGATTCAACAATCACAGTCATTTGGATCTTGGAGGGACTTTGGATCTGACTGGTGGAACATTTGGATCTTATAGCTTCATGCATAAAAGAAGACGTGTGTGTGTGTGTGTGTGTGTGTGTGTGTGTGTGTGTGTGTGTGTGTGTGTGTGTGTGTGTGTGTGTGTGTGTGATGAAGGAGAAGAGAGAAAGGACGACTGTCAGTCTGTTTGTGCATCTCCAGTGTGTGTGTGTGTGTGTGTGTGCGCGCGCGCGCGTGTGCACCAGCAAGGGCGTGAATGGAAAGCGAGTGTGCATGCATGCATGCATCTGCCCCCCCTCGCCCTCACACCTTGCCGCCTTAGCCTCCTCTTCTTCAAGCCAAATATCCGGACTTTGGAGAAGATGTCGACCAGGTTCCCGTTGCACAGCCCCTGCTTCTTACCGGGGCTCTTCCGCCGCCGGTGAGCGGTCGGTCGGTGGGCGTGTTGCTCTCTTGCTTGCCGCTTCTGGCGGATCAAACCGCTGGCGATGGCCGCTGCCATGTCTCCGCCGAAACAGGCGATACAAAAACACCCCCGTCTCCAGTCTCTCCGCTGTCCACCGGAGGGGACGGAGCGCAGACAAATTCAGACACGAAGCTCCGGTCTTCGTCTCACCGGCTAGGACAGCCCCATGCTCACACGGTAAAGTCAAAAATGAAGCCCTCACCTCACAGCATGCTCTCTGTTCCTGCTCTCCTTCAGGCCATAGATGTGAGCGGCGCAGCGGGTTACCTGTCCGTCACGTTTCACCGGTCTGTCTGTCAGTCAGAGAACAACAGCTGTCACTGAACGGCTCCTCCAGCCCGTCCGCCCGGACCCAGTCTGTTACTTTCTGCTGCCATGGTGGTCAACAGGCGACGCGAGCGGAAAACACCCAGACACACGCCTAAGATGCTCCACAAAGCGGTCCTGTGCCCCTCTCGGAGGAAAAAAGGGTCTGTTTGTATTCCGCTGACTGAAGCGCGCGGCGCGCGTGCCACCGCGAGCTGCTCCAGCAGCGTCAAGCTCGCGGGAGTCACGCCGAGCGTCACCGGAAACCAAGCCTGGTGTATTTCAAAATTAAAGCTCAAACGATTTGCGATTTCTCTACAAGATCATATTGAATAAATTGATAATTCCGACCATTTTAAGTATTTTTTTGTGAAAAAGAGTCTTACATGTTTTTTTTTTTACATAGATTGTTATGTAGGTGCAGCAGAAATTAGTTATAGGTTAATAACTACCATTAGCCTGGCAATATGTGAATATATAGTCTGGCTACGACCCACAGAGAGAGCTCAGTCATGGGGCGGAATCTACCGTTCTCTTTCAAACTGTCTCCGCATGCTATTGGATAACAAACAACATGATGTACTCACCGCTACGGAAGTCAGTCCTCTGAGCAATACACTGTCGAAGAAGATGCAAATACATCCTTTTTCTAAATAAAGGACTGAAGTCCGTCTATATGCTCTTGACTCAAAGAAAGCCAAATTCTAATAGTCCAAAGATGTTTCAAACGAATCATCGCCATCATTGTTTTTTCGCTCAGTCACAGCAACATCCCACTCAAACCGACAGAGCGCCGTGATTGGCTCACCAAAACAATAGAAAGCCGTGGTTGGCAAGCCTCAATACTGTTCGGGCTTACTGAAGCTCTAATGGAGCGTGGCTAGACCGACATGCAGTCTAGATTGTCTGTTTAGATTTCTAGGCTTCACTACCATTCTACCAGAATGATCATGAAACATGAAATTTATCACAATGTAAAGGTTAGATAAAAGCAATTCAACTAATATATTTGAAATCATCACTAGACCTATCTCTTTAACTGATTTGTGTTCTTTGATGAGTAGACATTATTGCATTAAAAAGTATTTAATCAGTGTGCTATGTCTTCTGGTTGTTATTAATGCTAATGGTTATTTTTTTAACAAATGTAAAAGTTCTGAATATCAAAATTAAGCAAATTTTTCTAATTCCAGGGAAAATAAATGATCAAAATTCAATGTTACAATTGACCTCCAAGAATTGGAACATTAATAACTACATTTAAATTTGAAATATTCAAATATTTATAGGCTAGGCTAGAATGAAAATGTAAGGTTCTTGTTACTATTTAAAGGGGACCTAGAATGTAAACCAACATTTTCCTTGTTGTTGTTGAATAAGACTAGCCTGGCACACCATCCTATATATGTGTATATATAGTCTGGCCACGAACCATTGACGGCTCTCAGTCGTGAGGCGGGATCTACGGTTGTCTTTCAAAATGTCAGCACGCAATTGGATAGCGCTAGGACCAATCAGAGTAACGAACAACGTGACGTAATCACAGCGATGGAAAAGCAGGAGGCATTAATGGCGTCTAACATCATTGATTTCTGTCGTTTTTGTATGAAAAACACGCGAATATCAGGTGTACTGGGACATTGCACTACTTTGTTTGATAAAAATAAGAAACCGCTAAGTATATCCGACAGACTTACGCACATTGGAGTCTAAATAATCCAATGTTGATGACAAAGCCGTTTCAAACGAACGTGGTTCCTGCGTTGCCGCCATGTTGCTTGGGTTCGCGGCCGCAGCGCTGACGTCATCGGCTACTCCCGCTCTGTGATTGGCCCAAAATATAGAGCGCTGTGATTGGCCCAACCAAAACTATAGCGAGCTGTGATTGGACAGCCACAGCAGTGGATCAGGCTGCGAGGGTTCCAATGAAGCGTGCCTAGACCAAACTCTGCAAAGCAAGAATTTGGTGTAGTTCACTAGGCTAGAATAAGACAGCTTGGGTGGTCAACAGTAGCATGCCAAAAAGTCAAAGCCGTGTTTGACCTACTTTTTATGTAAATTAGAAAGTTGAAAAAGGTGAGAGAAAACCTCCTGTTCTGAGAAAGCCTTCCTTAACACGTCATAAGGGGGAGCCACGCCTCCTCAAACCTGCATGTGTCTGAGGCCTTCTGGGGAAACCAACCAATCAGCATGTCCTGGCCGAGTGGGAGGGGTAAACAGCTCTTTTCACTGAAGGCCTGAGTAAGGGGGTTTAGAATGGCCTGTATCAGGGCTCCTGGGACAGATGAAAGCCAAAAAAAAAATTTCTTATGCTTTTTGGAGGCTCAAAGCTCTGTTTTAGATTGTTGGTTAATTGCATTCTAGGACACCTTTAAATTTCTCATGTATGTGAAAATGCATTTGCCAATTAAACTCAACTGAGATTTCACACTTTCTCTTTATTTCAGAAATTCAAAGTAAATTTTGGTCGATATGAGAATGATATCTAGCCTGGCAAGCCATCCTATATATGTGTATATATAGTCTGGCCACGAACCATTGACGGCTCTCAGTCGTGAGGCGGGATCTACGGTTGTCTTTCAAAATGTCAGCACGCAATTGGATAGCGCTAGGACCAATCAGAGTGACGAACAACATGACGTAATCACGGCGACGGAAAAGCGGGAGGCTTTGATAGCATCTAGCTTCAATGATTTCTGTCGTTTTTGTATAAAAACATGTGAATATCAGGTGTACTGGGACATTGCACTACTTTGTTTGATAAAAATAAGAAGCCGCTAAGTATATCAGACAGACTTACGCACGTTGGAGTCTAAATAATCCAATGTTGATGACAAAGCCGTTTCAAACGAACGTGTTTTCCGAGTTGCCGCCATGTTGCTTGGGTTCGCGGCGTTCGCGGCCGCAGCGCTGACGTCATCGGCTACTCCCGCTCTGTGATTGGCCCATGATATAGAGCGCTGTGATTGGCCCAACCAAAACTATAACGAGTTGTGATTGGATAGACACAGTAGTGGTTTGGGCTGCGAGGTTTCCAATGAAGCGTGCCTAGACCAAACTCTGCAAAGCAAGAATTGGTCTAGTTCACTAGGCTAAATGATATCATGATCAGTACCAGAACTGAGTTGCAAATGTGAAGTTTCTATTGTACACCAAGTATTAATGGCTCCAATAATCAAACTGTCATAACTGTCAATTGATATATTTTTGGTTGGTCTTTTGAATTGGCTTTTATTCAACAGATATATTAGCATGTATTTGATTTAAAGCAGTAGCATTTTTTTTTAAATGAATCATTAGTTGATCGCTTTTTTCAATCAATAAGCATCACAGAACAACTAATTTTTGCCAGAAACCCTGATGGTCACATCCAACTTAACTCTATCCTTGTTGCAGATTAAAAAATAAAGGAAAATTATGACACTAACCCTCAAAAGGTACCAAGGCCAGAAACGAATCAAATTCAGCTTATTTTCTAATGAAAAATCAGTGTCAAATTAATTCATAACTGTTTTATTAGCTAACAGCCCAAATAAATTAAAATAAAATAAATGTTTGATATTTTTAGACTCACCATGAGCTAAATATTTTTTTGTATTGACCAAAAACCCATTAGGCTACTTAAAACGTTTCACTCACTTATTTTGAAAGGAAGGACCGGATGTACATGATGACAGTTCTGGTAATTTGACACTGTAGACCGCGAACGCTGTCTGGAGGTACAGTCCATAGATATCATATTTATCACTAGATGTCTTACCCGCGCTGTTCGTCGATTGGACGAACGTCCCTAACGCGGCGGCCATCTTACCTCGGACAGCTGCCCCCTTTCGTAACATTGGTGTCAATGGTGAATGTACCATTTAAATAACTCTAACTTGCTCGATTTTTAACCGAATTTCAAACGGTTTGGTTTGTTATAAACGCCAGAGATGTGGCTGTAAAATATGACGGATTTGGCCCGTTAATTAAAAAATGTTAAAGTATGTCATATCAAGCCTATGTGCTATAAGGTTTGTAATAATGCATCCCGCTTGTAAATCCGTTAATATTTCGTCGAGTTAAGAGTGTTTTTGTTTAAGTTGTTCACTCACCTTCCATCTGCTACCATTGAGAACGGAACGTAAGCTGTCCGAGGTAAGATGGCCGCCGTGTAGGGACGCTGTCGAGTCCCAGTTAGGGCATCTAGTGATGTATATGATATCTATGACGATGACTACCGGCCTCAACTTCCTGTAACATAGGAGCCGCGTCGTTTACGTCATGTCACGTGCTTTGAAACTCGGGTTCAGATTGGCTAGGAAAAACCGGTGTTCTGACAGGCGTTTTCTGCAGATCGTTGGTTGCCTTGGCAACTGCCCCCCCCCTCCACAAAACAAAATATTTGCATCCCAGTTTGCCGGCTGAACTGGCCTCAGGGTGACGTAAAGTCTTTGATAAAATCTTATATAAATAAAATCTTCCAGTCTTTGCCTAAAACCCACAAGGCAAGATTTTATTTGACTCATTGAGAGACTTAACTTAGGTGTAGATCTCGTGTAGTGGTCTTTGCAAAGCAGTTTGTGCATGTTTCAAAATCTTTAAGTGGAGTGGGCGGAGGCACTGCATTGTTTGCTTACCTATTCAATGCCAGGCTCAAATAACAAGAATATTATAAGCAGTGATTAGGTATCCCATGTTCCAGCTGCATTGATGCATGCACGAGTTGACATTTTTTTTACCCATGTCAGCAAAAACAAGCTGAAAACAGAAAAGCTACTTATTAATGGTGATTAAAAAATCCTTTATTGATGCAAGAACCCTGGATTTTGTTCAATAACAACCAAGTTAGTTGTTTCACACGATGATAATAAACATATGACCACAAATATTTACTTGGCAGATTTTTCTTCATTCAAATTAAGTGCTTGAAATTAAATAAATCCTTTAATATAATATGAAACAAATTATTACGTCCTGCAACTTTTTTCTCCCAATGGAAGTCTTATAAAAACATGACATTAAAGTCGTCACTAGGGGGCGCTAAAGGACCAGCAGCTTGACCGTCAACAAGAAAAGACTCAAACAAAAATTCAACCATTCAAACTCTCACACAAGATTGACAGATTGTGAAATAAAGTTTAAATTTTTACATTTTAACAATTTCATCAGCCAAATGTTACAATTTAAACGTCAAATGGAAAACCCGAAACAAAAAGTTAAAGACAATTTATTCCAACTCCAAAAACAACGACAAAATAAACAAACATAAGGGTTTACAAAATAATACAAAATAATGCACAAGCTCGCAGCTCAAGTATTTTAATTCTATCTTACATTCTTGTAAACCAAACAGGCATCAGAAAAGTGAAGTTACAAAATACATTATTGGATGGTTTACTTCTAAAAGCTTCAGCAGACCTGATGGAATGTGAACAGACTTCATTTTGCTGCATCTCCACATAACGTCCTGAAAAAAGAGAAGATAATGATTAAAACTCGTTGTTATTTGGTTAAATATTGACCTTATTCTCCTCACCGTGCTTCCTCCTTGGTCTTATCTGCATAGGCGCAGATAGTTTTGTCTCGATCCAGAATCTGTTGCTTCAGGACCTGGATCTCCTCCTGAGCCTTATTCTTGGCCTCTTCGTGATCAGCTGAGAAGGAAATTATAGATACTTAATCTGTTTAAATGTAATTGCCTTCTGTAATTCTGTACATAACATGTCTGTGTAACTGGAATATATNTGTTGAATAAGAGTACAGTCTCCGAATCCGCGCGCCAAGAGAGCGGTCGGTCACACACACGAGCTCTCAACGACAAACGGTTCTCTTCACCGGGTCGAGCCACCGGTGGGCTGCTTGGAATCAGCAGAACTCAAGAATTCAGAACGCCACCTAGCAGGTGTTACGTCATAATGTTACCCCGTCAAAAATGTTTCTTTATTAGTGAATGAGGGTTCATCTTCCTGCTAAAATATTTCAGCATATGTACGTCATGTCTTGTAACAAATATATGTTTGACAAATAAACCTAGTATATGATTTTATTTTTCAACCGAACACAGGATTTGTTTATTAATGACGTTAACCCTCAAGATGGGTTTGTCTCGCTAACCCCAAAAGTTTTACATTTTCTTAAAACACATGAAACAGCAGAAGCTTGGACGAAAAGAGAAGACACAGGCAGGAAAACGGTTTTCAATGGGGTAACGCATTTAGACACAACACCTGTTTACCTGTTTTGGTGGGAAAAGTCCTCACATTCCACCTTTTTATCCAATTTACCTGCTTGCCTAATGAAGCACAGTAACATCTGTCTGTCTGTCTGTCTGTCTGTCTGTCTATCTACCCATCCATCCATCCATCTATCATCCATCATCCATCCACCCACTAATTCATCCATCCACTCATCCATCCATCTATCATCCATCCATCCATCCATCTATCATTCATAAATCCACCCACTCATCCATCCATCTATCATCCATAAATCCACCCACCAATCCATCCATCCACCCACTAATTCATCCATCCACTCATCCATCCATATATCATCCATCCACCCACCCACTAATTCATCCATCCACTCATCCATCCATCTATCATCCATCCATCTATCATCCATCCATCCATATATCATCCATCCACCCACCCACTAATTCATCCATCCACTCATCCATCCATCTATCATCCATCAATCCATCCACCCACCCACTAATTCATCCATCCATCCATCCACCAACCCACCGACCCATCCATCCATCCACTCATCCATCCATCTATCATCCATCCATCTATCATCCATCCATCCATATATCATCCATCCACCCACCCACTAATTCATCCATCCACTCATCCATCCATCTATCATCCATCAATCCATCCATCCACCCACTAATTCATCCATCCATCCATCCACCAACCCACCGACCCATCCATCCATCCATCCATCCATCCATCTGGTCCAGCTGTTATATAAACACAAACATGGAGTCTTCTGCTCTCATTGCCCCCCTCACTCACACACTCCCACGTCTGTATTCAGCTCAGGAACGTCTGTCTGAATCTACGGTTTAAAAATGCACGAGGTGGGCTGGATTGATGGGCTGATTAGGGCAGCGCTGCCTCGCATGTCGGCTTATATTTTCCAGGTAGATGTTTCCAGCTGTGGGCTTATCCTTTGTGACTGGATGCAGAGAGTCTAGTTTCAATTCTGTCTAATCTTTAGCTATTTATAATAAATGCACTTTTTAAATAATCTATGTTTTTCTTTTGTTTTGGGCTGCTTGATTATGATAAAAAAATCATGCTTTTGTTTGGTCATTAGAGTTCAAATTTTAACGACAGCAGACACCAGAAGAGAGTTGTGTCGTTTATTAGTGATTAAAACTTATGAGAGAATAAAACATGAAACCAAATCTGGAATTAAACTGGACTACCATAAAAATGCACGAGCCTATTTATGATAAGAAATATAATTGTAGCATTTAGACATTAGTTTTAAACACCAAGAAATTTAACTTAATCATGATCGATCCATCATATGAAGAAATAATGGACAGACAGCATCGCTATAAAAGCAGAGAACAGCCGCTACGGGAGCCTGGATATCCAATCAGGGAGCAAATGTGCATAAAATCTAATTGAAAATAGATCCGTAAGGAAAGTTAATACTAGACCCTGCACCACTGAGCATGTGGGGAGGTCATAACTGAAAACTGGAAAACTAGAAACGTATCACTGACAAATGTCATACACCGCCAATGTGTTTTGCCATCATTCTGCCATCTTTCCCTGTACTAAAACCACCATAAAAGTCTGTCTCGTTGGAAAGGCAAGACAAAATAAAAGCATTCTTGCAAAGAAGAAAGTGTCTTATTCAAGCATGCACTGAACTTAAAAAACAAAAAAATTCTACAAATTATGGACATGCTTGAAATCTTAGACATCTAGACAAACCATAGTAGTAGCAAAATATTCTGCTCAGGGGCATCACTAAGCAGTTGCTTGGGGATGCTACAGCAAGATTTGGCCAAGCAACTGCATAGCAACCCCAATGATTCCCCCCCACCCCCTTTTAACAATTCACTTCAGTCTGCGCACCTCCTCCACTCCCACGGAGAACAGAGGGATGGTTCGCGTCAAATAATCAACTCCTCACTTTCACTAAGCAACTGTAAAGCTACTGCAGAGGGAAACCCATAGTGCTCTGTTGGTCGGTCTAGCCACGCTCTAATTACCATTGGCCCAAACAAATTTTAGATGGAGCCAATCACAGCCCTCTATGTTTGTAGATAGACGTTGGGCCAGAGCTGTGATGGAGAAAAACTACAAAGATGGCGTCAGTTCAGGAACGGTGCTAGTTTGAAATGACTTTTGCATCAACTTTAGACTTGAGCTTTTCTTTGAGACATGAGCATATAAAGACATTTCAGTGATGGGGTCCTGACAAGTCCAATTCTGTTAGTTGTTATTCAAACTGATTGAGCAACGGTGTATCAATGCTCTTCTTCTTCTTCGTTGGTTTGGCAGACTGCATGCTTCCAGGGCGCACTGCTGCCCTCTGCTGTTTCTTTCAGGTTACATCACGTCAAAGCACAAACGCGAAGCATTAAATCTTATATGTCCCTAAACAGCTACCGTATTCCAAGATGGCGCATGGCTATGGAGCATCAACCATGGTTTATATATATAAAAATGTACAAATCTGAGCTAAGAAGAATACTTTGAATAGACTTTGGTGACAAATATCAATGAAAAAGGACAAGTTTGTGAACGAGATACGCAGAATTAGACAGTAAACAAGTAAACATATTACACACTGTGCCTTTAAACATTTTACTCAATATTATTAACCTAAAATCCTTTACCTGGCTATGATGTGTGTTTTTAACGTTTAACCTGTTTTTGCTACATCCTTGTGGCGTGTTTTTGCACATTTTAAACGTGTTTTTATCGTTTTTCCTACATATTTTTCTACCTCAGTATAAGTTACCCTAATTGGTGGCTCGGTGGGAGCACCCTCAGTTTTCATGTATCATAACAGCAATAAAGGACATTTCTATTTTATTCTAATCATTACAGCCTCTGTTTACCCAACTGAATAATAAATAAAACCACAAAGAATAAATAAAAATCACTTTTTCATCTTTTAAAGGTAAATTATGAGACAAATTAGATTTCTGTTCATGTTGCATCACAAACACATCCAGCATGTTTAGATTGTTCATGACTGAAACATGATGCATGTCTGTTGTTCGTCCCACTAGATGGCAGCAGAGCATGTCTCAGAGAAGCAACAGCAGCTGACTTATAGTTCCAATAACCCCTGATGTGTCTAATTAGGTGATTAAGACTAGTTTCCTAATTAAAAGCTTTAAATAAATAAATGTGATTGAGGTTAACTTGTGTAAATTATCCTTATGAAGACTGAAAATATTTTTGCTGTTTGCTTTATTTAATTCTGTTTCCTTCCCAACAGCTGCAGCAGGTGTTCTCCCACATCTTCTGACCTGTTTACCAAGAAAAGCAGAAACTTCCAGAATAAATGCAACTTTTCTTTCTTTATCTCCTGATTTAGCAAAGTCAGAAAAAAATTTAAATATATCTCTGCAGCTTTTCTGTCTCACAGACAGCAGGAAGCAAAGAGAAGTAGAGATCTGAATGACAGTGGCGCAGTGTGTGTGTGTGTGTGTGTGTGGGTGGTGCACACACTCTTTTTTCCAGGTCAGTCCAATAGAAGGAGTCATGAATAAATCAAAGCTGCATTTACATTAAAATTCATCTTTTTATGCCGTCCTAGAGCGGCGAGGCTCAGCTGTTGAGCTTCAAAAGAGGACAATCCGTCCACCCAGCAGCTCCAAAAGGAACATTTAGACCAAAGCCCAAATCTCTTTTTGCCTCAGGGAACACATTTACTAAGAAGACAGACAGAAGAGGAGATGACTAAAGCAGCGTCACAAACACACTGAAATATGCAGCGCTGTGCAGCGGTGGGAGTGGGGTTTCATGTTTAACTCAGCCGACGTTTGCTGCCTCAGTCTATTGAATCACATGAAGGATTTCTGCAGACTTCACTTTGTTTTGCCTGTGCAGAGACGACAGCGCCATCTACGGGAACCGGAGGAGAACAGCAACACTTCAAAGTGCTGATTAACTTACAAATAAACAAGATAACTTAGGGTTTTAAATAAGTGATTGAGTTAGATGACACATTTCTGGTCTTAGAGTATTTTATTATTATTAAATGTAAACAAATGACTCAAAAGATTTTAAAAAATCATTTAAGTTTTATTTCCATCCAAAATGTAATTCCTAACAAACTCAAGTGTCAGATAAATAATCTGGTTTTATATGAGAATATTTATTATAATAGCTCATAGCTTTTCTCCATTTATCAAAATAAATCCGTTAATTAAGTTTAGTCTGGATGCATCTTTTAAAGATGAAATGCATCAATCAGAGTTTATAAGAGTCGGTGTGACGGAGCAGATGTAGGAGCGGTGTAGTGGTGGGAAACAGACAGAAGGGGGCCAGCTGGTTAAGTCAGTGGATCACAATAAATATTTCAGCACTTTAGTTTTTATAGATGTTTGAGATAAAAAGGGAAGATGGAGTTCAGTGGTCAGATGGTATCAAACGTGTTTTTGCCCCAGCAGCAGAGCTGATGTCGTTCAGGTGTGGATAAATAACAATAACTTATCTGATGGGTATAATCTGGTGTTTATTGTTTCTAATTCTTTCAATTTTTTGACTAATATATCCCCCAAAAAAGCAGAATAAAAAGAAAAAAAATTTTAGGCCCAAAACCAGTCTGCCCATTCCCCTCGGACCTCTGGCACCAGTACAGCTGCTGCTCATGGGATAATTTCTCCTTTTCAGCCCATTTAGGGATCTTCACCACACGTCTTAAATGTGCTGAATCACTGCCGTGTGATTGGCTGATTGCATATTGGTGTTAACGAGCAGTTGAACAGGTGTACCTAATAAAGTGGCAGGTGAGTTTGGCTAAAAGAGCGGGAGGTTTAGATACAAAAACTCATTTAAACTGCACTGCAAAAAATGATTTCTAAGAAAGTAAAAAGTTCTCATTTTAAAACATTTTATTTTATTTTAGTCTAAAAAGAAAATAAATTCTCTAGAAAAATTGCATCACTTAAAATAAGATAAAAGTCTTAAATATAATCCAAGTCTTCTTGTTTTGAGTGAAAAAAAATCTGCCAGTGAGGTAAACAAGATTACTAGCTAATAAACCCTAAATTAGATTATTTTTCTATAAGATTTCTAGCTAAGCAGCTTTTGTAGTCATGCTATTTTTCTAGAGAAGAATTTATTTTGAGGATCCTAATCCTGGAGGGCCGGTATCCAGCACACTAGTGGTTTCTCTGCTCCAACATGCTTGCTTTAGTTAGTGGCTGAATCACCTGTGCTGCAGCTCATCAGGCTCTGCAGGAGCCTGCTAACCACCTGCTGATTTAAATCAGGTGTTGAAACAGGGTTAAAACTAAGACATGCTGGACACCGGCCCTCCAGGGCCAGCATAAAATAAGATTAAATGTTTTAGGATTTTTTACTTTCTTAGAAATAATTTTTTGCAGTGTACTTCTGCCTTTCTTTTTAGTGCATCCAGGATATTTTGATATTTCCCTGTGAAAAGAGTTGATAATAACACGTTAACCTGGCTTTGTTTGACATAAATCAGGTTAAAAGTTATTCCAGCAACATTTTGTGCAACAATGTTAAAGAAATCTGAGTAAAACCCATCAGCTGATTTCTATCAGTTCTCGGTAGGTGGAGCTCTTCTCTTCTCCTGGTGAGTCATGCACACATTTCTGCTCAGTAATTTCATTCTTTCTCTGCTACGTTTGTTAAGGTGGACCTAAACCTGCAGAGGGAAAGGGTGAGGGAGTGATGGGAGGGGATGGGGAGGGTAACAGATGTGGGTGGGTGTTCCCCAGACAGGAGTGTGAGGATAGCCACTCAGGAGTGAGCAGGGTGAGTCATAACTCACGCTCAGACTCCCCCCTCCCACGCGCACGCGCATCAACACGGGGACGGGGAAGTCCGCCGTTTCCCCGGCAACCACTGATTAGTGACGCAGGTGGGTCTCCGAAAGGAGGGAGTGAACACCTGCTGAATGCTGAGCGTGTGAGCACACACACACACACACACACACCTGGTTTCAGTTACATAAACTCTGCATGAAAACACCCGTTAACAACCTCTCCTCTCTTTTTTCTAAATGTTCTCCTCTGATCACCTCCCCTCTGCTCCTCTTCCCTTTTATCTTCATCCCTCTCGTCTCCTTGTTTACCTCCCTCTCTCCTCTCTCTCCTCATCTGTCTTTATAACTCAGTGGGGAGGAGAAGCGAGGAATGGAGGGACTAAATTATTCATTCTCTGAACCCCCTCTGTCTTTTCCTCCATCTCCTGCGTGTCGAACACTCCTCCCTCTTTTCCTGAACGTTCCCCATTCCTCTCCCCTCCTCAGATGGAGCCGAACTATTTTAGATCTGTCTTTTAAAAACCAGACAGTGGGGTTAAACGGGCTCCAGAGATGAGTCGCCCCGTAACCGTGGCAACACAAACTTATGATGTAGAGCTTTATTACCTTCCAGCATCTTCTTGATCAACCGTTTGAAGCCAGACTAGGTAGGATTTGCTTAAAGAGGCTCATGGGGTCAGCATCACCGCTACCTTTTAAAGTTCCCTGAACTTCATCGGTAACAAATGTGAGTTGTGACGTCTGTTTAGATTAAAAGGGATTATTTCCTTTTTGTGAAACTTTCCTAAAGGAAAACAAAACTTGAATAAATCTGAATGCATCTTTTATTTAGCTGCAGGAACTGAAAAAAGGAAGAAAAGTGAGAAGTATTCTATTAATAACTATTTTATTTAGCCTCAAATATAAACATATTAATTATGAAATATTTTAAAATGTATTTTTAAACTGAACTTTTTACTAATGTTAATGTAACAGCTATAAATGAATCTGTTTTATTTTATTAGATAATTCTATAACAATAAAAAATGGTAATGAAGCAATAAAATTGGCCCTTGCTAATTGTAGATCCTCCACCAGGGGGCAGTAGACATGCATAGGACTGGATATGACATGTTTCTGGTGAAGGTACTAATCCTGATGCTCTAAAGCCAGAAGAGGTTTATTACTAATTTGTGACATCAGTCCGTAAGTCCGTAAGTTTGGAAACATAAATTAGTTCTGATCAGATTGACAAGCTAACGACTAGTCTGACCAGGCCTCATTACAATGAGGTTTTATGAAAATGCTCTAAGCAGTGCTTGTATTAAAAAGTGTTTTCACACCAACGTAGCTTTCCCATCTTCTGGGTATCTGAATAGAATCCTTAGATTGTTTACAGAAAATAAAATAGATGCGGAGCTATAGGTGTTGTAGCACGTCTGGCTGGAATGTCTTCATTTTAGTGGCAGAAAAGTTCAGAAACAAATCATTTAAAGAACATTGTTTAGCAGAAAAATCTCTCTGAATATTAAAAAAAAGTCCCAAAAACTCTTTAATGTTCAAAAGGAGCTGTACATGTTAGAACTGTTGCTCTGCAGCAGAAAGGCCTTGGGTTCAACGCCTGACTAGGACCTGTCTGCGTGGAGTTAGCATGTTCTCCCTGTGTCCCTCTTCATACATGTCACCATCCACAGATGTAAAAGATGATTTACCTGCTACCTGCTTTGTTAGATGACAGAAATACTGGATTACTTTCTTTAACAGGAGTATTTTCACTTGTTCACTGGGAGGAGAGTCTGAGGAGGGAAATGGTAATTTCCTGCTGTTCTGCTTCACTGACTTGCAACAAAAACAATCATTTTCCCTCCCTGAGGAGGTGCCAGCCCTCTGAACACTATTAAAAAACTCCCATCTGAAAAAAGCAGCACAGAATATATTTGTGTTTACTGCCAGTTTTTCTTATTTTCTCAGTGTGTATTCAGTTTAATGTGAAGTGCTGCTATACGTGTCAGTTTCGACCAAATTTTGCCATTTTTAATTCCACAATATTTGGTGTTTTATTATAAAACTGATGCACTTTAATAAACTAACCCCAAAACAAGATTTCTAAAAGCTGAAAGCCACGCCTCATCATCTGCACAAGTAGCGCCGTAGCTTCCAAGCAGACCAGAGTGCTCCTAACACACCACACACTGTAAGAATATCTGATAAGACGATCTTTAGAGCAGTTACGGTAATCAGGACTGTTGACGATTGCTGGAAGGGGAGGATTGGGTCAAAATTTGTCATGATCAACCTGCTGTGTAAACCAGAGCTAAGGAACCGGTTGTAGGAAGATCATTATCTGAGACTGTTAAAGTGGCTGTAGGAGATTTTTTCCAGAGCATTTTTGCCATGTTACTTGAAATACTCTTCGAATACTGATGGCAAAGAATAAATTAAATGTTTTGGCTAAAAAAAAGAAGAATAGTTTTTATCATCTCTGAAACAGAATCCTGGATAAACCTTCCCGTCCCGTTCTTAATGATTGGATCCTGATCCATCCATCAGACTGTAGTCGGTGGTCTCCTTCCTTAGTGCCACCAGTTAGAGCAGTGTTGCTTTTGGAGACTCTGACATGAAGCACACAGCTTCCTACTCTTTTCACTGAGCAGCGGTGCTGCCACAGGCTCCTCACCAAGGGCGTCAGTTTGGTTTTAAAAGTGGGCGGGACGATATCCATAAATGTGGATTTTAGACTGATGGGGACAATTCTTTAAAATTATTTATATATAAGTATTTGTTTGCCCTTTAATTACAATACACACTGCAGTCTACTGACAGGTGTTTAAAATCTGAGCTTTATTGAATAATTGTTAAAAGGTCAGAATCGATTCCACGATGGTGGGGACACGTACCCGGCATCCCAGCTAAAATGACACCTATATGCTCCTCACCCATTCAAAAGCACCACAGCAGACGCTCAGTCCTCGCAATTCCATGGTTGGAGCGACTGGTCCGAGCTGCAGTTAGAGAAGATGTGTACCCAACTACTTTCCTCTTTGAAAGCTGCCCATGGCTGATTCTACCAACGCCTAACAGAGGCTCTGACTAGTAGGTAGGCGTGAAGGAGACATGACTTCAGTTGGCCAATCAGTCCACTGCAGACACAACAACCCCACCCAGCCCAGACCAAGCTGACCCTAGTGTTAAAGGCCCAAGGTAGCAAAGGAAGTTTCCAGTGTAATAATCCCAGTCCTCCCTGTTGTATCTCCAATCTACAGTAGGTCCCAGTGGCTTCTCTCTCTTAAACCTCTCTCATAGAATCAGGAGTCCATCAACAATGGGTAGAAATCGTAAGATAACTTTATATTTTTACGGTTTATTGGCAGTATCCATTATGCCCAGCATTCTCCTGTAATCTGGAGGTGTGGCCTAGGGGGAGGGGCCTGAAGAAAGGGGCTTGGACCTTTTAATTCATTTTTTAAAAAATGTACGTAGCTTTTTTTAACCGCTTTTCCCAGAAACATATATTCCATCTTTAAGGTTTGCTGCATTTTCCTTTTGTTCATGTCTTTACCAGAAGGTGAGTTCCCCAGCAGCTGCTGCAGGAGGAGACAGCTGAAGTAATCAGCAACATCTTTCAGCAGCAAATAGGAGAGTTCTGCATCACAGGAGTTACATAACCGCTCCACATTCGTCCCCTAAAACTCAGGGCAAACTGAAGTTTAGAATAAAGGAGATGCGGAGAAGACGGAGCAGCTTTGGAAAAATATATTTATAAAACCAAAAGTTCAACTTGTAAAGTAAATCATTTAATTCTCTTGCTACTGGTGGTCTGGTAAAACACCTGCCCATCTACTTTCTATCATCCGTAAAATGACGGACAGCTTCCCAGATTCATGTAAAACCTGAAGGGAATCTGAGTGCGCACCTGCATGCGTCCTCCAAATAAAATCAGATTAGGACAAATTATATTCACAAAAACATTCCAACTAGTTCATTCTGTGTTTTATAACCTAAATAATAACTAGAAGCGTTTCTGTAGCCCTCCAGCTAACGCCCACAGCTCTTCTCTTTCATGAGTAACGAGTTATTTCTCTCATGTGACTCTGAGATGTTTACGTCACTCTGACCTCCTGACCTCTCTGTTATGAATCCCATCTCCTCAGACAGGTCATTGTTTCATTACAGCTGTGTCTTCGTAAGCAATGCTCTTATTATGATGGGCTGCACCAAAACCAAAAAGAAATAGTCCACGTAAAATAACTTTATTGTCCACATCAAAGAAAAACTGCTTCTACACCTAAAAACTTCATTCAATCATTAAAGCAGCATTCCGCAACTTTGCAGTTATATGGTCTCTGTCGCCCTCTAGAGGCTTGCTGCGTAACGTCACTGTCGTAACATCAAATCTCTCTCTCGGGCATAAGAGGCATGTTTACATTCCTAATATCAGGCAAAACAACAAAAACAAATTTTTCCACCTCCACACATTGAATAAATAGTTTTATCAGGACTGTATAACAACTTTATGCCTGACCAAACACAATAACCCTGGTGAAATCATTTATTACTTACCTATCCATTAGCAGCACGGCTAGGTCAGAGTCCGTAGTTCATGCTGTTCTTTCTAAAAGAGCTCTCCAGCGAGGAAAAGATGGCCCAATAATAACTCTGGTCTTTGCTCTTGCTCTATCACGTTCTCCTTTTCTTTTCCTAGATTCCTCTGATAAGGGATTTCTAGCTTTCTTTGGTGAATCTGCCGCTGCTACAGCGAGTCTTTGTTATACAATTATGGCAAGCCAAAGGCATAAATAAAAATGTGCGTTCTAAACTCGCATTATGTCCGCCAAAACGCTCGTTCAAGATGTGCGTTTTGGCGGACATAATGCGAGTTTTTAGAACACGTGAGTTTTTGCCCCCTTTGGTGTCAAAACGCGCATTCAAGATGCGCATTTTGGCGGACATAACGCGCGTTTAGAACGCGTGCTTTTTTATCCCTTTGGCTTGCCATATTCTGCCGTAAAACAACACCCAGTCAGTACTTCCGTCGCTACCCAATGCACAAAAACTGTATAGCGCAGTAAACAGACGTGGGACCCCCCAACACTATCACAGGTATGAAAATGAACATAATAGATAATACTATGACGCAAAAACGTTACAAAAATTTTAAGGTGTAAAAGTTGCAGAATGTTGCTTTAAAGCTGAAATAATGTGATTCTTTAAAACTGCAGTTTGTCTTTAGGAGGATGTAGTGAGACTGCATTGAGGCGACAGCAGTTAAATTAAACAATAAAAGAAGAGTTTATTTGCGTAAATGTATCTAATGGAGCCACAATCTGTGGTTTTTGTCACTGCAGAGAAAAAGTTGTGTGTATTCATCTGGGAAACGGAATGAGATACAAATTAGTTTGTGTTAAAGGCCCAGTGTGTAAAAACGTTTGACTCTTTAGCGCCACACAGGTCAGAGTAGGTATTGCACCCATGGTGGACATTTGTATGTCAATTAGAAAAATCCATATATTTCTTTTAAATATCAATCCAGTATCATGACACAAAATATTGCGATATTTCTGTGTACCGATATTTTCTTGCATCGCTAGTATGTGCTTGTGCTCACGTTTAGTTTGAAAAAATATGGTATCAGTGCATCCTTACTGCTGTATATTTTTAAAGTATTTTTAATAATTGTATATTTAGACTGATGCCATTTCTGGGGTTAATGAATTTGAGTTAGGGCTGGGTGGTAAGTCCTAAAATCAATATCACGGTATATTGAGGAGTTCACCTCGATAACGATAAATGGACGATAACTACATGTATGCGCAAAAACAAAAGTTGTCCACTAGATGGGGCTGTTACGTGTATTACGTTGAGTCACGTTGTCACGTGACTCGAGGTTGTACAGCATCTTAAAGGGACATGAATGTCGCCAACCTACACACCTTTTCATTTTTTTATTATTGAATTTATTGACGTGGGAAAAATTATATCAATTAGTCAGAAATTTCGATAACAATAAATTTTCAATTTATCGCGATTTATCAATTTATAGCTTTAGTTTGACTTTTCTTTTATAAGCAAGCTAAAAAAGACAAAATATGCATTCCAGGGTCTTTAAGAAGATTATCACCCAGTTTTTTGTTATTAGGAAGTATACTATAGTTTTCTGTTTATTGTTCTGTGGAATGTTGCTGTACATCAGAAAACAAGACGCAGAATTAGTTCTGAATAACGTCTGTGAGGAGCGTAGGTACACAACATGACAACAGAATTTTCCTAACAAAGGAGAGCCACCCACAACCATCCACAGGCCGGGTTTGAGACGAAGCTTTAACTAACTGAGAGAAGTTATTATTTACAGCTTTTTGTTAGTTCACAGCTAAAGGAGGAGGAGGAGTGATCATAACTGTCGTGTAAATCCAGAACGCATTCACAAGCTTTTGTTTTAAAGTCTTTATTATTTTATTAGTTTGGTGTTTAGGAGTTCAAACTTAAGCTGTGAGTGTGAGTTAAACATAAAAGCAACATTATTTGAGCTGTGGTTCCTCAGCATCACCAAAATGACTAATCTGTTATATTCAGAGGCTTGCATTAAAGAAACCAGTGTGTGTGTGTGTGTGTGTGTGTGTGTGTGTGTGTGTGTGTGTGTGTGTGTGTGTGTGTGTGTGTGTGTGTACGCTAATCCCTCTGACAATAGGAAGAGTTCAGAGTCATGGCGTATTAAAGAATCCCATTAAGCTGGTGAAAGCTAACACGGGACTGCATCTAATCCAAACTCAGACACAATACTGATCCAAAAGTCACTCTTCTTGTTGGCAGATTTACGGCGGGATTGACAAACTAAAGCGCCACATTCCTGCTGATCCGTGTCTCATCTGAGGACCTTATACTCATCAGGCTAACAGATTTAAAGTGGCAGCATGCTTTAGAAGGATTTCATGTTTCATCTCAGTGCGCCTCTAGATAAAAAGTCACGTTTAATGAGTCATTTGATGCTTTTTCTGCCTTACAGTCATAACATGTAACTCTTTCATATTATAAAATCATGTTCTTGAGCCAGTATGTGCTAAAATGACCTTTACAGGGTTAATGAAATGTCACTCAGTCCTCTACCGCCCCCTGTGGCCAGACTACCACACTTGCAATGTCAGAGTATCCTGACCGCTACCCTGAAGTCACACTTATGGCAATTCATGTTTACAGGCGAGCTAAGGCTGGTTAGCATTTATTATAACGTGTGTATCACGGTGGAGCCTCAGAAGAAACAAAGAAAGCATTTATCTGCTGGAGCTAAAAAAGAAAAAGAACGTCCAACCACATTAGGAGTCAAACGAGACTCAACATCGGGAGTTTTCTGAATTACGAGAGCTCAGAGGTCTTTGTATCCTCACACACCATCGAATCTTCAGCATGCCGCTCGTACTCCAGTTGCCACTGAGCAGCGCCGCCGGCCGGTGTTGTTGCGCTCCCGTCTGCGGTCCTCGTAGCTTGTAGCGTAACAAGCCTGTATCACCCAGCGCTTTGAATCTGCATTTCTGTTTGATGACACGCGCCAGCCTTTCCCTGTGGTCACATGATTCCTCCTCTCAGGATCTTGGTCAGATTATTTAGCAGGAACTCTGTTAGTCAGTAGTAAAGTGGCTAGCTGACATGCTAGCGCTACAGTCTGCTTCCCATAGATATCATATAAACACTAGATGCTTTAACTGGGAGTCGACAGCGTCCCTACACGGCGGCCATCTTACCTCGGACAGCTTACGTTCCGTTCTCAATGGTAGCAGATGGAAGGTGAGTGAACTACTTAAACAAAAACACTCTTAACTCGATTAAATATTAACGGATTTACAAGCCGGTTGCATTATTACAAACCTTATAACACATAGGCTTGATAGGACATACTTTAACATTTTTAAATTAACGGGCCAAATCCGTCATATTTCACAGCCACATCTCTGGTGTTTATAACAAACCAAACCGTTTGAAATTTGGTTGAAAATTGAGCAAGTTAGAGTTATTTAAATGGTACATGCACCATTCACACCAATGTTACGAAAGGGGGCAGCTGTCCGAGGTAAGATGGCCGCCACGTAGGGACGTTCGTCCAACCCACGAACAGCGCGGGTAAGGCATCTAGTGTTTATATGATATCTATGCTGCTTCCTGCATGGTTTAGATCATGAACACAGCTGATTTGTTGGATTTAGTGATGAACCGCTCCCGTAGACACTAATGAAGGATGAGGAGACATTTCAGCAGTTAGATTAAGGTGTTAAAATGCCGAACGCACAGCGAGGAGGAGACTTTCAGCTTTACAACAGTGAATTAATAACGTACTCTAGGGGGTGCTAAAAGCAAGCCAAAACTGCCAAGTGTTCCTTTAAAGAGGACGTGTTATGCAAATTTCAATTTTTGCATCCTTTTCAGCTGCCATGTGGGTCTCTACTGCCTCCAAAAACATGAATAAAAAACGTCCATCTATTTTCTGTCAGGGTTTGATCTCAGGAATTATTTGATTCTGTGTGTGGTTTGAAAAAGTCCCTTATTGTGACATCACAATAAGGAAAGTTAGCATACCTGTACCTGTCACCACACCTGTCAATGCTAGAGGATCAACAGCTCTACTTTGAGCCCTTCCCAGGTAATCTGAGCTCCTCACCTCATAACAGCCAATCAGGGGCTGGGTGGGCGTGGCCAGCAGCAGCTTATTTTACTTAAAGTGACAGAGCCCTAAAACGGCTCGTTCTGGAAGGTACTGAAAATATCAAAACTCAAACTGCTGAGATCGCTTTATGTGAGAGGAATTTAGTGGAAAGAGCTTCATAAACATGTTTTATATTGACCATAAGACTAATATTTGTTTAAAAGATAGATTATGTCCCCTTTAAAACCAGTAAAGTCACAGGGATAATCTAAATGCTCACCCTTGGACTTGGACATTTTTATATATATATATATATATAAAACACAACATGTTTTATCATTTAAAAATTAAAGATTTAAAAATCCTGAAGGTAATATCACTAGGCTGAGGGTTTTGCAAAAAGAAAAATGTTAATATGGTCTTTGATTATTTTCCCCATGTAGTCGTCTAGCTGGAAGTTTGTGTTTTCAAGTTTCTATGAGAACTTTTCATACTTATTAAAGGTCTGGTTCACTGAGAAACCATAGAATACTTGTTCTTTTTTAAATACAACCAGTCACTCTGAGTTGCAAATATGCTGAACATGAAAATAGGCCATGGCCTGCTTTAGCCGCAGAAAGGTAACAGACGGGAAAATGATCAGATCAGAAAAATCCAATCTCTTCCACATCACAGAGAAAATTAATATTTGTGGTCCCGCCCACTTTGGCTTGGGACCGCCCACGAGAAGGAGAGAACAGAGTGCGTCTTTGCTAGTAGAAGCTAACCATTAGCGTTAGCAACTCCACAACATGGCGGAACACATTCAGGCTTGAGTTATTTATGGAGATAAAATATCAACGTTGGATTTTTTACCCAAGAAGAAGAGCGAACGAAGGCAGCGGAAGAGTTTTGTTGCTGTTAGCCAATCAGAGGCGAGACATTTACATATCATGAATATTAATAAGTAAGACTTGTAAACCTCATTTTCAACCCCTTCTTTAATTGGTTTGTGATTCAATCCTCATTTTTTCTTTAGATTGAAACCAACCGGCTACATGTAAATATGTCCCTTAAGAAACGCTGCATTTTGGTTAAATGTTGAGATTAAAATAAACATTTGATCAACATCTCTGATTAACACTGGAGATAACGTGTGTATTTGTCGGTCTGAGATTTGAGTTTTTAATGACAACATATAAATGCTGTAGTAGTTTGTTGTTTGTTTTTTATTTTAAATCTTGGGTTTGATTAAGAAAAGAACAGGTGAATGGATAAAAACAGTGAAACCTAAACACTGGGCTCATCAACTGCTCCGGAGATGAGGTTAGCCTCTGTTACTATGGTGATCTCTCTCTGTGTCACACACACACACACACACACACACACACACACACACACACACACACACACACACACACACACACACACACACACACACGCACACACACACACACTCTCAAATTAGTTCCTATGAAAACCTTTAATGATCAAAACCCTGTTTACACCCCATCTTTACTCCTTTAACCCTCACAGATGCATTCACGTGTTTATTAGTATACTTTATAATTAGCAGATGAAGCTACACAGTCAGGAAGCAGCGGGTCTGATTTCATCCCTTTGCCCTGCACACACACACACACACACACACACTGACGTATCACTGACAGGTTGTGTAACAGCCTTCAGACAGATGCTAGACAGCGACGCCTGACTTATCAAATACTACAAGAGGCATTTATATAGCGTGTCGGAGTGTTATCTGCACTCTCAGTCAGGTTTACGAGGTGTATTAGAGGCAACGATTGCTGGGGTTGGAAGATACCAAATGTTGACTGGAAGATTTAGGTCAGTGGTCTCCAGTTCAGGTTCTACAGGGCCCTATTAAGGATGTTTTAGAGCCAATCCTCGCCCCAGAGGGCCACTACACCACATGTTTTAGTGGTTTCTCTGCTCCAACTCTCCTGAGTTTAATTAAAAGGTGATTAAAAAGCTTTTGTAGAGCTTGATGACCTGCTGAAGAGGTGATTCCACCATTGAATCAGGTGTGCTGGAGCAGAGAAACAACTAAAACATGCTGGATAGGGGATCTCAAGAACCATACCAGCTGATTTAGGTCATAGGCAGTGGAAAATTTATACAACGGATTTGGTTAATTGACAATAGGTCAGAGACAAGTTTAGTATGAAAACTCTCCCTGTTTTCAGCTTTTCAGCTCAGATTTGTGTTATTAGCAGCAGTGTGTCATTAAAGCTGCAATAGCAAATCCTCAAAACAAGCTAACACGGTTACGGAACTCTCACCCCTCCCATCGGCTATCATCCCTGGGCCACGCCCCCTGATATGGGAACCTGCATAGCCAGAGTAAACGAGATAGCGCTAAACACCAGTCTCCATTTACTAGGTCCGTGACTTCAAATGGTGTTTTTCTTTTTGGGACTCTGGTAGTTTGTCCTACAGTTGAAGTGGTAGCAGCCGGCTGTTTCTCCTTCTCTGATATTATTGAGTGGAGAAGCTCTCACACCAGTGGTGTTCTTGATAAATACGTGAGTGTGTGATGAGTGGAGGACCCAGGGAAGTGCAGCATTTTGGTGAGACCGACAACCGGATGGTCCAATAGTTGCTTTCGGACCGAGCCGTGCTATTGGCTGAAGTTTTTAGACAAATGAGAGAGAACCACTTCATTAATTTTTTTTATCTCCACAACATATTTATAGCTAAACTATGTTAGAACGTTGTAAAGAGACATGGAAAAATGTTTTAAAGCAGCAATCCAGAGTTTTACCCTTTCAGGAATTATGTATGATTTTTCAGAAATCCGTAAAAGTGATTATCTTATCATGTAGCGTGATATAATGTAAGCGATACATCTTTTTTTTTTTGCTAAGCCCACCCCAAGCCCTATGAAATACCTGCAATAGGAAACTGAGTGGCGACCAGAATTAACCAATAGCGTTAGACTACGTGCTTCAAATTTAAGGAAGTACCTCGGCTGATGCAGCGTTGATGAACTTTTCACGAACAAGTGAGTCTTTAAAATATAAATATATGAAAACACAACATGACATGAGAATAATAATTGTAAAACAACGTGTTTTAGCTCTGTTTGTCGGCTACAGAAGCACATTCATAAACAAGAAACACGCAGTCGCCATCTTAAATTATCGAGTAAACCCGACTCTTGGTGTGAAACGCTTGTCAGCCACTAGATGGTGCCATCAGATAGAAATACTCCGGAGAGTTACTTTAAGCTAGCTTGTTTAGCAGATTTGCATCTCTAATGAAACGCTCCAAATGTTGACAAATCACTCAAGGTCCAGTGAGATTGCAAAAGTTTGTGCATAGCTTTATTTTCAAGATTTGACTCATTTCCTAGCTTATAAATCTACACAAACTGTAGCGTAGCAAAAGATTTAGTTCTGCAGGTTGGGCTAGCTATGCTCCATTGTAGCCTTAGCAGGTCTACCATTAGCCCGAACAATTTTAGGTCAGGCCAATCACAGCGCTCTGTGTTTGTAGATAGACGTTGGGCTAGCTGAGTACCAAAGCTGCAACAAAGAAAAACTACAAAGGTGGCGTCGGCTCAGGAACGGCACTTGTTTAAAACAGCTTTGGCATCAACTTTGGGCGATTTACACTTGGGCTTTTCTTTGAGGCATGACCAGAAAGAGCTTACTTGTTTGTATTTGATTCCTCTTCTACTACGGTCTATGGCTGACTGCCCCGTTGACTGATTTCCGTAGTGATGAAGATGTCACGTTGTTCTTGCTCTGACTGTTTTTAGCGCTGTCCAATAGCATGCAGAGACTGTTTGAAAGACAACTATAGATTCCACTCCTACGATCGAGCTCTATGGGTCTATTTACATTTATAGGCCACACATTTCCAGTTCCTCAAACTAAAATCATACTTTAAACTCAGACATGAAAGGTGGTATGTCGTGTGCATTCCTTCAAGCAAGGCTTGAATTTTAATTTTAACATCACTCGTGTCAAAATCGATATTTTAATTTCTTGTCTTTTACAGCCACAACACTAAAGTTCCTTAGTTTTAACGTTTGCTGTATTAACTTGTTGAGGCAGCAGCTCATCTAATTAAACTTTTACTGTCTTGATGGGATTTATTTACCAAAAGCATAAAAACATCCCACCTGTGATCCTTCCATGTGTTTTCCATGGGTTGAATGTTTATTCTTTATAAATCTTTAACACAATGCCCACATCAGTAGAGCTGGTTTAAAGAGCAGCTTACCTGCCTCGACTTTACCCAGAGCAACCTTTATTCTCTTCTCTGCTACCTGCAGTATCGACTCAAAGTCCATGACTCAAACACACACACCTGTAAATGCCGATCCGCTTCCTTCCTCTGAAAACCACGCTTCCTAAATCTTCTCCCCAGGCGAGGCCTCAAACGTGGACAGCAACACTCGCCGCGAGTCAAACAGATAGGGCGATTATGTCATGCAGAGCTGTCATCAGGCGAAAGGTTAGCGCAGACGAGGTAAGACTAAAGTCAGCTCAAGTGCGTGTGACTGAGAGGTTAGGGTTAGATATCAGCTGGTGTTTAGAGTTCTCATCTTCAAACTTATACTATAGTATTAAACCCAGTAATTAAACATCTTTTATTCAAGGAGAAACTAACTGAGTTGTTTTTTCTCTGGTTCTTGTCTTCCGCTGTGTGAAAACCCTTCTGAGCGGAGCCTTTGATGCCCCGCTGCTTCCTAAGTGCCCTTGGAAAAAATAACAGTCAGCACTCGTCCTCTCGTGGCAGATACCTGCAGCTAGAGCTGTCCAAACACAACACCCCCACCCCCGACTGGCCTCTTTGGCTCATTGCATCATCTCCAAAATTATCCCGTCGTTTGTCAAGAAACAAAGTTCCTCTTTATGAATTTAACTTGACTAAACCCAGACTCTCACACAAAGCCTTTGCGAGGGTTTTTTGCACGTGTCTTGATGTTTTATATCTCTGAGCCACCACAGGAGTCTGGACCTGGTCTCACACCCTAATTTCCTTCAGTCGGTCAGTCAGAGAAATGTGAGACAGCTTTGGTGTGGGGTTAGTATCTGACCTTTAATAAATAATTTATTTTACAGAATTGTTTTTATGCTCAGATCTTGTACTGATCTCTCTCAAAACACTCAGAAGGACATTTGTATGAACCTAAGAGTTAATGTGAGATCAAGAAAACATATCTGAAATCAAGAAGGAATGTTTTGAGTGTGAACAGGTTGTTTTGAGAGAGAGCAGAATCAGATCTGAGCATGAAAACAACAATTAAAGCTCTTAAAGCAACACAAAAGAGTTTCTCCACTTCTCCCTCCTACTGGTTGAAAGCAGAATTACAACTGTCGTAAACAAACCCTGCCGAAGCCTGCTATAGCTAGTGCTAACAATGAGCTAATGCTAATGCGAGCTAACTGATACTAAATAAGCCACGAAGTAAAAAGATCCACACTGTTGGACAAAAATATTATTACCTACAGGTCCAGTAGCAACAAAGCCAGGAAGTACAGGACATTCTTTAACCCCTTCAGGTGATCTCCTGGGTTTCGATGCCATTTTGCACCTTGTTATCTTCTGCAGAATTTCCACCACATGTTAATATCAACTCAAGCATTTAATTTATCTAAAAACATCTCAACATTTAAGTCCATAAATTGAGTTATGTGTAATAAAGTGAAAAGACACAGGGTAAAAGTATTAAACACATGAAGATAACAAGGTGCAAAATGGCACAGAAAGCCAGATCACCTGAAATCTGTCAGTACTGAGATAGAAGCCCCGCCCCCTATCAGTACTAACTGCTATCAGCTGCTTTAGTCCTGATTGATGACCTATAAAGGCTTCTCATGACCCAGGAGGCACACAGGAAAGTCTTCATGATGGGTAAAAGTAAAGAACTCTCCCAAGATTTTCGTAATCTTATCATTGAAAAGCATTCTGATGGAATGGTTAAAGGAGCATTTCCAGAATGCTGAATGTTCCTGCGAGCACTGTGAGGGCCATTATCCAGAAATGGAAAGAGCATCAGTTCACTATAAACCAACCACAATCAGATGCTCCACGTAAGATTCCTGTCCTAGGAGTTCAAAGAATAATCAGGAGAGTTCTCCAAGAGCCAAGAACCACTCAGGCAGAACTTCAGGAAGACCTTGCATCAGCAGGTTCTGTTGTTTCAAAGAAAACTATAAACAATGCACTGAACCACCATGGCATCCATGCATGCTCACCATGCAAGACTCCATTGCTGAACCAAAAGCATGTTGAGAGTTGGTTAAAGTTTGTGAAACAGCATTTGGAGAAGCCTGTGGACTACTGGGAGACTATAGTTGTCAGATGAAACCAACATTGAACTTTTTGGCTGAAACAGCACTGCCCACCACCCCAAGAACACCATACCAACAGTTAAGTTTGGGGGTGGAAGTATCATGGTGTGGGGTCCTGGCAGACTTCATATTACTGAAGGCAGAATGAATGGAGAGCTGTTCTGGGACATTCTGGATAAAAAATCTGCTGCCATCTACCACAAAGCTGAAGATGAAAAGAGGGTGGACATTTCAGCAAGACGATGATCCCAAACACAAGACCAAGGAAATGATGAACTGGTTTCAAAGAAAGAAAATCAAGTTGCTCGAACGGCCCAGTCAATCACCTGACCTACATAGAACATCTATGGAGAGAGCTGAAGATCAAAGATCATAAAAGGAACCTTCAAGATTTAAAGAGCGTTTGTGTGGAAGAATGGTCCAGAATCACTCCTGATCAACGCAGATGACTGGTCTCTCCATACAAGAGGCGTCCAGAAGCTGGAATCACCAATAAAGACTTTAGTGTTCAATACTTATTCACTTTATTTATTATGACTCGGTTTTTTACTTAAATGTTCTGATTTCTTTGTATGAATTCAATATTTGGCTTAATGGTAAATGGTCTGTATTTCTATTGCATCTTCTAGGGTTTACAACCCCCCAAGGCACTTCACAACACAGTCGTCCATTCACATGCTGGTGATGATGAGCTACATCGTAGCCCTGGGGCGCACTGACGCAGGCGAGGCTACCAAACACTGGCGCCATCGGTCCCTCCGCCCACCACCAGCAGGCAGGGTGGGTTGATGGCAACATCTGGTGGGAATTCTGTGTCAATAGCCCACTTAGAAAAACCCTTACTGATAAAAATGCTGATGTGTCAAATACTGATTGTCCCCACTGTCACCAACAGCTAAGAAGTCCAAGCCTAAGATGCAGAGGCCCTGTCAAGCTTTCTTTACCAGGTCATTACTTCCCACAAAGTCGTCATCTGCAAATGTATCCATAAATCTGCATTTTAACAGCAAAAGGAAGCAGAAAATGTCATTTCTCTGGCGTTAACAGCTTCATACAGGCTGCTCGCTTTCAAACTCACCCACAGTTTTATTATATTGTCAGTGATGACATGCAGTTTGATGACAGGAGACGCTCTGACGGCTCGCTCAAAGTGTCGATTTGATTAAAAAACCATTTATTATAAACGCAGGAGGACCAAGATGGATGACAAGCTGGATAGAACTACAGTCTGTAACTCTAAAAATGTAAAAACGTCACCTAAAATGATGAGCCAAAACATTATGACCACTAGGAGGTAAGATGAGAAACGCACTTCTAACATTTTCATTGCAGAGTTGAATGTTTTTTACCTTTTAGGTGGTTTGTTTACCTGATTGTTGACAATATGGAAGAATAAATGGACTTTCACGACTTTCATGAAAATCTAAAAATGAAACAATTCAACATGGCCGCAGAAATATTTGATCTTAGCAAACACAAAAGTGACTCAAACCTTCCAGAAATTAGGCTCAGATGTGATGTGGTAGTAGCTGAATTGGTTGCAGCTACACCTCTGTCCTATTGTATTCACTCTTATATTGTAACAGCAGAGCAGGTGGTTTAGACGTGCAGGGAGGTAAAAACTAAAAAATTGGAGTTTGAGACCTTACCTCTTAAAATCAGATTTCAATGTTCATAAAAGTTCAGCTCACTCCTGCCCCAGACTGAATCCTTATAAAAAGACTTAATTCCAGTTTTAATCAATCTGTCACTCCTTATATAGTTCTGAACATGTTTTACTTTCTTTTGTTTAATTTTCAGTCAGAAAAAAGGTGATAAAAAAGTTTAACATCACATTTTCACAGCTAAATGGAGTTTTACTAGCAGCTAGCTGTTAGCTGTTAGCTGTTAGCAGCATATGAGTTGCAGTAGAGGCTGGTGAAAAAACGTCTTGTGTTTTTTCATGTGAAAAGATTCTATTCTTAATTCATTGTAAGAATTGAGATTGAACAGCTGGAAAATTACTACAATTCCTAAACAATCATTTATTTCCCTTTCCCAACAAATCTGTTTTACAGATAATCAATAGCTAATCAAATTGACAGATAAATTAGACTAAATTAATACTCAAATAAATACACAGAAATGTATGTTTCTACAAAACAAAAGCATCTGCTGTCCATAATGTCCATTTTTGTCATTATTCACATTTTATTTTGACATTATTTTGTTTTCCAGCTTTGGCTTTTAGTCTCCAACAGCCTGTGTGTCTTAAGTGATCATCTGCTCAAAGCGTGCAACACAAACCGCAATACACAGTTCGACCAGTAGGGGACACTAACACAACATAGAAATTACTGTAAATACAATTTTTTTTTAAATCACATAAAATGAGAACAAATAAATGCATTTTACTGCAACAGCTACAGGTATGATTTCAGCAAATCCTAGGTGTCAGGGAGTGAGAGAGAGAAAGAGAGAGAGAGTGAGAGAGAGAGAGAGAGAGAGAGAGAGAGAGAGAGAGAGAGAGAGAGAGAGAGAGAGAGAGAGAGAGAGAGAGAGAGAGAGAGAGAGAGAGAGAGAGAGAGAGAGAGAGAGAGAGAGAGAGAGAGAGAGAGAGAGAGAGAGAGAGTGACAGAGTGAGAGTGAGGGAGAGAGAGCGAGAGTGAGAGAGAGAGAGAGAGTGACAGAGTGAGAGTGAGGGAGAGAGAGCGAGAGTGAGAGAGTGAGAGAGAGTGAGAGAGCGAGAGTGAGAGTGTGTGTGAGAGAGAGAGTGAGAGAGGTGGGGAGGAAAGGAAATCCAGCACCTTCTAGCTAGGGTGACCAGATCCCAACTCGCCAAATGTGGGACAGAGACTACTGAATGTGGGACAACGTAAAATTCCAATTTAACAAGATAAAGTTAAAAAGTAAAAAAAAAAAACAAAAAAAAAAACTTATTTTCTGCCTTTTAGCTCCAACATCACTGGTAAATATACATAGTTATTATAATTATTATCATCATATATTTCATGTACTATATATTCTATTTGAATTCAACTTGAACAAGCCTGAACAAGACTATTTCACAGCTCCTCTCATTACCACAGCTTAACTCAGGGTCTTTGGACCTTCTAGTGCAGGGGTGGGGAATCCTGGTCCTGGAGGGCCGCTATCCTGCAGGTTTTGTGGTTTTTCTGCTCAAACACACTTGATTCAGTGCTTGAATCACCTGTGCAGCAACTCATCAAGCTCTGCAGAAGCCTGCTAATCACCTGCTAATTGAAATCAGGTGTGTTGAAGCAGGGTTACAAGCAAAACTTGCAGGATACCGGCCCTCCAGGACCAGGGTTCCCTAGTGGTTCTGATTAGCTTTAGCTAAAAGGATTTTAAACCCATCAACTAATTTTAATAATATAGAAAGGCTCACAGTAAAACAAATATGCAGGTTTTAGCAGCTTTTCAGAGTTTTCATTGAATATTTTCCACAACAGAATGACAGTAAAAGTACCAGTAACAATTTTAGATCTATTTAAGTTGGTTTTTAATACATTTTCCAATAAAATCCACAAATATTCATACTTTTTTGCTATTTTTTTCTTAATTCAGAAACAAAATGGTGTTGTTTTTTTCAAAAATGACAACACATCTTTTCTAGTAAATATTTAGGGGAGAGAGAAAAAACATCACTGACTTAAATCTGAAGAAATTCAGATCTAATCTAACAGGGTTCCTTAGAATGACTTTTTCCTCAAATGTCTGAGAAAAATAATGAAGGCTTACATTTAATTTTCTCTTTAATGTGCTTTAAAAGAGTTTAGCTTGTATGTATTTGAAATAAAAATAACTCCAGCACCTTGTGTGTCTTAGAAACTCGTTTGGGACCTGTCTACTTACTGGGAACCTGCTTCAGTTCAGACCAACATATTTTTTTGTGACTCTTGGATTCTCTGCTCTGTTTCATATCAGACTGCGCGCCGTGACACAAAAAAATGACTGAGAAACAACACAAAGACCCTGACAGAGTCTCAATGAACACTTTTAACCCACGAGTTTATTCTAACAGCATTTTCGCCACGGTGTTCATCTTTCCTCCGTTCTCGCTGACGCTTCTGTTTTGGTGGTTCGGGTGTGCGCCCCAAGCGCTCCGGACCGGCGTTAAAGTCCCGCCTCCTGGTTTGACTGACAGCAACAGGCGGCTTTCTCCACACCGTTTATGCAAGATTGAAATTCGGAACGGGAGACTGTCAATGCGGGACATTGTCTCAATTTGCGGGACGTGTGAAAAGTGATGAAAATGCGGGACTGTCCCGCACAAAGCGGGACATCTGGTCACCCTACTTCTAGCATGCTAGCTAGCTGTTAGCTAGCGCCCCAGAGACAATAAATTCAGTGATGCTGATTGGCCCAAAATTCTCCAGTTTTACCTAGCAACCAAACATGATTGGCTGTTTAGCTGCAGCTCAGGGACAATTTTCCCAGCGCCCCTGGAGTGATTTTAGTGAGTCTGTTGGAGGAAAATCACTGTTTAATAAGAGACAGCTGGTGAAATTATGTGTAAATAATTCAGATTGGGTTTAGGGACACACAAGTTAGCTAAACTGACACATTTATATTTGTATTTTTTATCCCTTCATGTCAGGGAGGGCGGCACACTAGCGCCCCCTATGAACGAGCCGCCACTGATGAATTAAGTTGAACTGAATCAACTCAAAAGTGAAGGTAGGTGTCATTAATTAAGCACCTTTAGGTGAGTACTTTCACTATCATAACGCTAGACTGGTTATTGAGAATGATGTTTTATTTTTAAGTGATGGAGTACAGGAGCAAACCTTTAAATCTGCCCGTCACGTTTTTAATAAACATCTCAGAATCTTTAACTTCTGGAGTTTACCTGATTCATGATCTTAGTCATTTAATGTGTTTGCTGCTGAAATCTGAACTGTTCTTTTGCCCTGGCTGAATAAATTACACATCTCAAACATTCAGTTAGAGTTTTCATGTACATAAAAGTGTTTTCTCTGAAATAAGAGACCACAGATGATAAGAATCCTCAAATTCTTGTACGATGAAAAACATTTTTATTAAGCTGAGTGCAAAAGCAGACATTTTCATTCTGAGACTCCAAGCTCATTATAAGTATGTAACTGTATGTTACGACCACATTCATTCATTCATTCTGACTCTTTTCTGACGTTTTAGTTACTTCAAACCTCTATTTAAAAGAAAAAGCATCAAAATGGTCTAGTTGTACCGTCTTAATTCTCCTAATGCTGTAGAATTGCGTGTTTGTTTATGTAAGTTGACCTTTAAGGCCGTGCTGTTTGTTTTTTCCTGCTACGTTTGACATACGTGATGAGTTCAGGAAAAAGCAGATCCGACTGGCAAAGTCGACTTCCTGCAGACTCAGGGTGTTTGGACAGTGAGGCCATGAACTAATGAGCACACACACACACACACACACACACACACACACACACACACACACACACACACACACACACACACACACACACACACACACACACACAGGGCGAACCCCTAAGGGTGGTTTCAGAGGACACGCGTCACTGTGACGGTTTTGTCAACTCATCATCTTTTGAAACAGCAACTCTAAAGTGAAACCACTGCACACAAACTCCTTTTGTTCATTTTTCTAAATCCAGCAGTCTGCTTAATGCACATGTATCCAGTTAAACTGATAAATTAAACTCATGCTGAAATAAAACCGTGCGTTTTATATAGAGAATGTGTGCAAATGTGGGCCATTCACTTGCAGAAACAGATGTGAGCAGGCACCAGCCCCACCGCCATACTCTAGAGTTTAAATAAAATATGGAGCGTGGTGCCTTAATGGCAACCCTCTGAGGAACGCCAGCAGACAAGTGCATGAATGGGAGCGCACGCCTACATGAGCTATAAAAGGTGAAACGTCTGCAGATCCAATCTGGCACAGAAGCTTTGGAGTAACAGCCTGTTTTATTCTGTTTAACAATAACGCTCCATTCAGGCCGGATTATTCCTGAGTCACAACACCAACTAGTCACCGATGACAAAACGGGTTTCTGATCGACAGCTGGACCAAAATATGAAAAATAAAACCCCTGAGTCAGCGTAACCATGCCTTGTTGTGTCCCTAAATGCTGTGTGTGTGTGTGTGTGTGTGTGTGTGTGTGTGTGTGTGTGTGTGTGTGTTCTTTACTAACGAGCAGAGAGATGTTGCTCATATGTTCGCTTTAATTAAAACAGAAAGCGAGTGCTGAGCTGAGGCTGTTGCTGTGAAGTGATGAGGCAAGTTGCAGGATGCTGCGGAGTGCCATTTATGCATTCCAAGTGTGTGTGTGGGGGGGGGGGCGAGATAACATTTCATCGGTTAATTGCAGAACATGACAAAACAACACAAAAGCCAAGTTTCTGACCTCTGGTTTGTGATCGTTTGTGTTTCCGTTGTTTCCACAGAGCTGTGGTTGGTGGGCGTCCACAGGAAATAAAGAACAAACTGGAAGACATTCGTTCCCAGTTGTTTATTTAATAATTGTTCCATTAGTGAAAGGAAATGAGGTGATTGTTAGTTTATTGTGTTTTGCTCCCAGATTAAAATAAATCAAAGCTTTTTGGAAGTTTTTTTGGTTGAAAAATCAGCAAAACTTTTGTCTTCATTCATTTAAAAATGGTTTTCCTTTAACTTGGTAGCTGATTAACGTTTTTCCACTTGGAGGAATTTTTGGGGTTTTTTTTGTGGTGGCTCCTCCAAATCGAGAGGAGCCAGTTGAGGTGGCTCGGGCATCTGGTCAGGATGCCTCCCGGACGCCTTGTTGGTGAGGGCACGTCCAACTGGGAGGAGACCTAAAGGAAGACCCAGGACACGCTGGAGGGACTATGTCTCTCGGCTGGCCAGGGAACACCTTGGGATTCCCCCAGAGGAGCTGGCCCAAGTGGCTGGGGAGAGGGAAGTCTGGGCCTCTCTGCTTAGGCTAACCCGACCCCAGATAAGTGGACGATGGATGGATGGATGGATGGATGGATGGATGGATGGATGGATGGATGGATGGATGGATGGATGGATGGATGGATGGATGGATGGATGGATGGATGGATGGATGGATGGATGGATGGATGGACGGATTTTTCAGTGTTTCTGTGTAAAATTGATAAATATTTAGTCCTATTTGCATGTAGCTTCCTGAAAAGCCTCGGCTCAGAGAAATATAGATTTTCAGTCCAAAAAGGACTCGAGCTAAAGTGTCTTAATACATTTTTAATTTCCTTGTAGCATAAAGGTAGAGAAGATGACCTGAAAAAAGCCATTAAAACAAGCTACATAAAAAAAAATAAACACAATTCAAAGGTTCAGCCCTTTTCTTCAGGCTCCTCCACCTAAGCCTCCATAATACCTGATGATCGCAACATATTTTGTTAAATAACCATTAAGACATAACGTTATCTTATGTATCAAAAAAAAGAGCCACCATGGTGTCGGTTTGCTGCTCTTCCTGTTCGTTAGTTAACGACATCGTTCTGCTCTTCATCAGCATTTTTTTTGGTCATAGCATTTTCAAATAAAGTTTTGTATCTTTGACCTGTTATTGTCACCTTTTCTGCCATAATTCCAAACATAACGCACCTACGTAACGGTATAACAATTTAGTATGTGAGCTGATATAGCTAGCCCGGCTTTGCTTCACTTCCTGTTCAGCTGTTTCAAGCAGAGAACGAACTAGGGACGGTCAGAGGAACAGTTTGATGGATCAGGATCATTTTAGTGCATCTTATTTAAAATATATATATTCTGACTAAAATCATCAGTGTGGCGCTCTCTTCAGGTTAAAGTCTGCTCTACATTTGAATTTGCCCTTACTATTGGCTGATTGGCTGACATAGCTGTTCTGCCCTGGACTGCAGCCGAGTCTGGGCCACGCCTCTGGCTGGGTCACAAGCTGATGACAAATGGTACGAGTCAGAAAGGAAAATCTTTAAGTGGGCGGGTGATGCCGCAGCACCGTCCTCTCAGTCCTCCAGACAATCCCTCCTTTTGGCGCAATTTTCAAACAGGAAGTGTGGGTGGAGTAGGAGTCTGGTAGGGGGTGACTTGCTCTTTAAAAAAAAAGATGTTCACAATGATTGGATGAGGTTTTTACAGAATTTCAGAGATGTTTAAAAAGAGGGCTGACAAATCCTCGAATGGTTAAATTCAATAAATTCTTCAAATAATTTTTTTTTTACTGATTAGAGGTTTCTTTAAATTCACACACTGCAGTCTGAACACATTTTACTGATGCACAACGTGGTAATCTAGGTGCTGTTGAGGAAAATAAAGAAACCAGCAAAGACACAAACCATTGTAAAAGGTAGAAACGCTCCAAAGTTTGGGATCAAGAGTGAAACTATAACCAGACTGGATAATGCTAATGCTAGCTGGTATCACAGTCAAGCAGGGTTTGGAAAAAACACAATGATCGTGAAACTAAGAATGGCTAAACTTTATAAGTGGAAGTAACATACCCACCATCCTGTTTATTTGTAGCTGTCTGCAGCGTTATGGAGCAGCTACATGAGGTTGTTGCTACGAGTCTGGTCCATACTGCTGCATCTATATGGCAAGCTGTTGTAGCATGTAATTTACAAACGCTTCTATCTTTGAATATAATTTTAAATCAGATTATTGCCAACCCGTACATGATAAAATAGCCATCATTACATTGTTACCAGTAGAAATTAAATGTTATTAGCATTTCCAGTACTACTGAAATACATTCAATTCTACGGATCATAGTTTAATTGTGGATGGTGGCTGTTTCTGAAAAGTGATCATAAGAGTGGATTTTTAAACATGAACTCATTAGAATTTTGTCCCCCACTTCAAAGGTTGTCAAACAGATGCATTCGAATACTAAAATATTGAACAGCTGCAGCTCTAATTAAAGTTATTAATTTTTTGACAAAACATTTCATTTATTGGTTGCCATCAGTATTTGGAAAGAATTTTAAGCAATGTGGCAATATAGGAAAAAAACAGACATCTAGTTTTTATCTGGAAGACTTTAAAACTTTCTTCAATCGCCGCTTGAAAAACAACTTTAGATCTTACAAGCTGAAAAGTTTTCAACATAATCACACGAGATTTCCCTCAGAATTCTGACTAAATGTTGTACATTATTCTGCATGGGGATCTACCAACTCCCAAAGACTGTACTGATTTAGGTTCATTTTATTCTGCAATGGGAAAAACTCCAACAAATCCCAAATGTATTCAAAGAAATAATTCATCATTTTCATTAATTTCTAACTGTGACAAAATCTACTGTTTTAAAGGTGTCCGAGAATGCAATTAATCAACAATCTAAAACAGAGCTTTGAGCCTCCAAAAAGCATAAGAACAATTTTTTTGGCTTTCATCTGTCCCAGGAGCCCTGATACAGGCCATTCTAAACCCCCTTACTCAGGCCTTCAGTGAAAAGAGCTGTTTACCCCTCCCACTCGGCCAGGACATGCTGATTGGTTGGTTTCCCCAGAAGGCCTCAGACACATGCAGGTTTGAGGAGGCGTGGCTCCCCCTTATGACGTGTTAAGGAAGGCTTTCTCAGAACTGGAGGTTTTCTCTTGCCTTTTTCAACTTTCTAATTTACATAAAAAACCAGCTCCGGTGGCCTAGTGGTAGAGTGTCCGCCCCGGGACTGGGAGATTAGGGATCGATTCCCGGTCGGGTCATACCAAAGACTTTGAAAAAATGGGACCCAATGCCTCCTCGCTTGACACTCAGCACTAAGGGGTTGGATTGGGGGGTTAAACCACCAAATAGTTCCCGAGCGCAGCCACAGCTGCAGCTCACCGCTCCCCATCATGGGGATGGGTCAAATGCAGAGATGTAATTTCATCATTGTGTGAACACTTGGTACTTTAACTTTAAAAAGTAGGTCAAACACGGCATTGACTTTTTGGCATGCTACTTTTGACCACCCAAGCTGTCTTTATTCAACAACAAGGAAAATGTTGGTTTATATTTTGGGTCCCCTTTAAGGGTTTAAAATCCCGGACGAGCCCCCATTTATGTTACAACCCGGCTTGATGGACCGCAACATAAAACGAAAACTGAACACATTTTGCAGTTTTAGAATATTTTTATTAAAATCAGCCTCCAAAAGGCTTCACCAAAAGGAGGACCTGAGGTGATCCCCCTTAAACTGCACCAAGCAGGCTTTATCCTGCAGCCACTCAGCGCAATCAAGGACTGCACACAGCCAGGCCAATGGGACAGAGGGGCGAAACATGGACATTTACTCTATTTCCTGTTCACCTCAAGCAGTTGTTTAAAACAGGAGTGTATTAGAGACTAGTTAACCAGCAGACAAATGTAGCACTTTTGGTGAAACCAGGGGTCAAATCCTGCAGGAGTCTCTACATTTTTCCACCTGAATATCAATATAATATAAAACTAACACTAATTAATGTTTCTAAAGCAGCAAAGCATGTTCGCTGTGAAATTTTAGAGATTGGAGCTATTTTAAGATACGGTTTGGTCTTGGCTTTGCTCAAACCAGCTCATCGAACTATTTCTCCAACATAGGCCTTCCAGGAATGGTAATTATAATTTTCACTAAAACACATGCTTTAAGATATTTGAGTCTAAAAGTTATTTGGGAGAGTATTTAGTGCAGGAGCAACGTTGTAAAGTTTTGTGCATCACCAGGCAGCACACATTATCTCCTAAATCCTGCAAGCCCTGCTTCAAGCTAGCTTGTCAAATTAGCACAGAGGAACATAAAAGGAAATCTGAGCAGAGCTGGGAGAAAATTTACATAACTAGTGAAGAATCACTTCACAAACTGCAGACGGTGGTGTTCTGGAAGAGATAATAAAGCGTTGCTGCTCTTTTACTGCTTGTTGTTCCTGTTTTGCGACGCTACTTGATGGTTTACTCACACTTTAGGAGAAATGAGGTAGGCTGACAAACCCAGCTTTCCTTAATTACGCTAAAGCACATCTCATGTTTTTCTGATCTTGGACAGGTTTGCCTAGTGGGTGGCAGGATAGCTGGTGTGTTGGCATAGCTGGTTCTACCCCTACGAGGTGCAAGCACTTTTCTAGGAAGAACGCGGTTGCTGATTAGCTGTCATGTGCAAAGCTGGTGTAACTTGCACCTTTCATCCTCTTCTGAAAAAACCTGGGTTAGATGCCTCGTTTCCAGGAAATTTTAGACCCATTTCTAAGCTTCCTTTTATGAGCAAGTTATTGGAGAAATGTGTATACATTCAATTAATGGACTTCTTGAATGAAAATGAATTGTTGGAAACTTTTCAATCCGGCTTCAAAGCACTGCATAGTACTGAGACGGCAATGGTGAGAGTTATGAATGACATTTTGCTTGCCACTGATCATGGCAAGATTGTCCTACTCATTTTGCTTGATGTCACCGCTGCTTTTGACACGGTGGATCACGATGTGCTAATTGACCGCCTTGGACAATATGTGGGAGTCTCAGGTTTGGCCCTAGAATGGTTCAGATCGTACCTTGCAAATAGAACAGTTAGCGTCAGTATGGGTGGTTTTTCGTCTGCCTCTTCACATCTTCCCTGGGGTGTTCCCCAGGGTTCTGTGCTAGGACCGCTGCTGTTTCTGATTTACATTCTTCCGCTGGGGGATATCTTCCGTAACTTTGGTATTAGTTTCCATTTTTTTGCTGACGACTGCCAACTTTATCTCCCCCTAAATGGTAAACATGGCGGTTCTATGGATAACCTAGTGGACTGCCTGTCTGAGGTTAAGAGGTGGTTGTTGGCAAACTTTTTGTGCCTCAACGACGACAAGACAGAGGCAGTCCTATTTGGACCTAATGGCCGTGTTGATGCCGCCTCATATGACTGTGGACCATTTAATTCAAGGGTAAAGACAGCTGTTGTAAACCTTGGAGTTAAACTTGATAATGCCCTGGGCTTTGATGCCCATGTAAATGGAATTGTGTCCTCCTCTTTTTATCATCTATGTCGTTTAGCTAAAGTAAAACCATTTCTGACAAGACACCATTTGGAGATAGTAGTGCATGCTTTTATTACAACTCGAATTGATTACTGCAACTCCATCCTATTTGGGGTAAGCAGGGCAACGTTAGCGAGGCTGCAACTGGTGCAAAATGCGGCTGCAAAGTTTTTAATGGGCAAAAAGAAATTTGACCGTGCTTCTCCAATCTTGGCATCCCTGCACTGGCTGCCTATTGAATTCAGAATTCGTTTTAAAATCCTTTTATTAGTTTTTAGGTCATTTTATGGTTTGGCACCATCATACTTGCAGGCACTGATTCAGCCATATACCCCGTCAAGGGCACTTCGTTCGGACAATAGTCTTTTGCTCTCGGTCCCTAGGACCCGCCTGAAGACAAGAGGAGACAGGGCGTTCTCTGTGGCAGGCCCGAAGCTCTGGAATGAGCTACCCTACTCTGTACGGGCTTCGCCCTCTGTGGCAGTTTTTAAGGGTAGGCTAAAGACATTTTTATTTGATCTGGCCTTTAACTCTGGCCATTAGTCTGTTTTTAGTGTTCCTTACTGTAATTTTGTATGCTGTTTTATTTTTATTTTTATTGTTTTTCATTTTTTATCTTGTTTTTATGTACAGCGCTTTGTTGTCACTCCCGTGCCTGAAAGGAGCTTTATAAATAAAGTTTGAGTTGAGTTGAGTTGAGTTTGAGAAAAATCCTTTCCTGTATAGGAAATGTTGTGTGCCTCCATGCAGCTACGGTTTTAGGGTCAAGAGAGACAAAAGCAAAAAGAGAAATTTTATATATACAGTATATTTTGGTAAAATATTCTAGGGACTGATGGGACTAAATCAGAACTTTCTGGAATGTGTGTGTCCCGTTATATCTGGTTAAAAAAATATGCATATTTGAAAATACATCAAATTAACATGGAGGGGGTAGTGCGATGGTCTGGAGCACTCTGACATGCTCTACATGCTGAACATGAACATTTTCTTCAGTCCATCTCCTGCATTAGCTGCAGAAATGAAATTGATTGGAAAACGATCGGGTCAGAAAAGGCAAGTCTCTTCTACGTCACAGAGAAAATTACTATTCATGGCTCCGCCCACCTCGAACTCCCATGGTAGGGAGAGGACAGAGCATGTCTTGGCTAGTAGAAGCTAACCATTAGCACAACAGGGTGGACCACCTTCAGGCTTGTGTGAGAAAAAACATCAACGTTGCATTTTTTACCCAAGAAAGAAGAACGAACGGAGGCAGCGGAAGAGTCAAGTTGCTTTCCTGTGTGACTTCCTGTCTGGCCCGATCTGAACTGGAGTTTGACCCTGTTCTGGAAGTGTAGCACGTAAAAAATCAGAGGTGTAGACTTGAGTCACGTGACTTGGACTCAAGTGAGATTTGAGTCATTAATTTTATGACTTGACTTGAAAAAACGTTCAATGACTTGGGCTTGACTTGGACTTGAACCAATTTACTTGAAAATACCTAATATTTTACCCAATATCTACTTTGAAACATCTATTAGTTCAAAGTTGCCCACTTATAAGTCATTTCACTCATCCGTATTAACAAAGGGAGACGTCTCTCTGTAGGCTAGTACATGTGCGAGAGCTGCAGTACAGCTAATCAAACTAACCAGATTTAAAAAGAGAGAAGAAGAAGCCGGCCTAACTCTTTGTCTTTGTACCTGGCGCTGCAGCAAACAATGTTTATGCCCAATAGTAATTTATTTTGGTTATATGCACTACAAATTAGTCGACAAATAATCAGTGCAAAATGTAAAGCATGCAAAAACCAACTCTTCTGGAGTTGACAATTTAACACTGGTGTTAGAGTTAATATAGTAACTCTTAACGTACCAACTCTCCAAAAAGAGTTACTGGTGTGGACCCATAAAGACACTTTAAAAGGGTTTGACAGTCTTAATTTGAGCATGTTGTTGTTTAACAGCCAGCTAACTCGTGCCTTGTACCCCTCATGACTGTGGACGGCCAGTGAGAGAGGAACACAAGGAGCAGAGTCCTGAGCATTTAGTGTGAACCATGCTCCCTTTTCTTATTGTGACAGTGGAACGGCACAGCGGTCCCATTCCTGTGACCAGCCTCCTCATTTATGGTGCCAACATGACACAACAAGTAACACTACATTTGCAACAGTGAACAAAGTAATAACTAAGAACAACACAACCCCCAAAATAAACATGCATAAACACCCCAAAATAGAACAACTAACTAAAAACATGACTACCCACAATGCACCTTGCCCACTGCTGCTCCTGCAGCTCTCTGCAGCCAATTGGACCAACACCAGTCCAACTTTTAGATAAAAGGGGTGGGGTCTGCGAATTAACTCTGCAGGTGTTATAGCCACTGTGGGAGTTCACAGTTAGCTTTTCAGGTGTTATGTTGTCCAAAATGACTCCTACAGAGTTGATTAGGAAACACTCCTTTTTAACACTCGGGTTTAACTCTCATGTCAGTGTTACATATCAACTATATAACTGAATGAATACTTTTAAATTAGCTGTGTAAGTTGATAAGTAGACAAATGCATGGTCATATCTGGTGTTAGCACTCTTGGGTGTTTTACGGTAGGGAGCACTTACTACACTTATGACGGTAGTTTGTCTCCGGCATTACAGGAAGTGTTTGTCTTCTTGTTGTTAGCTTGCTGTTCTAGTTCTGAACGACTCATCAAACAAAGGAAAACGCCACGATTGACTCATTATTCACTCCACACATACATTTCACTGTAATATTGAGTTGTTGTGATGAAAAAGCAGCTTGAGATATTTTTAGAGCCGACTTTTTGCTTCTAATTCACTGTTAGCATTGTTAGCTCCAACGTTAGCCTCTAGCCTGCTTCACCCAATATTAGAGTAAAACAAAAAGATGCCGTGGCTTCTTAGGGGTACAAGAAATAACTTCTGGGTCGCTCCTGTTTACTGGAATTGTTTCTTTAAACAACTCTGCAGCCTTTCGCCTCCTGGTGTCGAATTACAAATCTGCAGCGTTAGCTCGTCTGAGACACGGCAACCTCACAAACTACGCCCCGCTTTTGTTTTTCTCAAAAGGAGAAAAACTGCTGAGTGGCCGGCTGAGAATGAAATCTGTGTCAGTGTAACCTTCCTTCCAACACGATTGAAACACTAGTCTGTTTTGTGATTATTTCACTGTAAAATACTTGGAAAAACCTCCTTTAAGTGTGACCAAAAACGTAAAAACACAAGAAATATGCAGAATAGCGTTGATTTATTCATGCCTTTTTCTTTTTGAGTTAAACCTGAATGATAAGCAGCTTGTGACATACAGGGTCTCTATTTATAAATCTTTCCTAAGGTCAATAATGAGATCTTTCAGATGTTTTTAAACAATAACAAAGCCTGACCTTAGACCAAATCTTGTTTCAGATGAAACTGAAGATCATTGAGGTAGTTAGAGCTGTCCGTGGTGCTGAACCTGTAGTTGGCCTGCTGCGTTTTTGCACCGGCGTCAGCTCCAAACCCAAAGGACAGAGCTCCGTAATGACTCACACAGGACAAATAAAGCTGTTTGCCATTTAAGGACAAAGAGAAGACACACCGTTAAAGGCTGACCTCATCGTACAACGCTCGTTGTGCGGTTACATCTTCTCCTCCCTGGGGAACGAGTCACTCCAGGACCTCCAAAGCCTCCGATCATCTTCTGCTGTTTCAGAGGACGGTTTGGGTTGGTGGGTGCTCCGTAGCAGCAGGCAGCTTAAACTTTCTGGCTTCAGATTAATCGGCTCCCAATTGGAAAGCTGCTTCCCTTTGCCAATGGATCAGGAGGACGGGGTTTCAGGCAGAAGTTTTAAAGTTTTTTGCAATGATTAGTGATTACAGATTTTTGTGTTTGAGGACAGAGAACTGGGATTAGGCCAAACAAACATAACATGACAGAGGTTGTTTAATGGCGGGTTCCTCTGTTGTCCCTAAAAAAGCCCAAATCCAGCAGCTCTTCAGCATCAACATGACAGCCTTTCCTCTCCTAGACCCAGAGCTGCCGTAAAGCAGATAAACAAACATATTCCCATCTGCTCAGTGCTCTCCTGGAGGCAGGAGCTGCTTCAGACCCACACACTGAGCAAGGAAAAGGAAAGAGTTGCAACAATTAAGTTTGTGATGAACAACGTGCCTTCTGATGTGATCAGAAATATTTACCCATGAGCACTCGCTGCACCTTTAGAGAGGAAGTCCTGACACCATGCAGGTTTCTGAGCATGCACTTGCTTTTCTGCAGCATCTCTTCCACTCATGAGATTTTTTACTGTATGCTAATAAGTTTCTAAACCCCCCTCCCTCCCCTTTCCTCCCATCCTCACCCCCACCCCCTCCCCTGTAGAGGTCTCACTTGCTGCACAGCTGCGATTGCAGAGAAACACCAGCAACAGTGCAGTCTCCAGAGGAAACACCTAACACCCAATAAAGACTTCTGTCAGACACACACACACACACACACACACACACACACACACACACACACACACACACACACACACACACACACACACACCAAACTCACCAGTTGGGTTCTTGTTTTTCTTGAGGCTCCTGCCACAAAGACACTGCAGCATATGCGATCCTTTGCTGAAAATGTTGTTCCAAATAAACCGCATGGATTTGGCCGAGACGGGGGAGGAGGAAGAGGAGGAGGAAGGAGATGGGCTGAAGAGGGGGGAGGAGGAGGAGGAGGTGGTGAGGGACGAGAGGCGCTCCGGATGCGGCAGCCTAAAATTCACCCACCGCATGGGGGCTGCTACTCCCCCCTGTTTGCATGCCAGCAGAGCCGGCCAGCTGTCGGGCTCAGTTCGGCGGAGCTGCGCGCCCCCGACCTGCACCATAGACAGGAGGAGGAGCAGGAAGCCCGGCTCCTCGCCCGGATCCTCGCCCGCTTTGCCCACAAGCTCGGAGACCAGCAGCCGCACGTACTCCGCGTCGACGTCGCCCCCGTGCGGCAGGAAAAGAGCAAGCGCTGCGGCGGTTTTCTCCCCGATCTCCGCCTCCGGCTGCCCCAGCCGCCGGTGCTCCTCAGCTGCGGAGTCGCTGCTGCTGCCGCCCGGCCGCCGCGGCGCGAAAAGCCCCCGAGCGCTCCTTTTCAAATGGCGTCGTCTGCCGCGCGGCGCGGGGAGAGGAGCGGCAGCGGCGGACAGGCATGCGGCGGCGCTAGCGTGAAGTCGGCTGTACGCGGCGGCTGTCGGCTTCTGCACAAAAAACCATTGCATATTAGTGGGGATGGCAGGGGTCGGTGCGTCCGTCCGTCCGGGAGGCAGGGGGGAGGGAGGGGGAGGAGGGGGAGCCGAGCCGAGCGTCGGTCAGCAAGTCGGTGGCATCACTCTGCCCGTGCAGCAGGAAAGTACTGCAGCAGGGGGGCTCCTGTCCAAAACACACACACACACACACACACACTGAAACACGCTGCTTGTCTCTGAAGCGTGCGCGCGCGCAGCGCCGGCACGGGCAGGTAAATCACTGCAGGAGATGCAACTCTCTGTTTTTCTCCTCCTGAGGAAAAAAAAAGTCCGTATGAATTTTTGAACAAGCCTTTCGTCCTTCACTTCTCAATAATCCATAAGCTCCAATGCGCCAAGATGCTGCTGCTGTCTCCTCTTCCTCTCCTCCTCCTCCTACTCCTCCTCACCTTGGTAGTAATAATAATAAAACGCGGAGCTGCTGGAAGGTGGAATCTTTGACCTGTTCTCCAGAGACTTGCCGGCAAAGACGCAGAAGCGCACCGGCTCCGGTTACCGGCCCTCCCGGTGTCCTACCCGGGGCTCCGGAGTCTTCCTCAGCAGAGACACCGGGAACGACCGACGGTCGGTGAGGTGCGAGAAGGTGCTCCGACTATCGATACGCAAGTAGCAACACTGATAAAAGTAATCACACAAAACATCTGTTCCGGTCTGCAACTTCAAAATAAAAGCCCAATCGATCAAATCGATTTTTTTCAACCAACTCTGTTTTCTGGTTCAAATGAGAAGAGTTGGAGGGTTTTATCTGTCCGGAAAAGTACTTCTACTTCTACTGTTTGGTTATAAATAATAAAACAAAAGATCAAATTAAATACGGGAGCTTTAAATATTTTTTTCTGACCACATATAAAAATGCTTTAAGGCTAAAATCTTTCCCGCATTCATCCTAAAAACAAATAATCTATTTACACATTTAAAAAAGACTCTTATTTTGAAACAAAACCCCACCTCCGGTTCTCCTGCGCGTCTTGCTGCAGCCCTACTGGGAGCATCTGTGTCCAGTAAGTGTAGACACGTGGTTCCCACTGGTTGTTATTTTCAGGGAGATTGGCATCATTTCAAACCAAAAGATGATTGTTTAGTTTTTCCTGCTGCTGAAAGCTTATCAGGAGTCTAAAGGCTAAATATGTCCGCTAAATGCGGCGTTTTGCTGCAAATGCGCACCTGTTGCGCCTCTCCGAAAACATGAAGGCGTTCTAGCCTTTTCTTCATCTGATTTGCGCCTTTTTAGTGAAAATACAACAAAATCTTCACCTGTTGGCTGTTTTTGTGGAATTAAACCTGTTTGTTGGTGACAAACTGGGGGTTTATCTGGGTTTTTGGGTCTGACTGCAGGATGAAGAGTGCTGCAGTGATTTGGAATTCAGAGCTGGCGCTGTCCAGAGTGCTGAATCCACACAAGCTGCCTCACTGACACACACACACACACACACACACACACCCATCAAACACACTGACAGCAGTAAACTGGATTACTTGTCAATATTCTGCAGCGGGAGTCAATCTGAAGCCCAAACTGTTTCATTTACCTCTAAACCAGCAGACATCAGCCCTAAACACCGAGCCAGAGGAAAGACTTTATTACACAAAAAGCTTTAGTGTCATTAAATCCTCCTTTAGAGCTGATCAGACAAGATGCAGACCTTAAAAACATCAATTCATTAAAAGTGTCTAAATAAAAACTGTATGCAGCAATCTGCAAATCTCATAAACTCAGCAAACATCAAATGTTTTCACGTGAAGCAACAACACAGCTCAGAAGAATTGGAATGGGGCCAACAACAAGAAACAGCAGAATGGGTTTTTTGCAGCTACACTGAAAAAAATGATGGACCAAAAAAGTTGACTTTATGTAATTTAATTACATGTAAAATTTCCATGTAACTTTATTACATAAAGTCAATAAAAGATCCACTTTTACCTGTTCTTGTGTTTATTTAGGGTTAGAGGGTCAAATTCTTTAAAAGCCCTAAAAAGTGGGATTCGATTAAGTTTACTAAATTAAATTACTAAAAGTTACGAAAAGTTCTTAGTTTACACTTAAAGCATTTGAATTGAGTTTAACTATTTTGATAAATTACAGTTGTGATTTTATACGTTTTGGTTAAATCTTACACAACTAGGACCAATAATCATTTTTTTGAGTGTAGTTAGGGAGCCTGATTCTCTCAGAATTAAAAGTGAGCATAAATGCACCATTGTGCAAAGAGTTGGGTTCAAAATGTAGGAATAATGCTCCTCAGTGGAACATCTGGATCATCGACAGTTCAGAATAAACGATTCTAGAATGTTGAGGAAAAGTAAACAAGTCCAAACATGAAGGAGTGTTGTTCTACAGACCCAAGGTGCAGACGGAGGCAGAATGGTGATGCAAAACGTTTTATGACAAAATGAAAAGAAACAAATACTTACAAAAGCTGCAGCAGTGAGAGTTTGTGATGCAACAGGAAGCAACGGTGAGACTCATTCAAAATAAAAATAAAAAATATGACTGAGAATAAAGTGGAAAAAATATAAAACAACACAGAATATCCAAATCCATGTCCATTAAAAGAAATTTAACCACCAGTTGAGGTTCACTGCACTAGATGTTTTCCCCACATGTCTCATCAGGGTGTTTCTTTTTTGACAGAGGTCTTTGTGCTCTTTCTGGTTAGAGAAGCTTCTACCTTGGGTACTCTCCCATGGAAGCCATTTTTAACCTCTCTTTCTTATCAGAATCATGACCTTTGACCTTAACCTATTGAGGCCCGCAGGACTTTAGATGTTGTTCTGGGCTATTTTGCTGCAGAATTTCTTCAAAATACTTGAGATAGACTTTATAAAGTCAGATAGGTTGTATCTACTGCTCTGGCACTTACCGGGCCTGGTGTGGCTGGTGAAATGAGTCTGAGCTTTCTAAGTAAAGTTTGGGTTTAAGAAGGGGTGCAATCACTTTTCCAGATAGGTCCAGGTGAGTTTCAATAGCTAAAACAATTACTCACTAAAAAATGAAATCTTTTTTAAAGTACATTTCAGATATCTGTCTGTAAAACGATCTAAAAAATGGAAGCGTGACAACAAAAAGCAAAAAACACAAGGGGATCATGTTTTTCCAGAGCAAAGATGTTTTTTTAAAAAATCATCAAACCAACCCCCGACCCTCACCTCAAAACTGTGATCTGTTACATTTTATATTTGCATAAAATTCAAATAAAGAATTTGAAGCTAAAGTCGTTTGCTCACAAAGATCACGCCAATCATTTTCTGGGAGCGCCACCAGCCCGTGACTGCCAAGCATGACTTTGAGTCTGGGCAGGACGTTTGCATTTTTAAATCTCAGCTGGCAGAAAAGACTGATTACTAAACAGAACTTTCTGGAGATCCCGTTAGCCGTGTGGCGGCGCCGGCTAACGGGTCCTCACAAACACACACGAGGACGACCTGGCAGACTGAAATCAGGGCAAAATGTCAACTGAACAACAAACATTAGAAGCTGGAGCTAAAGCGGTGATGTTAGGATGGCAGCAGCAGATTAAAGTATTTGTGAGATAAATAATCCCATAAAGCAAAGGTGATTTATAATCCACACAGGATTTTCCTCTGAGAGGCAGATTTGTTGACTGAAAGCCTCGACCTCTCACAGAGCTGCTGATCTATTGATCTGTTGGCTCGGGCAGAAATCCACAGCAAGGACCCACGCAGGGTTCATTAAAGGCAACAGCAGCTATGATGGGGCTGCAGGAAGTGCAAATAAATAAAAATAAACAATAATACTAGTCTGCACTCTAAAAAATAAAACTGACATTTACTTAAAATGTTGTGATGCAACATGTTTACACTCAAAAATATTAAATTAATCAATTGAAAAACTAAAGCTTAAATAAGTAATGATTAAATTAATAACGGTTGGTGGTGCAATAACATAAAAATTAGTAAATTTACCTGAAATTTTAAGTAAAAATATTAGTATGGTTATGTAAAAACTACATAACTTACTTTATTTTTGAACTGCACTCAACCAAATTGGGCTTAAAATGAAATGTTAATTTTATTGTATTTGACTGGTTGTTCTAGGAAAAAGAAATTAAACCGTTTAATGGAGATGCATTCAAAACGTCCCATTATGTGAAACAATAGTATGTACAATGCACAGAGGTGATTCTTTCTGATCTTTGACTGAAGATCCCTCGAGATTCACATCCATCCAGAGTGTTTTAGTTGTTTTCCTGCTCCAACACTTCTGGTTTGAATCAGTGCTGATTAACAGGTTTCTGCGGAGCTCGATGAGCTGCTGAACAGGTGATTCAACCGTTGAATCAGGTGTGCTGGAGCAGGGAAACTCAAACATGCTGGATATAGAGGCTCTCGTGGACTGGAGCTGTTTTAAGCTGTTGTTGAAGATAAATAATACTGATTCAATATGGCCAAATTAAATTATTATTTAAATGTTATTCAGAGATGTTATCAGGGTCATCTAGCTTATATTTAAAGTTATATTTACCAAGCCTCAGGATTACTTTTTAGAGTGTGCATGGTGGTTTACTCAGTTTTGTTCTACTTCCAGGTGTGACAATAAAAGATTATTCTATTCTATTCTATTCTATTCTATTCTATTGAGTAGAATATAATCTATTCTATTCTATTTTATTCTATTCTATTCTATTCTATTCTATTCTATTCTATTCTATTCTATTCTATTGAGTAGAATATAATCTATTCTATTCTGCTGTTAAACACATCCTAGTTATTAGTTATAATGATGAATTTCACAAAAATTAAAGATTATCTGCAAAACACAAAAAATGGAAGCATTTAAATGAATTAATTCATTAATTAATTGATTGATTGATTGATTAAAACATTCTACACGCATTTTTAGTTTTGACCGGAAGGGGGCGGTGTTGAATTAACATGACTCTCATGTCGGCTGTATTTTAAGAGCAACGAAGAAGACGCAGGCGCAGTTTGATGTCGGGCAGCTTTGTTTGTTTACAGCACTGGGTAATCGATTTTGTTTTGTTTTCCTCAGTCACAGTTCTTACTGTTTATAGAAGCGTGGTGCTTTTGCCTGATAGTGAGTGGATGTGGAGTCGGTTTTAACGTGTGTGTGTTTGTTGTTCACAGCTGACTCGTTATGGAGCGATGCTGTAGGTAGGAAGAGCAACGTTTAAGCTAAGCTCGCAGCTTTTTGCTAATTTTGCGTTAACTTTGCAAACTGCCTCGAAAGAAGAGCTAACATACTCTTGCGTTTTTCTTTTGGTTTAAAGTTGAACACCTGAATTAAAGGAGCTGTTTGGTTTCGCTGCTAATGCTCGTGTTTGGTCTGGCTCGAGTGAAGGGAACGTCTCACCAAACTTCACTCACAAAATTCAGCAATTTAGGAAATTTCGCTTGTTTTAAAACAAAACGCCAAATAAACCACACATATCTTTTTGGCGTGTATATTTTAAGAATTCCGTTTTTATTTTAAAATAAAGTGACGTGTTTTAATGTGATTAGACGTCATTTAAACTCAAACCGCACATGAAGCATGTCCTGCTTCGCTTTCCGTCCCTCACCTCCATAACAGGAAATGCTGCTTTTTATGCTATAGATGAAGGAATTTTGTGTTTTTATATAGTTTGTAAACCAAATCGCTTGTTGCATTCATCAAATGTTGTTTCTGGTTTGATTATTTGATGAAAAAAGGTGGAAAAAAGTAAATTTCTCACCAAAAATCGCCTTTTTTAACCAATATTTTCCTGTTGTTTCATTTAAAGTGTCAGCAGGGATGGTTCTGACCCTTGCTCATCGCCTCCGCCAGCATCACCACCTCCTCCTAATTTCCTCCCATCCCCTCTTCATCCGGTGCCCCCCTCCTCTCCCCCATCACCCATAACTCCTCCTCATCATCACCAGCCAGATCAAGGAGAGCTGGGTTTAGCTGCAGCAATGGTGGATGTCGGTAAGTGGCCTCTGTTGTCAGTGCTGAGCACTCAGGAGCAAGCTGCAGTCCGACAGGCTTGCGTCTTTGGAACATCAGCGAATGAAGCCATCTACATCACGCATGCAAATGAGGTGTGTTTGATGAACCTTCAGTTTCTAGTTGCCTGTACTTATATCGTTTATATTTATGCTGACGTGTGTATTGTTTATTTGTCAGGTATTTGTGTTTGGGTTGAACTGCAGTGGCTGCCTTGGGACGGGAGACAGCGTCAGCTTGATTGTACCAAAAAAACTGGATTTTCTTCAAGGAAAGAAGGTCGTCAGCCTGAGTTATGGCAGCGGACCCCACGTCCTGTTAGCTACCGAAGGCAGGTCATCGCTCGTTATGCTGGCTGTGGGATTTATTTACTGTCTCACCTTTACATTAAAGCAGCAATCTGGAGTTTTCACCTTTATGATTATTTTAGAAATCTATAAAAGTAATAGTCTTACCCTGTACAGTGATATTGGGCAATATGTCTAATTATTTATTTTTTGATAAGCCCTAACGGATGACTCTGGCTACCGCAGACTCATAAAATATCCTGAGCATCGTTGACTCTGGCCCTTCCTGTCAAGTGCACTCAATATGCACTCCCAGGTATTTGTAATCCTCCATTATGTCCACTTCAACCTCCATGGATAGAAGCCGAGGCCACAGGTGATCTTGACCTGAAGTCAACAATGAGCTCCTTAGTCATTGTCACGTTCAGCCGTAGACGGTTCTGCTCACACCATGTGACAAAGGAGTCCACCTCTGCTCAATACGCCATCTCCTCACCCCCAATAATACAAACCACCACTGCAGAGTCATCAGAAAACCTCTGAAGGTGGCAGGTCTCACTACAGTAATGGAAGTCTGTGGTATAGAGGGTGAAGAAGAAAGGGGAGAGAGCAGTTCCTTGTGGAACCCCAACGTTGCAGACCGCTGTATCCCATATAAGTCCTGAAGGAACACCTACTGCGGTCTCTGTGTGTGTAATCCACCATCCAGGACACAAGTGAGCCACCTGCATCGCTGTCGATCAGGAGAGGGGCTTAAGGTGCGATGCATTTTTTTGCCTCTAGAGGGTGCCGTTGGAGAAAAAACCTCCAGATTTTTTGCTCTAATGCAAATTTGTGCTTATTTTGAGATTATGTTGATAATGAAACTGCTTCAGGCTCTTTATGTGGGGATCTTCTCTAGTTGGATCTTGGATCATTTTAGTAATCTACCAATCAAACAGTTTGGTTTAACTGTGTGTAGAAAATCCAACCCAAGCTAGTTTGGTTTTGATATTTTTACTTGAATACAACTTACCATACCATACCCATACCATTTTATTTATATAGCGCTTTTAACGGTATTACAACCAACCAAAGCGCTTCACATGAAAAAATAAAAAAATTTAAATTAAAAAACACAAGCTAAAATAGTCCTGTGCTACATAAAAATAATTAAAAAACAATTAAAAGCATTAAAAAAAAGCAACAAACTAAAACCAATAAAACAGAGTAAAACCATAATATAAAATACACAGATTTAAAATTGAACAAACAAGGTGGAAAAACTTAAGGATGAGTTAGTGCTTTGTGGTTTGGGAGTTGAAGGCCAGGGAGAAGTAGTGGGTTTTTAGGTGTGATTTAAAAACGGCGATAGAGGGCGCTTGCCTAACCTGAAGAGGTAATGAGTTCCAGAGTTTTGGGGCACAGGCAGAAAAAGCCCTTTCCCCGCGGGTCTTCAAACGTGCCTTAGGGACGGTTAGGAGGAGCTGATCTTCAGACCTAAGAGCACGAGGAGGGTGGTAGAAATGGAGGAGTTCACTCAGATAGGGAGGGGCCTGACTGTTCAACGATTTGTATGCAAGAAGCAGAATTTTGAAATTGATCCTGAACTGAACTGGCAACCAATGGAGTGATTTAAGAATGAGTGTAATGTGCTGTCTTCTGTCAGCTCCAGTCAGGAACCTTGCTGCTGAGTTCTGGACGAGCTGAAGTCTGGACAGAGCAGCTTTACTGATGCCATACAAGCAGGAGTTGGAATAATCTAGCCGGGAAGTGATGAAGGCGTGAATCACAGATTGTAGAAGACGGGCACTCAGGATGGGCTTTAATTTAGAAATTTGCCTGAGGTGGTAAAAGCAGGACCTGACTGTGCTATTGACCTGAGCTTCCATCTTCAGAACCGGGTCCATTTTTATTCCAAGGTTGGAAACAGTAGAAGTGACATTACGAGACAGATAGTGGAGGTCGGGTTGCTCTGACATTGACGGGACTAAAAACAATTACCTCTGTTTTAGAGTCATTCAAATGGAGGAAGTTCTCAGCCAGCCATTGCTTGACATCATGAAGACAATCAAACAGAGGTTTAGTGGAGTCAGTGGGTTTAAGTGAAAAATAGATTTGGCAGTCGTCTGCGTATAGATGGTATGAAACAGCATGCTGTCTGTGATTGGCTCCCAAGGGCAGAATATAAAGGCAGAACAGTAACGGGCCGAGGATGGACCCTTGAGGGACCCCCCAGGGAAGGGAGACTGACTGGGAAGAGTAGTCATCCAGCATGACCCTGAGGGACCTGTTAGAAAAGTAAGACCTAAACCAGTCTAGGGCCGAACCTGAAATGCCAGCCCAAGTGTGTAGTCTAGAGATCAAGATGTTATGATCGATCGTATCAAAGGCTGCTGATAGATCCAGAAGTACCAGAACCACATGGAACCCTGAATCCAAAGCCAGAAAGATGTCATTAAACACACGAACATGAGCAGTTTCAGTGCTGTGCTGTTGTCTAAGCCCAGACTGAAAAGTGTCCATTACTTGATGGTCATTTAGATGTAGGACTAACTGTTCATGCACGGCTTTCTCAAGTACCTTAGATAAAAATGGTAATTTGGAAATTGGTCGGAGATTAGAGAAATTAGCTAATTACAGGAAGTGTTTTCCTGCTGTTTTTATTTTTGGTCCTACCTGCGATGTTTAGTTAGAAGGATGCGCTCGTTCAGGACCAACAGTTAAAACTTCCTGTTTCTTCATCACAGATGGTCAGCTGTTCGCCTGGGGCCACAACGGTTACAGCCAGCTGGGCAACAGCACGACCAATGCGGGCCTGTCCCCGCTGCTCATCACCAACAACCTGCAGAGTAAGAAAGTGACGGAGGTGGCGTGTGGCTCGCATCATTCTCTGGCCCTCACTCAGGATGGAGATGTAAGACGTTTTTCTGTTTATCAGCTCTTTTTGAGTAAATGACTCTCATACAAACCGTACTGATGCATGAACGTCCTTCCTTCCTGTAGGTGTTTGCGTGGGGTTATAATAACTGTGGCCAGGTGGGTTCGGGCTCCACAACCAACCAGCCGTACCCCAGGAAGGTCACTGGCTGCCTCCAGGGGAAGGCTGCAGTGGGAATCACGTGTGGACAGACGTCCTCCTTGGCTTTGATCGACAACGGAGAGGTGAAGATTTCATTTTTAATGTTTCTTATCATCTTGAGAAGTAAGAAAACGGGATTGCTTCATCTCTTTTTTTCAGGTCTACGGCTGGGGCTACAACGGGAACGGGCAGCTGGGCGTTGGGAATAATGGAAACCAGCTGTCTCCTTGTCGCCTGGCTACACTCCAGGGGCTGTGCATTCAGCAGGTAAACATCAGTGAGCAGAAACATTTCTGCATGTGAGTATTTAGCTTTAAAGGCTCCTAAGTCTGGTCTGTTCTCCAGATTGTTGCAGGCTACGCACACTGCCTGGCGCTAACGGATGAAGGGCTGCTGTACGCCTGGGGAGCAAATACTTATGGCCAGCTGGGAACTCGAAACAAGAGCAACCACCTCAGCCCCGTACAAGTCATGGTCGACAAAGAGCGGTACGCTGGAGAGGACGCCTTGTTGTTTTGTTTAGTGATGGTCTCTCCCATCCTGTTAAGTTGGACCCTTCCTGTCTTTGTTTCCACCCTCTGTGCTTTAACTTCTTTATAACACAAGGCTCAAACAAAGGAAAGTGGTCATTAGTGTTTTTCTACGTTCTTTATTAACTCGTCTCTAATCCTACAGGGTTGTAGAAGTTGCCGCCTGCCACTCTACACACACCTCAGCAGCTAAGACTCAAAGCGGGAAGGTACGTATGCACTCTGTATCGTGTACTACATTTACTAGCCTTTTAGGTTTAATGGAGACGGTCTGTAAATGTGACGAGAAATCCTAAAGCAGATGATTATGAGGGATCTCTGATAGGATGATTCTAAATCAGTGTGGAGCAAAGTTTTAACCTGAAGGTGGAGATATAAACATGGTTTTTGCCTGTAATATTACATTTTAAGTAAGTTGCACTAAACTGCCAAAATAATGATCACACATGTCTACAGCACTACTAGACATTCATCTATACAGGTTATCAGCAAAAACAAAAGTTGATTTAGGTGTTACTCGCTCTTTAATTACTATAGCAACAAGTTATTTAACCCCAGCTGATGCAATGAGTAGTTTCTCTTTAAAAGCCACGGCCCGGGGTTGGTTTAAGAAGGCTTGACTCGTTGGGATCTAGAAGAGAAAACATTTGGAGATTACAGAAACTCTGTTAAGAACTGGATTATTAAACCTTGAAGGGAAGTGGGGAACCATCGCCTTCGAGGAGAAATGTGGCGGTCACTTAAACGTTTGGTGAAATCAAACCAAAGGAAAACAGTATAAATCAGATCTGTTCTGATAAGGAAAGGAACCTCTGGGACTAAAGGCTGTGTAGCCAGAAACAAACCACTGATCAGGAGAAAGGAAGCTTCAGTTTTCTAAAGATTCTGGAGAAGGTCTGATGAGTCCAGACTGACCCTGATCCAGAGTGACGGGTGCATCAGGGTAAGAAGAGAGGCTGGTGCCTACTCTACAAACCTGTGGAGGCGGTCTATGATCTGGTGTTCCTGCAGATGGTCAGGTCTAGGTTCAGCAACAGAACCAGTCAGCTGACTGCCAGAATAAACTGAATAACCAGGTTCCATCCATGGATTTTTCCCCCCGCATGGCTCGGGCGTGTTCATCAGGATCAGTCAATGGTAGAGTCACGTTGCTGTTAGCCAATCAGGCTGACGTCCTGTAGTGGGCCCTGTGCTCACTGCCCAGCACCGTAGAGCTCGACTGGCATTTGCTCAAGAACACCAGAATTGGCAAGTCCGCCACTGTCGCCCTGTACTTTTTACAGACGAGAGCAGGTTCACCCTGAGCACCTGTGATGGACGTGAAAGAGTCTGGAGAAGACAAGGAGAACGTTATGCTGCCTGCAACGTCGTTCAACATGACAGGTTTGGTGGTGGGTCAGTGATGGTCTGGGGAGGCATATCCATGGAGGGACGCACAGACCTCTACTGCCTAGGAAATGGTGCTCTGACTGCCATAAGGTATCAAGATGAAATCCTTCAACCCTTTGTCAGACCCTACGCTGATGCAGTAGGTCCTGGTTTTCTCCTAATGCACGACAATGCCCGGCCTCATGTGGCAAGAGTATGCAGGCAGTACCTGGAGGATGAAGGAATTGAAACAATTGAATGGCCTTCACGATCCCCTGACTTAAACCCAATAGAACATCTGTGGGACATTATGTTTCGGTCCATTAGGCGGCGCCAGGTTGCTCCTCAGACTGTACAAGAGCTCAGGGATGCCCTCACACAGATCTGGGAGGAAATGCCACAAGACACCATCCGTTGTCTCATTAGGAGCATGCCCCGACGTTGTCAAGCATGCACACAAGCTCGTGGGGGCCACACAAGATACTGAAAAGCATTTTGAGTTGCAGAAATGAAGTTTTTGAAATAATGGACTAGCCTGCCACATCTTCATTTCACTCTGATTTTAGGGTGTCTACACAATTGAGCCCTCTGTAGGCTGAACACTTTTATTTCCATTAAAAGACTTGGCATCCTTTTGTTCCTAAGACATTGCCCTGTCGTTATTTGTATAGATATCCAACTTCATATTGAGATCTGATGTATCTAATGTGTTACTTTAATTTTTGTGAGCAGTGTATTTAAAAAAATGCGACAGTAGCAGAGGAGTAAAGTGTCTGCCCCTTAATCGGAAGGTTGCAGGTTTGAGCCCCGTTCAGTCTGTCACTGTCGTTGTGTCCTTGGGCAAGACACTTAACCCCATCACCTGCTGGTGGTGATCGGAGCTTCTGTCAGTGCGCCCCAGAGCAGCTGTAGCTACAATGTAGCTCATCACCACAAGGGTGTGAATGTGCATGGGGAATGACTGACTGTGTTGTAAAGTGTCTTGGGGGGCCCTAGGACTCTAGAAGGTGCTATATCAAATACAGACCATTTACCATTTAAAAAAACGTCGTCTTTAACCTCATTGAGAATCTTTGAGATGTTCTGGAGAAGGCTTTGCGTGGTCGTCTGACTCCCATCATCAAGTCTTGGTGAAAAACTAATGCAGCACTTAGTTGGAAATGAATCTGGTGACATGGCAGACGCTTATAGCAACAATGCTACAGCAACGTCACGCCTTAATCATAGCTAAAGGCGGTCCAGTTCAAATATTAGTGTGTGACCCGTTTTTGGGAGGCCAGGCTGTGAATAAAGACGCGATCTGATACGAGACGGTGAGATAAGATAACATCGGATATGATGCTGTGAGATGAGATTTGATGATGATGAATTATGTTGAGATTTGATGCAGTAAATACAATACGATAAAAAGAGATTCACAATTAGTTACTATAACACATCAGTTCAGATACATTGAGATGAGAATATGGTATGATAAGATCGGGTTACATAAATACCATGACCATAAGGTAAAATGATATAGACGACATAAGAAACATCAGCTCTGCATCAGGACTCTACTGGTGTGTGTTGGCTCTGTATGAGGAAATGTAACCCTTTAGTCTGTATACCACCACCACCATTAGGTTTTCCCGTGTTGACCTCTTACATCATTCAGGTGTTTATGTGGGGTCAGTGTCGAGGACAATCCATCGTCCTGCCTCACCTAACGCACTTCACCGTCACCGACGATGTTTTCGCCTGCTTCGCTACTCCCTCTGTGATGTGGCGCCTCTTGTCCGTGGGTGAGACGAATTAAATCAGTGCAAGATGAATAAATCTAGGTATAAGACGCGATGCACTGAACTGTCTGGTTTCGTTCCAGAGCACGATGACTTCATGACGGCGTCCGAGGCTCTCAGGAAGGAGTTTGACAGTACAGAAACGTCCGACCTAAAGTTCAGCGTCGATGGCAAATACATCCATGTTCATAAAGCAATACTGAAGATCAGGTGGGTCTGTTACATTCCAGGTGTAACAAGTAAAAATGAGTTTTTCTGTCTTTAAAAACGTCAGAATTAGGGTGTGAGTTAATTTGTTTTGCGTGCCAGTAGATGTGAGCACTTCCGCTCAATGTTTCGCTCCCAGTGGACGGAGGATCAGCAGGATGTGATCGAGATCGGACAGTTCTCCTACCCCGTCTACAGATCCTTCCTACAGTTCCTCTACACCGACACCGTGGAGCTGCCTCCCGAGGACGCCATCGGTTAGCCTGCTTATGCTTTTCAAATGTCTCGTTTGTTTTTCAAGCATATGTCTATCGTCTTCTTGTTCTTGGGTTGGCTGCAGGCTTGTTGGATCTGGCCACGTCTTACTGTGAGAATCGGTTAAAACGTCTGTGTCAGCAGATCATCAAGAGAGGGATCAGTGTGGAAAACGCCTTCACCCTGTTGTCTGCAGCCATACGATACGATGCAGAGGTACTGCTCCTGTTGTGTGTTAGTAGCTACATGTTAGCGTTTTCTTATGCATTTATGTCATTTCAGTGACACCTGGTGCTGCATCTCTATTATTACATTCTGTTACCACTTTCAGTTTAAAGGTAGGGTTGGAGTTCCTGAAAGGCTGTTCAAGCAAGCTACATTTAGAAAAAACACAGTTCAAAGGTCCAAACCCCTTTTTTCAGGGTTCTCCTCTTAAGCCACGCCTCCAGAATACAGAAGAACAATGGACACAACGGATAACAACCATAAAAACATAACGTCATCTTCCCTTTTTGACCTGCTGTCCCCTTTTCTGCCATCATTTCTTTTGTAATGCACCTACTGTAACAGCTGCAGAGACTCTAGGTTTCTGAAGGAGTCCTCATAGTCTGAGACACTGGGACCTAGATCAGAGATTCAGCATGTAGGACTGAGCTTGTTACACTGGAAACCCCCTCTGATACTTCCATTTAGGCTACGTAACCTTATAACAACTTAGTATGCTAGCTAACATGGCTAGCCCGGCTCTGGCTTAACTTCCTGTTCAGCTGCTTCAAGCCAAGAACACGTGATTCGTACACATAGAGGCCAAATCCCAAAACTTGCACTGCGCCCTTCTGTGAAGTGCACTTAGAGGAGGTGCACAGTGATGCTGCGTTCACACCGGGCTTGACGTTTGCGTCAAGCAACGCATACTTCGTGGCGTTTTGACGCCTATATATTTTTGACGTTGACGCAGCCTGCGTTGAAGCAGCTTGCGTTGGCGCAGCTTGCTTTGACGGTTGCGTCAGCCCTACGGGGAGGGGAAGGGAGGACAGAGCGCGTGCACGGCTCTCTGTTGCCGGATGTTTGTAACAATGGCGGATCGTTAACGTTGAAAAAACACTCACCCGACACGCCAAGTTCTCCAGCAACCTTCCTCCAAGCAAGGTCCTTTTTATTCCGATCTCGGTAGGCGTAGCAGGTTGGGTCATACAGTTCACGCTGGTTACAAACAGCTACGATCAGTTTCTCCTCCATTGCTGAATGAATTCGCCTTCTTCCCTCGCTCTGCTGTGGCGTATCAACTCGCGCTCTGATTGGTTGACGCTTGTAAAGCGACGCAGAAATTTCAGCTAGCTGAACTTGCTTGACGTTTGCGTTGCAAGCGTTGGGACGCAAGCGTCAAAGCTTGAAAAGCGTGAAAAGTATCAAGCTTTGACGCGCCCAACGCTCACAAAGCGACGCAGGGACGTTAAAGCAGCTCTGACGCCCGGTGTGAACGCAGCATAAGGCTTTGCGTGCGTAGTACACAAGTGTGCTGAATTCGGACAAGTGTGCTGAATTCGGACAGGGAGCATTGCGTCATCGACGCGTGCTGGGATGCCGGTCGCTGTTTGTGCTACTTTTTAAAAAATCTTTATTAGCAACTTTCAAACAAACAATTATTTGACTAAATTTAAATTCATTGCTGTCCACGTTAAATCTTAGTCTAAAACAGGGGAAGGCAATCCTGGTCCTGGAGTGCCGCTAACCAGCATGCTTTAGTTTTTCCCTGTTCCAACACACCTGATTTAAATCAGTAGGTGATTAACAGGCTTCTGCAGAGCTTAATAACTTGGTGAACAGGTGACTCAACCATTCAATTAGGTGTGTTGGAGCTAAAACATGCTGGATAATGGCACTCCAGGACCAGGATTGCCTACCCCTGGTTTAAAACATTAAGAGCATGAATAAATATCATTAATCATCTTAAAATGAACTTCTTTCATTTGAAAATACAGGTCCTTCTCAAAAAATTAGCATATTGTGATAAAGTTCATTATTTTCTGTAATGTACTGATAAACATTAGACTTTCATATATTTTAGATTCATTACACACAACTGAAGTAGTTCAAGCCATTTATTGGTTTAATATTGATGATTTTGGCATACAGCTCATGAAAACCCAAAATTCCTATCTCAAAAAATGAGCATATCATGAAAAGGTTCTCTAAACGAGCTATTAACCTAATCATCTGAATCAACTAATTAACTCTAAACACCTGCCAGTGATTTCTGAGGCTTTTAAAAACTCCCAGCCTGGTTCATTACTCAAAACCGCAACCATGGGTAAGACTGCCGACCTGACTGCTGTCCAGAAGGCCTTCATTGACACCCTCAAGCAAGAGGGTAAGACACAGAAAGACATTTCTGAACCAATAGGCTGTTCCCAGAGTGCTGTATCAAGGCACCACAGTGGGAAGTCTGTGGGAAGGAAAAAGTGTGGCAGAAAACGCTGCACAACGAGAAGAGGTGACCGGACCCTGAGGAAGATTGTGGAGAAGGACCGATTCCAGACCTTGGGGGACCTGCGGAAGCAGTGGACTGAGTCTGGAGTGAAAACATCCAGAGCCACCGTGTACAGGCGTGTGCAGGAAATGGGCTACAGGTGCCGCATTCCCCAGGTCAAGCCACTTTTGAACCAGAAACAGCGGCAGAAGCGCCTGACCTGGGCTACAGTGAAGCAGCACTGGCCTGTTGCTCAGTGGTCCAAAGTACTTTTTTCGGATGAAAGCAAATTTTGCATGTCATTCGGAAATCAAGGTGCCAGAGTCTGGAGGAAGACTGGGCAGAGGGAAATGCCAAAATGCCTGAAGTCCAGTGTCAAGTACCCACAGTCAGTGATGGTCTGGGGTGCCATGTCAGCTGCTGGTGTTGGTCCACTGTGTTTTATCAAGGGCAGGGTCAATGCAGCTAGCTATCAGGAGATTTTGGAGCACTTCATGCTTCCATCTGCTGAAAAGCTCACAGTGCCAAAACCACTGGTAAATGGTTTACTGACCATGGTATTACTGTGCTCAATTGGCCTGCCAACTCTCCTGACCTGAACCCCATAGAGAATCTGTGGGATATTGTGAAGAGAAAGTTGAGAGATGCAAGACCCAACACTCTGAATGAGCTTAAGGCCGCTATCGAAGCATCCTGGGCCTCCATAACACCTCAGCAGTGCCACAGGCTGATTGCCTCCATGCCACGCCGCACTGAAGCAGTCATTTCTGCAAAAGGATTCCCGACCAAGTATTGAGTGCATAACTGAACATAATTATTTGAAGGTTGACCTTTTTTGTATTTTCTTTTATTGGTCGGTTGGAATATGCTAATTTTATGAGATAGGAATTTTGGATTTTCATGAGCTGTATGCCACAATCATCAATATTAAAACAATAAACGGCTTGAACTACTTCAGTTGTGTGTAATGAATCTAAAATATATGAAAGTCTAATGTTTACAGAAAATAATGAACTTTATCACAATATGCTAATTTTTTGAGAAGGACCTGTACATGTTTTAAGAAAAGACACTTGAGCCATTGCTCCGCCTTCTTCTCAAAATTCCCACGCAGCAATGGATTGTGGGTAACACCTGGTGAAGTGAGGATCAAGGGTGCGAAAGGGGCGTGGTCACCTTCTGCACTTGAGAATCGGGACACCCTACGCACTCGCACCCCTGGCCGGGAACGCGGATTTGAAGGGCCCATGGGTGGAAGTGCGAGTATTGGGATTGGGCCAGAGAGTTATGTGCAGAGGGGGGAGGGACGGTCGGAGGATAGTTTGATGGATGGATCAGGATCCAATCATTAAGAGCGGGACATTCACAACGACTGGATGAGGTTTTTTCAGGATTGTACGTTTCAGAGACGATCGAAATGATTCATTTTTTGATAAAACATTTAATTTATTGGTTGCCATCTGTATGTGAAGAGTATTTCAAGTATTATGGCAAAAAATGCTCCAGAAAAACATCTCCTACCCACCTTTGACCTTCATTGACACCTAGTGGCCATACCATGAACTGCATCTGTATTATTACATTCTGTTACCGCTTTAAGTCTTCTTCTAACCAGAAAATATTGTTTTCTAATCCTGTTTTTTTTTTCTAATTACAGGACCTTGAAGAGTTCTGTTTCAGGTTTTGCGTGAACCATCTGACTCAGGTGACTCAGACCACAGCGTTCTGGCAGGTAGACGGAGCTATGCTCAGAGAGTTCATCAGCAGAGCCAGCCGCTGCGGCGCCTTCAAGAACTAAGTGTTGCTTTGGTTTCATCACCCTTTAAAACAGAAAACCAACACAAGCAGGTGCGGTTCAGCACCAGCATGCACCACCGCTCTAGAAACGTCTTCGGTATTTACCAAAACATGTTGCACATGATATACTTAACTGTAATTTAAGATTCAGCACTTTGGCCGTTTCCTGTGGAACTCATGGCACCTTTTTGTCAAGGTTTAGTTTCTTGGCCAGTTTTTTACATTCCTGTTTTATTTAACTGCACAGGTGGGAAACCTAAAAGCTGCAAGGTCGGCCGTTTTAGTTGAAAACTGAAAGATGATTTGCAAAGCTGTTAAACTGAGTTTGGAAGTTTTTGAGTTTATGAAGAAAATCTGTTCCACGTGTTGGCCATTTGGCTATATCTAGTGTTTTAGTTTGAAACCACTTTTATTTTGAAATTCTTATCTCTGGGCAGGTTTTGTTCTGTGGTTCTTACTTTAAATTTTCTTGTTTTTACTCAGTGAAAGAGAAGACGTAAAAGAATTTAAAATCTTTAAAAGTAGGCATTGTTACATTACTATCAGCTCTTTTTGCCTGTTTAAATGCTGCAACATGAACAATATGGTTTGTTCAGAGGGTTGGACTTAAGAAAAAAAATTAATCCTTAAATCTTTGATTTAAAAAAAAGAAAAGAAAACTGCAAATCATCATCAGTAAGATCTGGTTGAATATTTTAGTTGCTTTTTCTTTGACTCCAGTGACCAAAGATGTATTGTAAATCTTAACTTTTGTTTTCCTCTCATTGACTAGGTGTGGTTGTGATTTATTTTTATTGGTGAACAAACTGGGCTGCAGCATGACTGGTGACGTTCCATTTCTCCCTTTATGTTTCTTTTTCCTGATGCTCTTAAATCTGGAAGTTAGAGAACAGTTTTGTTACATTTTGAAGTGCGTTACTGAGAGTTGTTGCTGAAGTGAAATGAATTGTAGGTTTACCGTTTTCTTGTTTTGTTTGAATGTTGACCTGAAATGTTGTTTTTCCTTCCTGTATAACGGAAGAAACATGTTTTCTTTTTTAAAAAACATTTTTTAAATCTGTATACTTATTTTCACCTCACAACAAGGACGTTTTAAGATTTGAACTGCTGCTCTTGTCTTTTTATATTTAGTTTTGACGTTCTGTGCAGAAATAAAAACATTATTAAACTATTTTGATGACATTGTTCATTTTAAATGTTCCGTTCCTGATATTTAATTGTTTCATTTTCATTTGAAGTGAAGAATTTGCTGAAACTTTCCTGGAAAACAGAAGATCTTCCAAGAGAAGTAGCCCCGCCCCCTGTAGAGACGTCAGAAATATTTGCGGAAGTAAACCGGAAATGTCAAGCTAGCATAGTTAGCTGTAAAAGTACGGCCAATTCTTCTATAAATGAATAAAGCACAGACTTAATATGTAACAGTTAAGATATTTAAAGTATTTATCTGTAATTTAATAATTTATTTTCTACGTTTTTTTATTAGTTTTTGCTATTTGTAGTGTTATTACAAACAGTTTAGTTACGAGTAGCAGCTAGCATAAAGCTTTTATGTTGAAAGCAGAGACCGGAAATGGCGCTCCTCTCTGTGACGCTGTCAGGTGAATATTTATACTCCTTGAACTGTAGTTATCTCCCTCTTGTTATAATAGCAGCCCGGGACAACGATCAGACATCCTCGGTTGTTCGGTGGGCTGGATGGAACATAGCGACAAATGGAGCCGAGCCGAACCGGGCCAGTCTACGTCATCCCGAGAAACGAGAGACAGCAGCACCCAGACCGACAGCAAGATACAAGGTGGATTCATGTTTTAGCTAGTAGTTATGCTCCTGTCTCCTTGTGATGCCATAAAACAGCTGATCTGAGTGATAAGTTGTTTACAACGTGGCTCTGATCGTAGGAATAATAGCATTTCTGTTGGACTTTCACCACCTGTCAGTGATCTAATCTATTTATAATGCTGTCATTGTGCTGGGTTGGTTTTTCCAGGAGTAGTAGGAGCAACCTGTAATTTTTACAGTACTTGATTGTGTCCTCATCATCACCCAGGTCATGGCCCCAGGCTGTCAAAGGTGAACCTGTTTACGTTGTTGAGCTTGTGGATGGAGTTGTTCCCTCAGGAGCAGGATGAGGAAGCTGACCAGAGTCAGGTCAGCATACACAGAAGGTCAAATTTTAGTATTTTTGTATTCGCCACTAACACTTTGCCATATTCCAGATCCGTAGAAGCGGTTTGGTGGTGGTACGGGAAGGGAAAGTGGTGGGACTTCATTGCTCAGGAGCTGAGCTCCACGCAGGACAAGCAGCCATCCTCCAACATGGCGCCAGTCTGGCCAACTGTCAGCTGTTCTTCTCTAGGAGACCATGTGCCACCTGCCTCAAGATGATCATCAACGGTGAGAACAGAATACATTTGTTACGTGATTTCATTCAGAAATATCTTCCTGACTTAATGATGGTTGCTCCTTCAGCTGGAGTCAGTCAGATCTCCTTCTGGCCTGGAGACCCAGAGATCAGCATGCTGACCTCCAACCAAACAAACTCCCAGAGGACATCTCAGTCGATGACAGAAGCCTCGTTAGACGCCATCGCAGTGGAGAAGTTGAAATCCAACAGTCGTCCTCACATCTGCGTGCTGATGCAGCCGCTGGCACCCGGCGTGCTGCAGTTTGTCGATGAGACGTCTCGCAGGAGCGATTTCATGTTGAGGATGATGGAGGATGATCCAGAGCTGGACCCTGAGGAGCTCTTCAACAGGTATCGACTTAGCAAAGTGACCTTCATCACTGCAGGAGTTTAAAAATAACTCAGAAATTCCTCACTGTTTAAAATACAATCAAATAACTGCTTTTAATGCAGGTGAAGGTAATCTGTTATAATTTCAGAAACCTTGTTGGTTTTTGTGCAAAATTGCATGAAATATGTGTATGTAAAGAAACAAAACTTATTTCAGATGGACTGTGATCAATTATTTAAAAGTTTTCACCAGAAATTAAACATTTTTTATTGCTGTAATAAAATTTTGACTTTTAAATTTCTAACTTGTAATAAAAACATAGGCTACATATCTAACTTCTGACATGGAGTAAAAGGCATGTTTTGAATCTGCTGTTGCAGTTAAACACCCATGCTTTTGGGGGCGCTGTCTCATAAACCATAGAAGTGTAAAGGTGCAGTCTCACTGGTCTGCAGCTGCAGCCCATCGTGGGTTTTTTTATCTGGTTGCATTCTGCAATCTGACCACTAGATGTCCCCAAATCACGTCTTAAGTGATGCTGGATGATGATTAAGAAGCTTTTCCTGCTCCACAGCAATCGCCTCAGACACCTGAGAGATTTCTCCAGACATTTCCTGATCCAAACGGATCAGCGGCACAAAGACATTTTGAGCCAAATGGGCTTGAAGAACTTCTGCGTGGAGCCCTACTTCTCCAACCTGAGGAGCAACATGACGGAGCTGGTGGAGGTTCTGGCTGCAGTGGCTGCTGGGATGCCGCAGCAACACTACGGCTTCTACAGGTAGGAAATGGTCTGTTCTACCTTAGCTGAACCTTTTTGTGTCTCTGGTGTGTCTCATGACGTGTCTCATGACGTGTCTCATGATGTGTCTCATGATGTGTCTCTGACGTGTCTCATGACGTGTCTCTGACGTCTCATGACGTGTCTCTGACGTGTCTCATGATGTGTCTCTGACGTGTCTCATGATGTGTCTCTGACGTGTCTCATGACGTGTCTCTGACGTCTCATGACGTGTCTCTGACGTGTCTCATGACGTGTCTCATGATGTCTCTGACGTGTCTCATGACGTGTCTCTGACGTGTCTCATGACGTGTCTCTGACGTGTCTCATGATGTGTCTCATGACGTGTCTCTGACGTGTCTCATGATGTGTCTCTGACGTGTCTCTGACGTGTCTCATGACGTGTCTCTGACACGTCTCATGACGTGTCTCATGATGTGTCTTTGGTGTGTCTCTGACACGTCTCATGACGTGTCTCTAACATTTCTCTTGACGTGTCTGATGTGTTTCATGATGTCTGACGTGTCTCATGACGTGTCTCTGGTGTGTCTCTGACACGTCCATGACGTGTCTGATGATGTGTCTCATGACGAGTCTGACGTGTCTCTGACATGTATCATGACGTGTCTCTGACATTTCTCTTGACGTGTCTGATGTGTTTCATGATGTCTGACGTGTCTCTGGTGTGTCTCTGACACGTCCATGACGTGTCTCATGATGTGTCTCATGACGTGTCTCATGACGTGTCTGACGTGTCTCTGACATGTCTCATGACGTGTCTCTGACATTTCTCTTTACGTGTCTCTGACGTGTCTCATGACATGTCTGACATGTCTCATGACGTGTCTCTGACATTACTCTTGACATGTCTCTGACGTGTCTCATGATGCGTCTCTGGTGTGTCCGACACGTCTCATGATGTGTCTCATGATGCGTCTCTGATGTGTCTCTAATGTGTCTGACGCGTCTCTCATCTTGGATTTAGAGAAGAGTCTCCGTCTCTGAATCCCCACCCCGTGGACGTGTCTCAGGCGGTGGCCCGCCACTGCACCGTTCAGGCCAGGCTGCTGTCCTACAGGACAGGTGTGTCTCCCAGCAGACATCATTAGACAGTAAACTCCATGTGTCTGTCCCAGTGCATTCTGGGACTTTTTAAATATGTAAATCTGTCTCTTTGATTCCAGAGGATCCCAAAGTGGGGGTGGGCGCTGTCATCTGGGCTAAAGGGCAGTCGGTAAGAACTCTACCTGTTTACTTTTATTTATTAGGTGGATAATAAACTAAAGAGTAAACAGGGGGAGTGTCTCACCTTCTGTTCTTTGTCCCAGGCCTGCTGCTGCGGAACAGGACGTCTATACTTAGTTGGTTGCGGGTACAACGCCTACCCTGCTGGCTCAAAGTATGCCGAGTACCCCCAGATGGACAACAAGCAGGAGGACAGAGAGAGGCGCAAATACAGATACATCATCCACGCGGAACAGAACGCCCTGACCTTCAGGTGAGCTTGGACACGTCCAGCGTGTCTCGTCTCGTCTGTCTGACCTAAAAGTCCCACCTGCTGCTTTTCAGGACGAGGGACATCAAACCGGATGAGTCCACCATGATGTTTGTCACCAAATGTCCGTGTGACGAGTGCATCCCTCTGATCAGAGGAGCCGGAGTCAAACACATCTACACCTCAGACCAGGACAGGGACAAAGACAAGGGGGACATCTCCTACCTGAGGTTCGGCAGCCTGAAGGATGTCGGCAAATTCATTGTGAGTTCATTCAAGGTCTTTTCTTTCTGTTTACTTTTAAATTTGAAAGAAGCCAGTTGTGTTACATAGTCAGCCATGTTTGTTTTCTCCCAGTGGCAAAGGAGCCCCCCAGTGTCCTCAGCATCGTCTCTTCACCTCACCAGTAAGTATCCTCTTGAGGAGGTCATTAGATGTTCCTGCCTGGTTAAAAGACGCGTTTCTGTTTCAGACGGGTGTGTTGGGAAGCACGGCAGGCAGGCTGAGCAGCAGATCTACAGCAACAAGAAGCTGTGCACCAAAGGCTTCAGCGGTTCCTCCACCGTCTGCTGAATATCAGCTGTTCAGGAAGAAAACGGACAAACCCATCCACCAAACCCAGTATGAGCTCTGCAGGTTCTGGAAGGTTCTGTTTCTGCAGGAAAAATATTCCTCCAATGATCTAATCTGTTGTTTTTATGAGTGATGGTTGCACATGAAGGCGCGTCTGTGTAGGACACGGAGATGAAACACAATATATTTAAGGATCAATATGAACTGTGATGTTTGTTTTATTTTTCTATACAAGTGAGAACTCTGCATGGTTTTATTCTTGTTTAAAAGGTTAAAATTTTCACATTTTGTCCTGATTTGGGCAAAAAAAACCCAGAAAGTAACAGAAACAGATCTGTAAACCAAAGGAGTTCCGGTTTAACGACAATAATCTGAAAATATGGTTTTAATTTATGAAAATAACTGATATCTGCAGTCTAATAAAAACAAAAACACATGATGCGTTTCCATCGTTTTATTTGCAGTGACTGTGGTACAACAGCAGATGTTTCCACAAAGGATTCTGGGAGGTTTTCCTTTACCAACGTTACTATTTAGCCTGGTGTGAAGCTGTTTGCATCTCCAATAACCCAAACTAGCTGGATTTGTTACATTTAACTCATGAGAAAACTGGAACTTTCTATTATTTCAGACAAAAAACCATCATTTATGACTTTATTTGCTGATTAAATGCATCTGATTGTTTGGTTTGACTAAATTTGAGCAGAAATTAAAGTTTCGTTATTACTAAAACAGACATAATCAATCACAACATCACAAACTGATTGGAAACATTTTTGTGCGTTAAATGAATCTGAATCCAGTTTCACCAGCTGTCATTCGGACCTCGCTCTGAAGGTTTTGGCAGCAAAATGAACAGCAAAGAAAAGTCCAGCAGAACTCGGATCAAGTGAGTCGAGAGGTTTACCGCTAAAAAACCCAAATATGATCCATCCAGAGCATCGTTTCATCCACGCGATGATTCAGCTCCACGTGAAGGAAATACAAAATAAAAGAGGGCGAAAACAAAAAGGCACCGCTGAATCTCCCAACACTCGCTGTACATGGCAGAAGTTAAAACTATTAATATATAAAAGCACTGAAAACGGATCATTTTCATCATAAAGTGTCGTTAGCGACTAGCAAAGAGAACCGGGGATCGTACCGATACGAGATTTTATTGGCGGTTTTATTTATTCCTCACAAGTTCTGATATTCTGCCCGTTTAGTTTTAGACAGAAAAAGGGGAAAAGCTTAAAATAGTCACTGGCTTTGGCAGTACAGGGTTACACACACACACACACACCGTCCCATGAGAAAAGAAAGAAAAACCTTCATTACCGTCAGAAACGACCTCATGCTGATTCTATTGTTTTATTTTGAAAGGCTGGTTCCTTCACCAGCGTGGGTTTGTGGCTCTACGAGAAGCTATGGATGGAAAACTAAAACAAAATCAGGATTTCTGCAAATGAACGAACAAAAAGAAAGAATCAGTGATTCTGAACTACTCTCACAGAAGAAAAACAAATTTTTAAATAGAACAACTGTTGTTTTTTGTTTTCTGCTGATAAAAAGCTGGTCTGGAGGAAGGTCAGGGACGCTTTAGGAGGTTGGCTTCTTCAGATCCCTGATCTGTTTTATAAGGTAGGTCTTCTCGTCGTTGAACTGCTCGTCGTCCGAGCGATCGTTCTGGAAGTTGCTAAGGAAGTCGATTAGTTTGGTCTGGTTTTTGAGCAGGATGTCGACGATTGGCTGCGTCTTGTTGGGGTTTGCTACGAACACCTGGAGACAGGAAACAGGTTAAACCTCACTTAAACTCTCATCACTGTAAGGTACTTAAAAGAGATGTTTTTATCTTTTTACACCTTTAAAAAGAGAGCTGGAGGAGGACTGACGAGCTAACGACTAGTTTGCGTTAGGTCTGGGTGATATGGCCTAAAATCAATATCACGGTATATTGAGGAGTTCTCTTCAATAATGATAAATGGACGATAACTGCATGTTGGGGCTCTTACGTGTATTACGTTGAGTCACGTTGTCATGTGACTCCAGGTGGTACAGCTTCTTAATGGGACATGAACGTCGCCAACCTACACACATCTTTTCAATTTTTTTGTTACTTTATTGACGTGAAAAATGATATCGGTTAGAGTCAGAAATTTTGATAACGATAAATCTTCAATTTATCGCCCAACCCTAGTTTGAGTGAAATGGACTGCTGCCATCTTATTATAGCAAAAACCTGCAAACTAGCTGTTAGCTCATCAATCTTGTCAAATGTAAACTCTGTTTCTCAGAACTGAGGCCTTTTGGGGTCAAATAGAATTTTTTTTTTGCAATGAAACAATTTAAAATATTTTCCAAATATTGGCCATGGGGCCATTTTATGGCCCTCGTTGTGACTTTGTGCGGCCCCCACAAGAATTTCCAGGATTAATGTAGAGGATTTTTATGATCAGATTTTTCCCAACATGTCTACTTCGAATGTAACAAAAAAAAGATCATAAAATAATTTTTGCGTTTTTTAAATAACAACACATCACATTTTTGAGGCCCCCATATCAGCTTGAGTAGGACACACTTGCTTTAACTCCCCAAGAACGCTTCATCTATAGCAGGATTAATAAAAAAAAACACGTTTTATCAAATCTTACACTGGATTACCGCCCTCTGGTGGAATATTTTAGTACTGCAAGTGGTAGGTTTTTTATTTTATTGTTTTTAATTAAAGAATCTGATCATTTTCTAATGTATCAGAGTTTAAAGGGTTAAAATCGTGTGTGTGTGTGTGTGTGTACCTTAAACACATGGAAGGCCTCAAACTGGATGTTGGGACTCTTGTCTCTGAGCAGATTCATCATCAGCTTGAGGTTTTCGGGCTTGCTGATGTACCGCGTCATCACCGTGAAGTTGTTCCGGTCCAGTAACAACTCACCCAGGAGCTGTAGGTCAGATGTTTAGTTTTGAATTTGTCACACTGATGTTTTCTCAGCTGACTTGAATCAATCATGAGTCAAACCTTCAGAGACTGTCGCTTCGTGACGTAGTTCTCCGAGTGGAGCAGCTTCTCGTAGTCTGCAAACACCTGCAATCAAACGGGGAGACAAATAACGTTATTATAGCAGAGTTCAACGTTTTAGGCCGGCGCTTAAATGATTTAGGCGTTTACGATGTTTGACTTTTATCTTCATTTTTATATTTAAACCAGCGATCAAAACTCTACACGTTTACCGGCAGAGACCAGGTCTCCTGGCTGTAACTTTATCTGGAGTAGTGATTATTTTAGATCACTGACTCTGTTGAGTCCGTGGTGATGTCTCCTGACACCCGTCATCAACACTCTAAGCAGCTAAAGACGGAGTTCTGTGCAGCGGATGGGAAGCTTAGGCTCTTAAAGGGCCCCTATGAGTGAAAGGGACCCCTCAGCTTCTGTAGGTGGATGCACAAGAGCAGCTTTGTATCATTTTTCGCGACGTTTCTTCCTCTCCCTTAGTTTATGTCCGTCTAAATCAACGATCAGACGTTGATCTGTGTGTTTGCTGAAGTGTGTGTGCGTCTGATCACTCACAGCATCATAGTTCTGCCCCAGGTACTCGGCCACGAGCACTTTGTGTCTTGTGAGGAGATCCTGTGAACAAAAACACATCTCAGATTAAAAAAACGTCTTAAAACAGCAGGTGGACTTTATTCATGCTCATGATTCTTAGGGATTTATTTCTGGAGAGACGGTGCCTTAAACGTAGCGAAGGCGTCAGAGGCGATGTCGAAGGTGGACATCTCCACGTAGCTGAAGAAGTGGTGGAAGTCGTCAGAGTGAAGGACGATCTTGGCGAGCGGCTCGTGGCGGATGCACTCCCTCAGCATGATCCCACAGTTCAGCGCCACCTGGGGCGTCTCGTACCTGGAGAGAGAGGGGGGGAGAGAGAGAGAGAGAGGGAGAGCGAGAGAGAGGGAGAGTGAGAGGGAGGGAGAGTGAGAGAGAGGGGAGAGAGAGAGAGAGCGAGGGGGAGAGAGGGGGAGAGAGGGAGAGAGAGCGAGGAAGAGAGAGGGGGAGAGAGCACGAGAGAGAGAGCGAGGGAGAGAGAGAGAGAGAGAAAGAGAGACAGAGAGCGAGGCTGGTGTTGGTGACTCAGACCTTTGACCGTGTGGGGGGGCGTGTGCTCGTCTCACCCTTTCAGCAGGATGAACAGAACCTCCTGGTGGGAGCAGAAGTATTCCACGGTGGGACACCTCGTCCCGATCTGCCTCCTCAGGATGTTGTTAAAGATCTGACACACATCTTTTTTACCCTGAAAGGACAAAACCAAAGTGTTAAATTCCCACCTTAGCTCTTCTCTGGTCCATCATGGAGGAGCTGCGCGTCTCTCCTCACCTCGAACTCTATGACCTGCAGGTTTTCTACCAGCGAGATCAGCAGGCCGCTGTTGTACAGCTCCTGGGCTAACTGGGCCACCGTCTCGGTGTGCGGCTCCTTATCGTTGCTGCCGTACAGAATCTCCTTCATGGACACCAAACACTTAGACACCTCATCGGACGCCTGGGCGTGTGACGGGAGAAACGTTAACATGTAGATGAAAGGTTTGTGCCTCTGAGAGGTTCAAACGTCTTGACAGTGACGTGTCAGGAGATGACACGACCAGGCTGTTCTAAACTCTGGTTTCACAGAGTCCCGTCAGGTCCAGCCCCCCCCCCCCCGAACATCCCAGAATGGACACACCTACACCTGGAGACAGGTGCTCACCTACCTTGTCTGTCTTTTTATCATGTTTGACCAGGATGGCCAGGTTCTCCTTCAGGGTCTTCACGATGTCTGCGGGACTCTTGTGGGGTTTACCGAACAGCGGCATGACGAAGGAACACGCAAACGCCCTGGGACCTGAGCAACACACACACACACACACACACACACACACACACACACACACACACACACACAGTAAATAAGTGAGAGACAATGTGATGATTAAAAAACACCTTTGAGACTCATTTGTTCTAAACGTAGACGTAAATGGGGCAGAATGATGGCAAAACACACTGGCAATGTATAGTATACAAACAATACTCCACCATTAATGTTTTCTATAAAATTACTGTGTTGAGGGGGTATACTCTATCGGGCAACGCCTACTTTAGGCACATTTTTTAAACAGGGAGTGTGGGTGGAGTAAGACTCCGGTCAGGGGGTGACTTGCACTTTAAAGTTGAGCAGGTTGCATTAACTACACGGCGGGACACAATCGGTGAAAATAACCTGGAATGACTCGGGACGTATTTTGTCCTGGTACTCCCAGAAATGTCAGAGAGTGTTCGAGCATCAACAGCAGACAGTGGTCACTAAAGTATTAGTTTCAGGCTAACTTTACCACCAGCAACTAGGGCTGTAACATTATTGGCAATATCGCAATATTATCGTAGTCTTGTCACAGTATCGTACAGTACGCCTTGAGGTAAAAATAACACTTTTCAGTCCACTCCACCGGAGCATAGCAAAGTAAACTACATAGACCATGATCCTTTGCTTCCGCGTCATTGGCCAGTTCACCAATGGGAGTGCGTGCAGCCCACACAGCAAAGATAAACAAACATGGAGGATGGAGGCTACAGCGGTGAACGCAGCACGGAGGATTCTAGTCAAAGTATTTTATGTTGTGAGTCTTATCGTTAGCCTCCCCACAATATCGCAATAAATATCGTATCGTGAGATTCATATCGTGACAATATCGTATCGTGAGATTTGGATATTGTTTCACCCCTAATGTCAACTAATAGTACCAAATTGGTGCAGTTGCTACTGGGTTTGTGATTACTAAGTCTAAGTTCAATAATTTGTTAATTTCTGAGTCTGTGACAAATAAAATGATCCAAAAGGAAGCCTCTGCAATCCAGTCAGGTCAGGAACACCTTGTGACTGTTAATCCTCATCTGGGAATGTTAAAGGGCATCTACCCTCCCCCCCCCAACCTCGCCGTTCATCTCCATCCATCCACTCCATCTTTAGGTGTGTCTGTCGGTAAAACAACTAAAACTACACCGCAGGTCACCAGCAGCTAAAGTAAGAACACATCAGAATCACGAGGTTTCCACCTGACACAAAAACAAAATCTCTGCTGATTTTATTCACTTTTCTCAACAAAGACCTTTAGTTTCAGCAGAAACATCTGACTTTCTGGTTCTAGTATGTCCTTTCAGTAGTCGAGGAAAACGCTTTTAGGTCAAACCTGGAGGAGCAGCAATTACTTTGTACATGTTCTCTGCATTTATCACGTAAAGGTCAAGCTGAACTTGATTTAAAAGACTGAAAAGTCCTTTTATGTGTGAGAAAGAAGACAATTTGCTTTACTGACTTTTTGCGTTCGAGGATAAATAAACAACTCCCTCTAGTTCATGTGTATTCGTCATTTTGGCTTAAATGTTCATAGTTTTGGAGTTAATACACTTCCTGTTTCACTTTAGACGACGACACAATTTATCTTAGTCAATAGTTGTCAAGGAAGTACTTAAAAACACAAAGGGACACGTGGTTTTCTGCTTTTTAACTTTTTTATCTGCGATCATAACCAGTCCTGCTGTCTGTAATTATTAAAGAACAGGTCCAAGAGGTCAGTTTTAATTACCGGGTAACAGGTCATAGAATCCTTGAAGCTGAGTCAGCTGGTTACTGTAAAACCTTCATTTTCCTCCATTAAAATGAACTAAATGTTATGTAATGAGATTAATCTGAGGCCTGCTGGACCTCTGCTGTGTTCAACTGGACAATATTAACTTTTTACTACGATCCGCACGGACTTCACCAAACTCCTCCATTCTTCTATAATTTCATATTTTGAGTGAAAAAAACTTCAGAAATTCGTCACCAATCTTTGATGTCTCTTAAGCCCATAGCTAATGTGGTGGACATTTTCTGACCTTTTAAAGCTTAAAATAACCAAAGTTGAGATTCTAAGAAAACCTCAGACTTTTTAGGATAGGAATCATTTGATGAAATTCAGACAGTAGTTTGAAACAGATGTAAGCACCGACTAATTAAACTTGATCAGACCGCGCTGCCATAGAGGGAACAAAACGCTGCTATAAAAGAAGTGTAAAGCTGTTATAAAAGGAGTGAAATGCAGGTACAAAAGACACAAAAAGACGCTAAACCGGAAATGGAAAGCTGCTATAAAAGAAGCAAAAAGTCGATATTAAATAAACGAAAAGCTGCTGTAAAAGAACCGAAGTCGCTATAAAAGAAGTGAAACAATGCTAGAAAAGAGCAAAAAATGCTATAAAAGAACCAAAAGGCTGCTATAAAATAACCGAAAAGACCCCATAAAACAGGGGAAGGCAATCCTGGTTCTGGAGTGCCACTATCCAGCATGCTTTAGTTTTTTCCTGTTCCAACACACCTGATTTAAATCAATGGGTGATTAACAGGCTTCTGCAGAGCTTGATAAATTGGTGAACAGGTGAATCAACCATTCAATTAGGTGTGTTGGAGCTAAAACATGCTGGATAATGGCACTCCAGGACCAGGATTGGCTACCCCTGCTATAAAAGAACTAAAAAGCTGCTACAAAAGAAGTGAAAAGAAGCTATAAAAGATCAGAAAAGTCGCTATAAAAGAAGAACCAAAAAGTTGCTATAAAAGAAGTAAAAAGAAGAGACGTTTCAGCTCCTTTTTCCTTCATAGAAACCAGTTCCATGTTTATAGAAACTTTTTTTCTTCTGTTTCAGCGACTTTTTGCTTCTTCATTGTTTTAGCACTTTTTTTTACTTATTTTACACAAGTTTTTGCTTCTTTTCTATAGACTTTTTGGCTCTTTTATAGCCTTATCAGTCCTTCATAGGAACCTGTTCCATTTTTATAGAAACTTTTTTCTTCTTTTTTAGCGACTTTTCGGCTACTTTTTTTAGCAACTTTTCCTTCTTCCTTGTTTTAGCACTTTTTAAAAATTTATTTTACACGTTTTTGGTTCTTTTATAGCCTCATCAGTCCTTCATAGGAACCTGTTTCATCTTTATAGAAACTTTTTTCTTCCTTTTTAGAGACTTTTCGGTAACTTTTTAGCAACTTTTTGCTTCTTCCTTGTTTTAGCACTTTTTTACAAATTATTTTACACAAGTTTTTGCTTCTTGTATAAAGACTTTTAGGTTCTTTTATAGACTTCAGTTCTTCAATTGCAACTTGTTCCATTTTTATAGAAACCTTTTTCTTCTTTTATTGGTGGGTTTCACATGACGTAGCGTCCCCGCCTCTTCCCTGCCTCTACCTGCAGAGTTAATTTGCAGACTCCACCCCTTTAGACCAGAAGAGTTGGTTTTTGACACTAAATCAGAGTTAAAGTACCAACTCTCCAAAAAGAGTTACCGGTAAATTAACTCTTTCTGGTGTGGACCATATAGACACTTTAAAAGTGTTGAAATCAACTCGGACAGTGTTAATTTGAGCATGCTGAATTTGCTGTGTAGCATTGTTTCTTGGCTTTGCCCTGATCAAACACCTTTTGTTGCATCACTGCATTGACTGAAGCTGCCAGAATCTCAGCAGGCGGCTCTGATGACTAATAAACAACATTCCAGCGCCGCCAAACAATGACACGAGGAAGGAGAGATGCTGAGGCAGTAAGCTGTCACACATACTGGACACGTCATTCAAGAGTGACAGAAGGAACTACAGGATTATGACTCAGTAGCAGGACGTAAAGCAGCCGTTCGCGCACGCACTGCTTGAACACTTCAGCCATATTTACACCTTCATTTGGCCCCAATGCTTCAAATATTTGTTGTAGCAGCATAAAAGTACAAGAAAATGTCTGGATGTGTTTTAGCTCACAACAAAGGTCTAACGCAACAGATTCTTGGTGCTAAATTTAGCAGAAAAACACCAAGGTGAGGGGAAATAGAAAATGTGTTCCATCTGATTTAGGGAAAGGTTTTGTCTTTAAAAAGTAAAAAACAACATTTAATTGTTCATGGGAACTACCTGATGTATAAACACTTAAACTGGCTCATTTGTGTTCATCAGTGAAACCTTTAGAAGCTATCAACGAGACTATTTCTAACCTGATTTTTAACACAGATTTGGAGATTAGTTTAGTCAAAATGACATTTTATGGAGTGTTTTATTTGTAATTCTAACTTAGGAGGAAAATGTGAAGTTCAGGCACGTTTTCTCCAGCTCCATAAAGGTAAATGTTAATAAAAAGTTAAGGTGTAGGTAAGGTTTAAGGTCAGGTCATATCCCGAAGATGAGTCAAACAGGCCTATATTAAGGGAGGATATGAAGCCCACAGCTCCAGATCAGATTTGCCTGGCATGGATATTTATCAAGCTAAACAGTTTTCAATGGGAAAACGTGCTGTCATTTAGCTTACCTTTCACAATAAAAGCATAATTCTGGGACGGGGTTATTTATTTTTAAAAATAAAGAACTATGTTGCTATCAGGTTGTTTAATCATGTAATATGCTAATGCTAATACATCATATATTACTTAATTTACTCATACTCTAGTATTTTAATTTAGCCATTTAATTTATTCAGTCATTAATTTTGCATTAACATTTTAAAACTGCACGTACAGATAAGACACTGCCAATGAAAATTAGACTGAATTTTAAAATCAGATTGTTTTATGAGGAGGGGGTGTCTGT
>SSNS01000232.1:509181-598354 GCA_006937985.1 Aphyosemion australe | reverse complement strand
CACACACACACACACACACACACACGAATGCACCATTGTCAAGCAGCAATTTAAAAGATGTGACATTTTTCCTGGTGTGTGAACTCATCATCTCTACCCCGGCTTTCCACTGGATGCATAACAGATGCATAAATAATAGACTCCAAGTGTAAATTTAGCAAAGCAACGCATCTCTGTGCTTCTGGGAAGCATCCAAAACGCGACGCTTCACAGCCGGTGAAAACGCTCCCATCCACTATAATGGCAGCTAATTTCTGCGTGCTACGCTTTGCGAACATTGCACGAATATTGGAAATGTCCAGATCTTCCATGTGGAAGGTTGTACTTTCATAATTTTTTTCCATTTTATATGTTAAAGTAAAACAGAGCAGTTTCCTGCTCCTCCATCCTACCGATTGAAAGTGGAATTACAACCCTGCTGCATCCTGCTGTAGCTAGCACTAACGAGCTAACACTAACATGAGCCAACTAATACTAAAATATGCCACAAAGTAAAAAGATCCACACTATTGGACAAAAAATATTATTACTTACAAGTCCAGTAGCAACAAAGCCAGGTCAACATCAGTCCGTGATTTTGTCGCCTCCTTTAGCTCCCTCAAACTAGCGTAGGCCATGCCAATGTTCACTCTGGTTTTAGCTCTTTGCTTCACCTCCAAAGACATTACTCTCTTATGTTTACTTCCAGGCTACATGATGCCAACAAAGAAAGAAACCTTCTTTTTCTTCTTCGTGTGTTTTTTATTGACAATCAGCGAACTGAAAATGCTAGCCGCTAGCAATACAGCTAACAGCCATAAAACAGGTAAAGAGCTCCCCCTATAGGGCACCTACCCGCTCCACAAAACTATCATGTGCGGTTTTTGGTCAGCAAAGGGCTGCAGAGTGGTATCAAATATGAAACTAGTCAAGTTTCTAACTCAACAATCACTGAGATTAATGTTAAAGCTCTAGCTTAAAGTTTAAAAAACTATCTATTGTTACTTTAAAAAATCTTTAAATGTAATCCTGGTGAATATAAAACTTTGAGATTAATAGGCAAAAATCATTATCTGCAGGTCAGAGGTGTGAAAGAATTGAAAATTGGCCCTCAAAACCAGAATGGGTGTATCTGTAATGGTCAGCACTTTCACAATAGCATTTTTCACCAAATTCAAGATCTAGAAAAAATTTTCAAATTGATCTCCAATAAAGTCCTGATCAAATAACTCTTAACATATTTTTTAGTTATTAGTATTTCTGCAGTCTGTGATTATGTATAATTGAGTTAATACATAGATAATCAACAACATAGAAAATATTACACTAAAACTAAATTTATAGCTCATTTGTACCGAATAAAGTCACTTATTTAGTACAGTAGCTCTAATTTTCACACTACTGTGAGACTGGTTAAGCTTTGTAGTAGTTTTATTTTGAAAAGCCCTACATTTTCTCCAGGCTAGCTTGATGCTACTTGTCCAAACGAAGAAGACAGGAGGAAAAAAAGGAAAACAAAAACACAGTCGGTATTTGCGATGCTAAAGAGTTAAATACCCCACCTTTTTAAAAAGAGTAGGAGCTAATACGGTAGACAGGGGTGAAAAACACGCATTATGCCGCATTAGCAGTCCCAGACAGGCTACACCCCTCTCGCCTCCAGCCAAACTACCTTTTTGTTTGACAGATTTCCAAAGCTAACCACAGCTGTCTGCATCACAGCAGCAGAAACAACTGCAGGGACAGGGAGGGACGTAGGGGGTCCCATGTGTCAACGTGAAAAGACATTTCAGTGAAGTTACAAAACCTGCCGAGAGCAGCGATATCCCACCATAAGGTGAACTGCAACCTATGGATGATCGACAGTATAGCTAGAAATGATACTTACAGAGAGAAGATGTTTGGTGTCTTTAAACGACTCGCCCGCTTCTGCCCAGGGTTTTATCGCAGCCGAGGCTCCCAGTCAGGCGTCTGCGTTCGCGCCAAGGGAGCTAGTTGGCCACGGAGTCGGCTAGAAATGTGAGCGATATAATTTAAAATGTGAGGAATCTGTTAAGAAGGGAGTGTAGAATTCCATCTGTTCGCTCTCCAGCAGTCTGCCAAGCTAGCGTGGATCAACTCCATCTGTACTTCCGGTGCTGACTTTCACAATAAAAGTAGAGACAACGCTTTAGTGGAAGAAAATGTCGAAGTAGGGTTGTAATAAAAATATTTTATAGTATTGATGATCTGATTGAAGTTGTTTAATGTGAAAATTACTCCACTCAGACATCCCCAACTTTTCACTTGGACGTTTTTTGATTTACAGCGGAAAATGCGCAACTTCCTGTGTAGGCTCGCGCATCCTTGCTAACTTGACAAATCTGTATCTTTCCAGCAGCGGTGAACTCGCGTTCTCATCCTCTCACTTTTAACCTTTCCTAGCATCTTTACTGGTGCATTTCCGCATCATAAAACCCTAAATAAACACAGTTGTAAAGCAATTCACGATACGACATCATTTATACGTAATGTTCGATTTTTTAAAACAACTACGGCGTTATTCAAACCAACAAAACACGTAAAGGTCGGATGAAAACTAATTCGAACGCAGCCCAAGCTAACTCATGACTTTCTGAACTGGAAACGCCCATTGGACGCAAGACACCACGTGACTTCATTCTATTAGAACTAAACTCCTAAAATGTGACCAAATAATCTGCTTTAAAAAGCTAATAAATGTAATTTAATTACAACAAAAGGCCAATTCTCATAGAGGAAACCATCTTTATTAAAGCTGCTTTCATTTTACGTACAAGTCAGAATACATATGTACAAATATACAGATAAGTCTCATAATTACATTTTTATTTCACCACCATACTCAGTAGATATACAGTAAGAAAATAAAGACAGTGGTTGCTGCAATGTGCTGCATAAACAGAAACTTAAAAAATAGAACCCTCTCGCGTCTCTTCAGCCTCAGTGTCGAAAAATACAAATTATTCAGTTATGTGAACGCGATCCAACTCTGACAAGTTTAGTGCCCGTGTCAGCTTTTCTTTTATTTTTTAAAGGGCAGGAAAATAAATTTTTATAGTAAAAAAAACATTTTTATTGTTCTGGAGGTTTAAAATGTGGGACAAACAGACACGATATAGGTGCGTTTGAGTGAAAACAGCATGAGGTATAGAGGTGACATCTATAGAAGTGTTACACTGATCCACACATAGGAACTTCTACCTTTTTCTTCATGAGCAGGAGCAAAGTCTGATAAACGGGTGGGGTTCCTGCTAATAAAAATAAAAAAACAGGAAGAATGTAGTTTACAGCGCCTTGTGCATACAGGAGGAATCACGGGATATAAATTCAGAGTGTGTGTGTGTGTGTGTGTCAGACTTTTATTACATTTCTGATACTCGATTGTGATCAGCTACATTCCAGTTGAGCCAGCTCAGGATTGAGGTGTAAACACGTTGGAGAGGCAGGTCTAGGCCCTGGTCGGTATGAAAAAACAAAAGTGGCTGCTGTCACATGCCTGAATGGGGCTGGGAGCAGAAAAGGAGGCGGACAAAGCTTTCTTTTGTGCAAACATAGGTGAGGACAAAGACACAAAAACAAACAAATAACAACAAAAGGGAGAATACTGAGATCTACGACCCAATCAGAGGAGCTCCTGTCCAACAAAAGCTGAAAAGTTCTTTTACTTTGATGACTTTTATTTTCTTTTTGCTGAAACGCACACGCAAACACACGCGGACAGGAATGTGTGCACCTCTAGTCGACTCGTGCAGGTATGCAGTCACACCTGCTCGCCCGTGCATCTTCTGGGGTTTCCTGAGAGGTTAATGCAAACTCCTGGTTTTTTTTTTACTTTTTAAGGAGCTTCAGTAGACGTCCAAGCTGCCGTTTTTATTTAAACTGAGAAGTGCAAGGTGTGCAGTGCCCGCGTCTCCAGGACACACTTGACAGCATTATTCTAGTTGCAGCCACCTGCCACTTTTCACAGTGAGCGATCAGCGTCTGACCCTAAAGCTGTTACATCACGTGAATTACCTGTTTTATAGTATCTGTGCAAGCTCCAAAGGAGAATCTGCCACCACGCCGCCATGTCCTCAGCCTGACGGGAACCGGCCGGGCTCCAGCAGTGCAGATCTTCTTCTAATTGTCCATTTTTAGATGCTACATAATCACGGTATGGCGCTGAACACCTGTTCAGCAAATTAAGACCATAAGCCAGCCTGACAGGAGGTGATGAGTTAAAAATAAAAACACTGATTTTGTTGTTCTGTCAGAATCAAATGGAAGTTTTCCTGATTCCTCCAGGATGAAAAAAGGCGGGATGGTGACCCCAGCTCAGGGTTTGATGTCGGAGAAGCTGGTGTAGGTCTCGCTGCAGCTGGAGGACGTGCTGAGGTTCCCGGAGACGCTGCCATCTGCAGGACAAATGCACAACTTCTCTACATGTTCCCAAAAGAGTTTCAAATCATAACGCTGGTTAACGGGAGCCCACCTGAGCTGCTGAGGGATTGTGATGACTTGGACTCTGAAATGAGGCTGAGGAGGTTTGCAGCTGCCACCCAGCCCTCTTTGCTGCTGCGGAGGTTCTTCACAAACCTGCACAAGATCAAACACACATCACACACGTCAATCGACAGCAGCTAACGGTTATTAGAAAAGGAGGAGTTAAGCTGAGAAATTAGTTACATTTACGCTTCTAACCCTAACCCTAGAAACCCCAGGATTCATAAATAAAAGTCATTATTTCAACCAGATTAAAAGGATGTTTTCTTTGTTTTTCTCGGCAAAACTGAAGCTAAATGCACCAAAACATTGGCTGGTGAGCAGAATCAGTGTGATAAATCACTGAGTGCACATTCTCACCCACCATGACAGGAAAACAGAGCTTCCATAGAGGTTTTCACTATTAGAAGCACGTTTCCAAGTAAATCAGATTATGTTCCTGCTCTGGTTCTTTCAGAAAACTCAGAATTGGTTGAAACCTGCATCAGCAGAGCTTCATGATAAAAAAAGCAGAAATAGGTGCATCTCTAGAACATAATCTATGAGTATTATCAGGTTTTATATTTGTCACATTGCAGAAAATCAAGAAAACTGATCATAAAAAATCCTGCAGTCATACCTTAGACGCCATGGCTCATGGGAGTTTTACGCAGCACCTAGCTTGTGCTGCAACATTAAAGACCAAGTTCACTCGTTTTCTTAATACATTAGATGTGGTCTCTAGTAGGAATGAATGCCTTGTGAGTTGATCTCTGTGATAAAAAAAGCTCTGGTGCTTCTGTTTCAGGAACTAGAAGCTAGCCAGAGCAGAGATGAGCTTTTGGAGTCTTACTTCCTGATATTTGGACATCTCTCCTCTGATTGGCTAACAGCAATGCGACTCTACCACTGACTCAGTTTGCTCTGCAACGTTGATGTTTTATCTCCACAAATAACACAAGCCTGGAGGAGTTCTGCTGTGTGGTGGAGTTGCTAATGCTAACGGTTAGCTTCTACTAGCCCAGACGTTCTCTGCTGTTTCCTGGACGCTAAACCAACAACGGCCTTCCCCGTCGTGAGTCAAGATGGGTGAGTCCATGAATGTTAAGTGACAGTGTGACGTAGATCTGTCAGGATTTTGTAATCCTAGAGTTTCACCGTCTATTTTCTATCAGAAGCTAATGCAGGAGATAGGTGGAGGAGACTATTTTCATGTTCAGCCTGCATGTGAAACTCAGAGTGACTGATTATTTTCAAAAATAAAAAGTAAAAAAAAACGTGAACATGGTCTTTAAAACAAGCCTGTATGGAAAAGAATAATTTCCTTCTTTTATTTTCTCTTTTATTTGCTTTTGAGTTAAGTTGCAACATAACAAAGCCACCACAAGGGGGCGACAGCCCCTCCACCCTAAAGGTTTCTTCATACATTTCAGTGTTTATTAATATTTTTTTGCATTTCTACAATAAAATTACAACTAATTATAAATCAGTCTAAAATATCAAACATAAGAATGAAACAAATTCACTATATTTGGGTTAAAGTGGGATCATGTCTTTACCACTGTCCCTCGTCCCCCTCTCTGATCAGCTGGACCACGTCTCCACTCTTGACAGACAGCTCCTGAGGACCCGCCTTCTCACAGTCTGCCACCACCGTGTACTTTCCTGGAGCCTTTGAAGGTAAAACAGAGCCAGATTAGACAGATAATCCAATACTTTATAACAAATAAAGGTCTTCACAACCAGACTGACCAGCTTCCTCACGACTTCATCCTCGGTGTCAGAGTTCATGGGGTCCTCGCCGCTGGAGTAGCCATCGTTCTCCTCCGAGGCGTCGACTGAATCCACCGACAGAGACGCTTTGTTCCAGCCTGAGTGGAAGTTTGACAAGTGAAAAGGCAAATAATCCAACAACAACGCTGTAACACAGAGAAAAGTCTGCCAGGGAAGATCAGATCTGAGCTAAGAAAGAGAATCACAACAAGCAAAAACACCCAGAGGTGGAAGAACTGATTGATGGTGAAGCAGAAATCATTTCACCACAAATTCAAACCATAAAAACCAGCAGATGTTTTCCTAACTTCACCCATGGTTTAAGGAAAAAATCACTCATGAGCACCAGAACAGAGACACCCAGAGTGGCTGAACCTGTGTTACCTTGGCGTTTGCTCTGTAACAGACTAGAGGTACTCATCCATCTGACTCTGCTCAGAGACGCGTGCTGAGGCCGCTCTAAAGGGGAAGAAACTGCCAGCGGATCAATGACGGCAAGCCAGATGTGCAGAGAAACTGTTCCAGCCGCTCACTGAGCAGCTGGGCTTCATACGGGGGGTTTACGAGCCTTCTGCACTTCCGTGACAGCTGATTTCACCCAAAACATTCCCACAAATACAACAACCCAAATTCACAGATGATGTGGTTCACATAAAAAGAGCAACAGAACATCTGCACGTGTCAGAAGGACAATATTTGGCTTTAAATGCAACCAAATTACAGCTTCTCATGCAGATAATCCGACTCTGTGCGTGTTCAAACATGAAATGAGAGGATAAAATACAACTTTTTACACAAGATGTTGGTGAAACTGAACAAATGATGACATGAGGACCAGTGCTGAAGGAGGTGGAGGTGGAAGATGGGCTCTAACATTAAAAAACAGTGATATATACCTTTAAACCCAAAAGGAGTGGGGTCACTTTTGACCAAGTGGCGTTTGGCGTTATGCTCGGGGCTCAGAGCTGAGCCTGGGCACAGAAGATAAATAAATAGATAAAGCAGAGAGAGGTTGTGAAGAAAAGAGAGGAAGAGTAGAAAATAAATCAACGTTTTAGTCTGGTGCAGGTGTAATTCTTCACTTTCACCACCAGGAGGCAGGATCTCCAGCATAAAAAGCTGAGAACACATAAATCTATTTATACTAAGAGATGCGGGTCAGAACTGTGATCTAAACGACATTTGTAAGAGAAAAGTGGTTTAAATGTAAAGAACTGTAACAGATTTTTCTCTAATCCGGGTCAGCGGGGGCGCGTTTGCTCGTCGTGTTACCTTTGGGACTCTTTAGATTGCTGAAACCCTGCAAAGTAAAACGCTTTTTGGCCACTGAGGACCTGTCAGTGGTCGGGCTGGTCACGGCTTCGTCTGGAAAAGATGGATTGAAATGAGAAGCAGGAAAAGGAAGAGGAGGAGAACCAGAATCATGGAGGTGAAGGCGATGAAGACAAGAAGAGTCCAGGTTAGAGAGAGCTGAAGAAGAGCGTTCAGTCAGGTGTTTGTTTCTCTGCAGCTGATAACCCACCCTTGTGTTTCGGCGACGAACAGGAATTGGAGTCAGAGACTAAGCTCGGCTCTGCCTTCTTCTCCTCCTGCTTCTTCTGGTTCTTCTGGTTGCTGCTTCTGAAAGGGCTGGAAGAGATGGGGGGGGGGGGTATTTAGCATGAAGGTGCTGATGAAATCCTACCTATATACCTATATACCTACACCAACCTGAGGGAGATGGAGGTGTTGTTGCTGGTGGGACTTGGAGAAACCGAGTCGGAGCTTTTCTGTTGACTGGCATCTGAAACATAAACAAGTGTCCTGATGTGAGGACAGTGGTGACCCCAAGAGGTGGCCAGGGGTGGCCAAGGCCCCCTCTGGAAAATTGCCGGGCACCCCACTGGCCCCCACAAGGGAAGACCTCGCCCACTTTAGTAAATCACACTCAGGTTCACAACTTCATAAATAAATTAATTAAAGTAAATAAATAAATCATAATTAAAAATAATATATTTATTGCTGAGGATCAACATTTTTAAAACTTCACACTGGAATCATCAGCGACGCGTAACGATAGCAGAACGTTGCTGCTTCAAATAGAATCCATTATAGTCTGTAGGGTTGATCCAGACCGGCCGCGGCACGGAGATTTTCAGGAGCGTCCCAGTGTTACATTAAATGGAGTAGGGTAATTTTTTTAATTATTTTTGGTAATTCCCCCAAAAATACACATTCTGCCCAAAAATGTTATAAATTGCATTAGTATAGCCATTGTAATTATTCACAAAAATACACCTGTCTGCGCAAAAAAAATGCACTAAGGGAGAGGAAAAACATTATATATGACATCAAACAGCGATGTCAAACGTGATTTCCTTCTTCTTTTTGGTTTAATGGCGACGGCATAAACAAACCGTGACCTTAGAAGCCTTGAGGGATTTTGTGATCTTGCAAGTCCGGCAAGGAGGACAGCGGAGAAGCCGCTCCGCGGCTGAGACTCTCCCGGTGTGGACTGCAGCGCAGCAAAGCTCGCGAGTAAACCGTTCCGCGTCGCTGATGCCTCCAGTGTGAAGTCGGGGGAAGTTCCAATAGTATTTGTGGAAGTTTTTGTTAAGACACCAACATGCAAATTAAACTGTTCTAAAATTATAAAACCATACATGTTGAAATAAAAATAACTGAATCCCTATAACTAAAATAATTTCTTTTTAAATGTTTTAGATCCATAAATTTGAGGTAAATGTGTTGGATGTACTTTGTTTTTTATTGACAAAGACTGAAGGAGCCTGGAACGTTCAGTCACAGAGTTACGACAGACACCAACTGGATGAGCCACCCTAAAATTTTCACTGGGCCTCCCATGAAAATGTTCTGGGGGCGCCACTGCTGAACGATAGGAAACAAGCCTACCTCTGCAGGCTTTGAGCTGCTGAGTCAGAACTTTACGGATCTCGTTCACCCACAGCGTTTTAATCTCAGGCGTCGGAGCCTAGAGAAAAAGCAAAGATTGTTCCTCTTTGTGCTTATTCCTCTGATAAATAAAGTTTTTTTATTCTTACCTGAACTATAAAGACTTCTTCTCTGGAGTTGCACCAAATCTCAAACTTCTTGTTGTCTCCTTTAGCGTTCTCCGTGATGCCGACAGCGCTCATCTGAACAAAAACATGAACCCGTTTAACGAGAGGAACCCCTCTGAGCTGGAGTTACCCGTCTCTGAACGTGTTCCTACACTGAGGGAGTGTTTGAAGCTGTAGGACGGAGCTTTCTCGTAGCCTTCCCCATTCTCTTCCCTCCTCTTGCAGAAGAGCAGGGCCTTCTGATGCAGGAACAGGTGCCTCTGCATGGGCTTGAACCTGGCCAGGTCCTTCACCTTGGCGTGGCCTTTTTTATGCTCCGTCCAAACGCTGAAGGAACCCTGCATCATCAGGCGACCCAGTTCTGACAAATTACCCTAAAAGAAGAAACGATAAACCCAAAAGTCAAAATGCATCACATAAAGGCCACGCTTTTAAAACAGCATTTATTTTTGTAGTTTAACGGACCTCGTAACCTGTGATTGCAATCAGGTGCATGGAGTCATTAACGGCCTTCAGGATTCCCAGGATGGAGGACAGAGCTTCCTGAAGGTCTTCACAGCCATCACAGCCTTTGCTGTACTTCAGCAGCTCCTGAAACCATCACAGAGACGAGGTCAACCATTTATTATGTTATATCGTATCACTTTATTGTACCATAAAGTATCGTCTTGTTAAGTATTGTATCAAATACCACGTTAGCCTAGAAATCTAGACAGACAGTAGCAGACGCAAAATGATTCTGCTCTGCATGTTGGTCTAGCCACGCTCCATAGGAGCCTCAGCAGGTCTACCATTGGCCTGAGCAGTTTTGTGTCTAGCCAATCACAGTGGTCTATCAGTTCAGAGGGCGGGGTGATGCGACGGAGCGGAACAACAAAGATGGTGACGGCTTGTTTGAAACAGCTTTGACATCAACTTTGGACTATTTAGACTTGGGCTTTTGTTTGACGTGTCTGGATGGGTCTGTAAAGCCGCCGCTCTCACCTTAAGCAGCAGCTGGTATTTGGTGATTCTCTGGACAGGTTTGAGGAGGTAGGAGTCCAAACCCAGTTTGTGTTCCAGCTTCTTCTGGCACTCCTGAATAAAAACAAACAATTTAAGATGCTAGAAATGGAAAAGCTACGTTATGAGGTGGCTGGAGACGCGTGGCCGACCTGAAAGAAGGCACAATCGGAGCACTGCCTCCACAAGCTCTCAGAGCGAGGTTTATTCTGGCAGTAGGCCTCGTAGATCTGCAGGTCCTTCATCTACGACGACAGAAACAGGTGGTTGTCTACTCTTCTCTGGGGTGTGGTGGTATTTCTAACAGTTTTAGGAAAACTGGAGTTCTTTATTTTCTTTAGAAAAGTGCAGAGCTTTTATTTTGTAGTGACAGAAACCGCAGTTTAAAAGCTGCACTTTCATGTCCAGTTCCCTTTATTTCCTGAGGAGAACGTTTGTGTGTGTGAGCGTACCCGTTCTAGAAAGCAGCGGCCCACGAGTTCCGGGCAGTCTGTGTACGCCTCGAGGTCCTTCAGAAACGTTCTAGAGGGGAACGACAACGAAACAACTAAAACGGTCTGAAAACAAACCAAAAACAGGAAGAAGTGACCAGCAGGAAGTGCGGTACCTCTTATGAAACTGGTATATTTCAGGCATGTTCCCAAACAGGATGTCCTTTTTGCTGTGCAGGCTGGTGGGGATGAGGTGAGCCATGGCGGGGTTGTCCATCTCTGCTGCGTAGCCCTGAAGTTTAACATCATAAGCTAGAAGCCTGGAGGGGTCATGCACCCACCTGCAAGTGACAGCACTCACCTCCAGAACACACAGGAGCTCTTCTACGTACGCTCTCTCCGTGTCCAGCAGCTCGTTCATCACATGACTGGAAACATCACAAACAAGTCGTTAGTTGATGACCGGAGCAGCCGGGCGGAGGATTATTGAAGGTCCCATGAAGAATCCTCACCGCCGAAGTACCGCCAGGTTTTCTTCTTCCTCTGAAAGAGATGCATGCCTCGTGTTTCCGTTCTGTAACGGAGACTCCACCTGGAATCATCACCAGCGTTTCAAACCACATGAACTTTACAGAAAAAAAACAGAATCATGGGTGCTGATCGTACCTTTCTGCAGAGAGCGCTGTCTGCAGAGTGTCTCCTCTCTTTTCTCTCCTGACCTGGAATGAAGACAAGTGTTTTTATCTCTCTGACGACTCTTTACCTTTAAACGGATTTGCCTCGTAGACCTACTTGGAGAGGAAAGCGGAGATTTGACCTCGGGTCTCGGTGCTACCGGCTGGACGGGTCTGGTCTGTTTGGCAGCGAGCTTCTTCAGGCTGACTCGTCTCTTCTCGAACATCTCCTGAACCGAGCTTTGCTTCTGGAAAACTTTATCTATCTGGTCCTGATGGAGGATGAAGAGCAGAGCTTTAAAACAGCTGCTGATGTACATTTAGGATGCATCTGCATTAAATCTGACCCGGAGCTGAGGGTTGAGCACTGCCTCAAACTGACAGCAGATGGCGCTGCGGTCTATGAGGGTGTGCAGGGATGCTGTATCCAGGTACCGCTCCAGTTCCTGCAGAGCTGCTTCAGCTCCATCCTGAGACTGACAGCGGTCCACCGGTTGGTTCGCCAATAGGAAGATACCATCCTCACACCACTGAGACGCCTGCACACCAAGTTAATCCAGACATCAGCTCCTGAAGTTCAGAGAGGAATCATGTTCCTGGAGCTGACGCCTACCTTCTCCAGAGCATGGTGCAGCTCCATGGCCCTGAGCAGGAGGCTCTTCTTGCTCCTCAGAGTAGCGCTGATCTCCTCACACACTCCTCTCAGCTCGCTGCACTTGGGCCTGATGGAGTCCTCGGCATAATGGGAGTTTTCTATCAGCCTGTCGCCTTCGCTGGCCAGAGACAGGGCGAGGTCCAGCAGGTCCTGTTGGAACACACAACAATCAGAGCTGCACCAAACACACGAGTCACAGTTGTCCTTCGTGATTCTGATACTTTTTATGCCAGATTTTATCCAGGATCATTTTGATGTTGAGTCAGATCTTAATAATATTGTATTTTGCACAATCTCAAGATCCTAAATGATCTGTAAGCACTCAGAGTATGTGTTGTGTTGTGAATGACGTTCAGCTCCTTATATACAACAATTCAGCTCAATATCCATAAAAGTGACTGACTCGTAGCCGTTTTAGTGTTTGTTAAAGGTCTAAAGGCTCACTGGGAAACTGTCATACTCGTGCTTTGTGAAATTCGATCAGAAACTTTGAGTTCATGCATGATGAACGTGAAAATAGTCTTCAGCCACAGAAAGATGACAGAAATAGCCAGTCTCCTCCAAGTCACAGGGGAAATTAGCATTCATGGCCCCGCCCACCTCAGCTTGTGACCGCCCACAGGACGAAGAGAGCAGAGCATGGGTGTTTCTCAATCTCAAGGAACCTTGCCTTGCCTGCCAAGGCAGTGCCTTGCCAGGCCAGACGCCTTGCTTACGAGGACACTGTCCTTCCTTGGTCAAAGAAAACGGTTAAATGGAACAGACTTGCCCCGCGGCCGGCCAGAGTTGATGTCCCTCCCATCATAGTAATGTTAAGTTTTAATATCGAGCCTTTTACCTTTTTAATTGTGTATATATTGGTTAAATCACATGTGTAAGTGAGTTAGTACCTGTTAGCCACTGAAGCTGCAACTACTAAGCAACTAACCAACCATAGATACCTGCTTTGGATCTAAATAAACATTTTACATATAAGCCCGATAGCTACAATTAGTTGACTTACATTTAAACTGGACATTTGCCCTCGAAGTAGCTGCTGCCGGCTCCTGATCACATCTGTTTGAAAATACTGCACTGCATTCTGGGAAATTTTTGACCAAGAGAAGGCAACAAGGCACCTCTCGTGTATCCTTGCTCAATTAGCTAAACGGCTAACAAACGGAGGACAGATGCCATGGAAGCACATGAACATTGGAACCGATTGGAACACGCCTTGGCAGTTCCTGATGACGTATCTCCTAGGCAACCGGGGCGGGACCAAGACATCAAGGCGAGATTCCTTGAGATTGAGAAACACCCCATGTCTCGGTTAGTAGAAGCTAACCATTAGCATTAGCATCTCTACAACATAGCAGAAAACTTTCAGAAGAAAGAACGGAGGCAGAGGAAGAGTCATGTTGCTGTTAGCCAATCAGAGGTGAGAATTAGCATATCTTGAATATTAATGAGTAAGACCTCACCCCCCCCCACTCCTCAGACAAACTTCTACTTCCTGAAACAGGAGCACCTGCGCCTTTTCTCCACATTAAACAACACACAACACATTCATTCATAATGGCAACCACAGCAGGTTTATGGAAAACACAAATTAATAAGAGCTTTAAGATCTAATAATTGGCTCGACTTTATAAGTGAACCAGTTGTAGTCGTACACCGGAGACTGGCTCATGGGATATTTGCAAACATTGGTGTTTTCTCTTCTGCACACATTCCATTCACACCACAGCGAGTAAAGTGTTCACCACCAGCTGTACAGCCTCAGCGATGCACCTGAGTGTGTTTTTGGAACCAGCTGTTAAGTGTCTTACACAAGCTTTGTCCTCGTGGCTGCTGAGCTCTCTGAGGATGTGCTCGGCGTGGGCGGGGCTTATGCTGACTTCAGAAAAGGCCGACAACCGCTCCAGCGTTGCGTCAAGCTGGCCGCGCACCTGAGGAGCACAGAGGATGGATAAAGTGTTTTATTTTAAGATGTGGGGTTGATAAATAACGACGTTCTCTGTGACTGAAATTCAACTAACTTCACGGAAGTGCTTTTCAAAGTGGCGTAGCTGCAGACACTGCTCCAGTTTGGTGCTGTGACGCTCCCAGAAATCATCAAACGCTGCTTCTGTTTCGTCCAGCTGACCCAGAAGTCTGAGCGGTGGAGAGAAGAGATTTATTCATTCGTTTGGGGAAAGTTATTCCTTAGTAGTGTTTGTTTGTGTACCTCTGCACAGTTGCTAAGTTCTCCATTTCATCCTGCGTCATGCTGTACTCAGGATCCGTCTCCAGGGGCTCATTTATGTACGCCAACAGTTGTTTTCCCTGAGACAGCGCCACCTGCAGGTCCTCCTTCATTTCATCTTTCTTCTCGGTGTGTGCTTGCAGCAGGTTGGTGGTGGCCTCGGCATCGTTGGGCAACTCGGTCTCGGCGAGTTCGGTTCCAAACGCTTGCAGGGTCTGAGCTGTGGTTTTTACCATTAGGGCAAATGCCTCAATGGCCTAAAGAAAACACCGCAAATATTAACTTAAAATAAAACATGCAGCGATCTAGAAAAACCTAAAAACCGTGTTCACGTACGGTGCGATGTGAGATCCAGCTTTCGTGGTGATATTCTTGGGTGCCTCCAAGGTCTGTGGTCAGCTGTCCAGGGTCGATGTATGCATGGAGCTCTGTCACCGAGCTCAGCATCACCACCTGACACAAACACGTTGTATAATCAGAAATATGTATGAAAACTGGAAAAGAGGATGTGTGTGACTACCTTCATTTTGAACTCATCCTTGTTGAACTTGAACAGGAAGTCCGAGAGAGTCCGCTGGAACAGAGTAGTGGGGCGCAACACCAGAACCAAGTGCAAGTTCCCTGGAAATAAACCCTGAGAATAAACCAGAAAGTGGTTTAACTTTTTTAAACCCATGATGTTGATAATTTTGAGTCTGACTTTACATTTCTTTATAATCACAAGATGCATTTTACATCACAGTTTGCATGTGTCACATTCAAGTTGTTTAAAAGCCGCTTTAGGTTGTCTTTAGAGCAGAGGCTGGGGCTACGGTGAGTAGAAATTGTGAGGAATATGAACGTGTTTGATGATCTGCCAAAGCTGCAAGACTGTAGAATTGTCACATTTTATTTAAAAGAAGAATTGCAATAAGAGACTTGTTTCCGCCCGAACCGTTTTCAGTGTGACACACACTATGAGCCTGATCACTTTAGTGTGGAATCATAAAAATAAGGATGAAATTACTTGGTGATGATTTTAAGTTAAAGTTTATTTACATAACTTAAGAGTGAGTTGATTAGGTTAACTCTCTGATGTAGCAGGATGTTAGCATTACTAGCACATGTTAGCATAATGCAGCTAATTACTAGCTACAGCTATTTTTTTTCTTCTAGGGCTTTTTAACATAAGGAAATAGCGTGGCTGCATTGTTCCCTAACACGTTAGTTTAAAAAACAAACAATAAAATTAATGAGAAAATTGTTATTTAACTGTAAAAAAATTGTGACATGATATTTTCACTATATTGCCCACTGCTAACAGGGCTAACAGGAAGACCTCTGGCTGGAATCTTGGAAGTGGAGCCTTGTTTTGGGTTCCCATATGGGTCGAAACTGGTTACTACTAAATCAGAGATTCCACACTGGTTCATTTTCATTGGTTCAACATGCTCTACACTTGCTTGAAGGAGCTAAAGGGGGCTACAAAATCACAAACTGATGGTGACCTGGCTTTATTGGAACTGTAAGTACTATTTGTTGTCAAACAGTGGCTACGTTTACCTGCGCCAAATTTCCCCTATCCGATTCAAATCATGGTGTCAGGTTCTGTCCTCCAGCTCCCTGCTCACCTGTGTCCTGTCTCCCCTAATCAGTTCATTATTGGTCCCACCTGCCTCTTGTTGCTCCTAATCACCCAGCTCCCCAGATCCTCTAGTATTTAAACCCTGTCAGTCCTGTGTTGTTTGTCTGTTCATTGTCCCTGTCGCAGTTGATTTATTAAAGACGTTACACATCCTCACCAGCCTGCCTATTATTCTCACCTGCGAGTGGATCCTCATCTCAGCCTGCAGCTTGTGACACATGGTTGATCGGAAATTCCAAATCTCTATTTACATGGACACTAACTGAAATGATTCGATCATGCCGTGAGTGTACGTGCACCAAGAATTCAATCAGATTATACAGGTTGAGCGTGCACAGAGTTGTCTTTCCCGGGGAAAAAAATTGTTTTTGATTTGGTCGATACTTCGGTGAATTCCCACTTCCTGCATCTTTAATCAATCAATCAATCAAAATTTATTTATATAGCACAATTCATACAATAAATGTAACTCAAAGTGCTTTACAAATTAAAATGACCCCAAATTCCCATAATCCCTCTCTTCCCTGAGATGTAGAGGCATTTAAAAAAAAAATAAATAAATAAAAATTTTAGATGCACTTGAGTGTATAACTTGGCATTTAGCCGTTCGGCCATTGAGAGGTTTAATAATATTGAGCTCCCGTAGTGTTTCCAGTAAAAAAATAGTGTCGGCAACAGACCACTTCTGTTTACCTCCCGCCATGTTTTCCACTTGTCCTGAGCGTCTGCAAAGGTGGAAAGGCTTCACGCTGAAGTTGCACACATGTGCAGTGAGCATTATTTAATCCAACAATTCGAATGGGTGTGTACATGGACGTCAATGATGATCGGACAAAACCAACTCTTTCAATCAGGCCGTATCGGATCAGAATATTCCGACTGACATGTTTACGTGAAGAATTTTTGATCTGATAGGGCGTTCATTCCGATTACTTGTGCCCATGTAAATGTAGCTAATGTGGATCTTTTAACTTCATGGCTTATTTTAGTATCAGTTGGCTCATGTTAGCATTAGCTCGTTCTTAGCCCTAGCTACAGCAGGCTTTGGCAGGCTTGTTTACGATAGTTGTAATTCTGTTTTCAACCAGTAGGAGGAAGAAGTGGAAAACTTATTTAGTGTTGCTTTAATGCGTGTTTTATGATATTTTCACCATGTCTATTTGAAAAATATGATTAAAAAACATCATATCCATAATAGAAACACTGGTGACGAACGTAAAGCAAACAGAGGTTTTATCATCATGGAGTTCCATCATTTCAGAACTGAGTCTTTGTGACTGGTCAAAAGCAGAAAACACAGAGGAGCTTTTCAAATAACAGAAGCAGCCCGAGAGGCCACTCAGCTCAAAGACTTTATTGGTTATGGCTTCCTCTGAAACCCTCAGTGAATTACTCAGCCCTGTTAGACAGGATAAATCAATGTGGAGTGACATGTGTACACACACACACACACACACACACACACACACACACACAGGCATGCATGCATGCACACACACAAAGAAACTGGTGCTCATGATATTAAAACAGCATCATCAGAGTCAAAAAAGGATTCTGTTCTTATAATTTCGATAAACTCACTGAAACTGGTTTGTTTGTTAAATATCATTTGAATAGATTTAGCTTTGATTCTGCAGAACTTCCAAGTGTCTTTAAAAATACATGACATGTATTTATAAAAGGGCCCGAAACTGAGGCGTCCTGGGCATGAAACGCATCGCCATGGAAACAACATCCCGCACAGAGGAGGAAGTGATGACAAAGAGAACTTATTTTTGGCTCACGCACGTAAACAAAATAAAAAGTACATCTCAGGATGCATATGTGGAATTTTTGATATATTTTATTCATTGGTCTTGTTCCTCCACCCAGAACATACGGAGCAACACATTCGGAATTGGAAGTCATTAAATTCAATAAACCCTGAGAGGTCCTGGTTTAATTTGTAGCCCTGCATTAACATGACAATGTGCATGCTGCATCCCTCTGACACACACACACACACACACACACACACACACACACACACACACACACACACACACACACACACACACACACACACACACACACACACACACACACACAGGCGGACAGAGATATATGCTAATGCACACACACTCCTCCCTGGACACCAGCCTGCCTGCTTGTGCAGCCCTCTCAGATGAAAAGCACACATTAATAAATGATAAGGATTAGGAGGGTGACCTGGGTGATTTATATTCTGTCAGAATGGAGGAAAGGAGGAAGGAGGGATTTGGGAGGGAGGGAGGTCTCCTGGCATGTCCTCTAATGACATCCACATTGTCCTCCTGGGAGCTGGACAGACATCATATTAAACCACCTCCTGCTTTTTAAAAACATTTGGAGATTTATAAGAGAAGGTTTAAAGGTTTAAATCATTAAACTAAACTCTACATTAGGCCTGTTTTTTTAAAAGCTGATTTTATCTGTTGCCTCCTGTTTTCTACCTGCTGACTGAGCCATCTGTCTTCTCTGCCTGCAGCAATGCTCTTGCACGGCTGAACGACTGTATATTTATTACTCTGAGTCCCAAAGGTGGGCTGCAACAAACACCAAAGTGTCCCCTTATCTCTGGACCAGAAGGCATGCAGCTTTTACACTGATGTGTTCTGCTGTTTTACTGGTGCTCATGGGTGGTTAATGGACTTGTTAAAGCAGAAGGACAAGAGCAGCACCTCTCAGAGATATGAAAGGATTAACAACCAAATTCACTGAATTCACTGTTTTTTTACTTGTTTTTGAAATCTGATCTGAGTTTTTCCTGCAGGCTGAACATGAAAATAGTCTCCTCCACCTATCTCCTGCTTTAGCCGCTAATAGAAAATAGACGATGAAACTCTAGGATTAGAAAATCCTGACAGATCTACGTCACACTGTCACTTAACATTCATGGACTCATTCATCTTGACTCACGACGGGGAAGGCTGTTGTTGGTTTAGGAAACAGCAGAGAACGTCTCGGCTAGTAGAAGCTAACTGTTAGCATTAGCAACTCCACCACACAGCAGAACTCCTCCAGGCTTGTGTTATTTGTGGAGATAAAACATCAACGTTGCAAACAGAGTCAGTGGTAGAGTCGTGTTGCTGTTAGCCAATCAGAGGAGAGATGTCCACATATCAGGAAGTAAGACTCCAGATCCTGCCGTGTTCTGCTCACCTCTCCTCTGGCTGATTTCTACTTCCTGAAACAGGAGTGCAGGAGCTTTTTTCCCAACAAGGCATTCATTTATACTAAAGGTCACTGCAGATGTATTGAAAAACCTAGTGAACTTGGTCTTTAAGAAAATAATTTGGTTTTATAAAATATGGTGTAGGCAGACACCATCTCGAAAAAAATGAATAAAGTGATTCTCTCGCATTTGTCTAAAAACCTCCACCAATAACACGTTTTGGACCAAAAGCAACCATTGGACCATCTGGTTGTCAGTCTAACCGAACCGCCGCACTTCCCTGGGTCCTCCACTCATCACACACTCACGTATTTAGCACCAGAACACCACTGGTATGAGAGGTTCTCCGCTCAATAACATCAGAGAAGGAGAAACAGCCGGCAGCTACCACTTCAACTTTAGGACAAACTACCAGAGTCCCATAAAGAAAATGTCCATTTGAAGTCACGGACAACAAAAGACGTTTGGACCTAGACGCGTTTCCTCTGGCTATGTGGGTTTCTGGTTCCGGTGGTTCCATGACCGTGTTTGCGTTCACAACTTAGCTTGTGTGATAAAAACCACTCACTCTGGGGACGTGTGCTGATACTTTTCTTGGCGTTTTGAGTTTATTTATTTATTTAATATCTTAACTTTGCCTCCTCCCCATCTGGTTATGAGAATCCATCTAAGAATTCCAGCGGTCACAGCCTGTCTCTTAACCTGTCTGCTTCCCAGGAAAATAAAACGGAATTATCCCAGCTCTCTGATTGGCCAAGACTGTCTTCAAATTTCTGCTGCATTGTTTTCTGTGACCTTCTCTCACTACAGCTAACGCTCTTGCTAGCATGTTAGCATCATGGATGGAGGTTCAGGAAACGTTTTGTTGATGAAAACATTGATGTTTACATTCCTACAAGCAGCTAAAACATGAAACTGAGAGGAAAACAGCAAAGCCTGAGTGCTAACCCACCGATGCTTTTCTGCTTTAACCGGTTTTCTGGCCAATGGTCGACTTTTCAGAAGATTTTTAGCATCTTTTTTTAGTTATACTCAAGTTCTGTTTTTTAATTAGCTTAGCGCTCTAGCAAAACAAAAATATGAGCATTTAAAATACTTTTTTCCTAAAAGAAAATCATAAACAAACAATAAAATGCTGAGAAAGAAGACATTAGGTCAGTGCTTTACTACTACTTGTCTTTTAGGACCTTCATAGATATTTTGCATGCATTATTTTATTAGTATTTCCCACCTGCCCACTCTTTTTTAAACATATTTTTCTGGTCCTTTTTTTCTGCAGAAGCAGCAAATGGTAGCCCGCGCCCTTGACAGGCCTTGCTGAAGGCCGCGTCTCACGGGGAGAACAACAACCTTCACCCTCCAGTAAGACGGCGCGTCATTGGCTGGTGGACGGAACAGGCGTGTCCTAGAGGGACATCCAGCACGGAGAGTGGTCCTGATGTGAGACGGCCGTCTCACCACCTGCCCTTCATGCCTTCAGGTGGAGTTAGAGTGCAGCCTCCATCAGATGTGGAGCTTTTATTCATCCTGCTCTCTTAAATAAAACATGAAGACATGCTCTGTGGCTGTTTTTGAGCTGGTTCACTAAAGATTTATTCATTTATTTTAGATTTCACCATGCTCCGCTCTTGGCTCTGCAGTTTCCTTTAAACAACAGCTGTTCTCTTTGTTGACAAGGATTTGAATGAAGACTGCATGGAAACAAAAACAAGGCTAAAACACAAAAGAAAGGAGGATGAAAGGATAAAAAAGAGGAATAAAGGGGGGAGTACCTGCAGAGAGGCTCCTGCTAACCTGCTGATAAACTCAGGAGTCGGACATAAATCATCTCAGTTTTATTATTTTTGTTTAATTTAATCTGAACAAAGACCGAATTAAAAGATAAAAAAATCCGCTCCTATCTGAGTTTTATGTGAATAATAGATGAATAATGTTATGATTATGCTAACTGTTCTGTAAGCAGCTGCTTTTTATGACAGCTGTGAAAGTTTGGTATTGATTCAGTCTCCATCTTTTTAATAATTCATGCTAACACCAGCTAACTGGTGAAATCTGGTCTGGAACAATCAGGATTAACGATACAGAAATTACCTTTAATTCTATGCATCTTTTATCAAAGCACCTCATAAAGGAGCTGTAATAATGAGAATTTATAAGTGTGCAGGTGTGTGTGTGTGTGCGTGTGTGTGTGCGTGCTTCAGAAGCCGTCTCATAATGTCTTATTGCCTCTGTGGGAATGAAATAATATGGAACGGGACAATCAGACTGGTAATTAGTGCTCCATTAGCATATATTTGCACACATTTGCACAAACGGTGCGAGTTAACTGGTGTCAGACACGACGAAGACAACAGATGCATCAAAAGGTGCGCTGGTCGAGGCGGGTAATCAAATTCAATCTGATTACGCTGGAGATTACCATCAAAAGAAACGTATGATAGGAAAATCACAACTTTACTACAATTTTACTAAATCCTGCACCTGCAGGATCACCATGATGTTACTTATGCTCTTACATATTTAGGACGTTAGTAAATATAACAGAATACAGCGGTCTGACATATTAGGGCTACGCTAATTACTTTAAAGTCACATTCACCAAATCCAGTCAGGAAACAGAAGAAAACAAAACCATTGTCCTTGTTCTCGTGTATAATTAAGAATAAAAAGTTTTTGTTATAGCAGCGGTATTTATCATATAGTCCCTCATTCTTTGTGTTCAGAAACCTTAACAGAGTTTAAAACCTGCTGGATTATAATCCAGTAAATATGTAACAGGATGAAAACACGATGTACGCAGCATTAGGTCTGTTATCTGATCGGTCACTTGGTGTTTAACGTGCAGGCCGAACATGAAAACAGCCTTCTACCCCTATTTCCTGAATTAGCCGCCGATAGAAAATAGACGGTGGAACTCGGATTAGGAAAGCCTGACAGACCTACAGTATGTCGCACTAAAAATTAGCATTCATGGACTCACCCATCTTGGTTTAGCGTCTAGGAAACAGCAGAGAACGTCTGGGCTAGTAGAAGCTAACCGTTAGCATTAGCAACTCCACCACACAGCAGAACTCCTCCAAGCTTGTGTTATTTGTGGAGATAAAACATCAACGTTGCAGAGCAAACAGAGTCAGTGGTAGAGTCATGTTGCTGTTAGCCAATCAGAGGAGAGATGTCCACATATCAGGAAGTAAGACTCTAAATTCTGCTGTCTTCTGCTAACTCATAATTCCTGAAACAAGAGCGCCGGATCTTTCATACCACAGAGATCGACTCACCAGGCATTCATTTATACTAGAGACCTCTGCTAATGTGTTGAAAAAGTCAGTGCACGTCAGCTCAGGCTTGGGGCTCTTATTGTGAAAGGGTTTTCACAGAAAGTCATGCCTCAGACCCTGTACACACATATCTGGGTATCCCACAAAACAAGATATTTTCTATGGTTTGGCCTGCCGTACACACTAAGGTGAAGATTAACAACACCAAAAATAATTCTTTCAACTCAGACCGGGAGCGTTGCAATTTCTCTGTTGTTAGCTTTTGCTTGTAGACGTAAATAATCCAGGTTTTAGGTTTCACGTCACTACCTGCGACAAAAACGCTCTGACATCACACGTGTCACTTGTGTTTACACAAACTCAGTTACTGCTTTATGCAGAAGACCACGAGTGAAGGATGAAGTTAAGGACGGTTATTTCCCACCACTAGATATTCCACATCCAAAGAATGTTTTTCAGCAAAGATGATGATTTGGGGAAATACTGCCACCTACAGGCGTGGCGTGCCTATGAATCGGCTTCGTAATGCCCTGGAGTTTTGGTTTTTGCTGAAAACGAGGTGGTGTTAACCCAAGTTTTTTATTCTTCAGAATATTAAACACAGGGCGTTAAATATAAAACAAATTTCCTTTTATAGTAGGATAAAACCTCCTTTTATGGCTAGCTTCCTGTCCACATGGGATAATTCACAAAAATACCAAAAAGGTAGAGAAACACACGACCTCGTGAACTTATCAGCACCCTCTAATAAAGTACAGGTTAATAGAGCAGGGGCAAAAAAAGACTAAAATAACTATAAATGTGTGGTTTATCACACACACATCATGTTTCCGTGCTGCGAGACTCCACCGCCCACTCCAGCACAATACGCTATTTTTAACTCCTCATTTCAGCCTCCAGAAAGATACACAGAGGTTTCCCAACTACACGGCATTCAGCGAGGCAGGAACGACCTGTTAGTGCAATCTCGATCCAAAAACCCCAAAACATTTATTATTCTCAGCTGTGACACACCAAATGATACCTGACAGCAGCGGCTACACCCACAGATCCATGCTCAAACAAGAATTATCTCGCGTGCTCGCTCCAAAAACACCCATTTGTGGTCATGAGAGGTGCTTCGTCAGCAAATGATCTAAACAAACGGTTCCTCGACACATTTTCTCTCTCTAGGCGGAACAGGACGGGCTCTTACTGCGATGCGGAGCAGGGTGGCTCTGACGGCGGCCCATCGGTCCAGCCGTCTGTCGACGATCAGGATGAAGCCCACTTCTGATGCTGCGGCGCTGCAGGAGAGAAACATGCAGCGTTATCGCCACGGAGAGCTGCATCAGTGTGTCTGTTAGATAAGGACAGGGTGTGTGTGCTGAGTTCAGACCATCTTCATGCTGCAGGTCCACTTCAGTGTGTCAGTGTGTGTGTGTGTGAGGCTCAAATGTACAGGAGCAAATCAGGATTGCATAAGAGACATAATTACTGTTGCAGACATTTAAATCATTTAAAATCTTTTGTGTTTTTGATGCAACTTTTAGATGATCTCTTGTTTTTAAGCATTTTAGAAGCATCAAACACACGAGAAGGACATGCTGTCGGTATCCAGAGGCCTTCCAGGAGCTAAAAAAGGCTTCAAACTGCGCCTGCAGTCATCATTTCTCATCGCTGATGAATACAAGACCCTTCTGATCGCCATGGCAACCTTGGCACTGCATTAATGCCTGTATGTGTGTGTGTGTGTCCGTTCCACAAGCAGGCCATATGTAGCCGCCTCATTAAGCTAATGTTCATGTATGTGTGTGTGTGTGTGTGTGTGTGTGTGTGTGTGTGTGTGTGTGTGTGTGTGTGTGTGTGTGCAGTATTTTTCAGTAAAGTTCCTGTTGAACAAACTGACATGCATCCTGACACATTGACACACACATAATTAGGCTGCATATTTAAGCAAACACAAACATACACACACACACACACACACTAGGAGGATGTACCGGGTAAATGCTGCCACAGCAAATCCTCAATCCATTTCTACTGATTCAAGAATCCAAATCATACGACAGAAGAATTAAAATGAAGAAAATATTCAGGAGAAATCTTCACGGATCCATCGTTATCCTCCCGCCGTCCCTTAATCCTGTTTATTCTGAGCTCATCCACCGTTGTCGCCTCGCCGATGGAGAGAGGTGACCGTTCCCATCCTTGAACACCGTCTCCCTCCTCCTTTTCCTCCTCCCTCTCTTCTTCTCCTCCACCAGCAGGCTGCCGCCCTCGGCCAATCACGGCTGAGAGCTGCAGCCTGCTGCTCCCTCCTCAGCCAATCAGCACTCAGAGTTCCACCAACTGGCATCAGATGTGATTGTGGTGAGGAGAGAGGGAGGGGTCTTGGAGGGTGCTACATATGAAAGGTGATGAGACACAAAAACCAGCAACTGATGCTTTCTCAACCCTTTTGTTGTGTGACTGAGAAATGTGAGCAAATAAAACATTACTAAAAAAGCTGAGACAAGAAAACGATGATAAATCCATGACTTCATAGAACATCTTCTTTCAAATAGAATTCTACAGTATTTAATTTAACAAAAATCATCTAAAAACAGAACATTTAAGTAAGAAAACCTCAGATTAAAAAAATGAGTGTTCTGTTTTTTTAAACCTATGTGAACCTTTTACAGCCAGGCCTTTAGTGTTGTAGTGACATCTGCTGGGACCGAGCGGTATTACAGCTCATTCCCCACACATCTCTAATAATCAGCTGGGACTCTAACCTGGGGATGCTTGTGAGGTAGCGGAGCACATTTTGGACGTCCTCCTCTTCCACCTCGCCAAACGCTGGGAACTCTGGGAGGACGATGATGGGGCTGCCATTCATCCCGCGGCCGCCTGCAGACACAGAGGTCAGGAGGTCAAAGACAGGTCGTGGATTATCTGATGAACTACTGACAGTCAGATATAACACACTGACTTACTCTCATGAGAATTACCAGGATTATCTAAGGGTAGATGTGCCAGTCCCTTGTAACTTTCCTCCACTGTTTACATTCTTGTTCCAAATTGACTTGTTTTGGAATATGAATAAAAAACTTTGTTTAAATATGCAATATACTTCTACTTTAAACTTTACAGTACCTTTAAAGCAACATTCCGCAAGTTTTACACCTTAAAATTATGCTTTTTTGTAAAGTTTTTGCGTCATACTATTATATATTATGTTAATTTTCATACCTGTGATAGTGTTGGGGGGTCCCACATCTGTTTACTGTGCTATACAGTTTTAGTAGCGGGTAGCGACGGAAGTACTGACTAGGTGTCGTTTCGCGGCAGAATATGGCAAGCCAAAGGGATAAAAAAGCGCACGTTCTAAACGCACGTTATGTCTGCCAAAATGCGCATCTTGAATGCGCGTTTTGACGCCAAAGGGGGCAAAAACTCATGTGTTCTAAAAGCGAGCATTATGTCCGCCAAAACGCGCGTCTTGAACGAGCGTTTTGGCGGACATAATGCGAGTTTAGAACGCGCATTTTTTTTTATCCCTTTGGCTTGCCATAATTGTATAACGTAGACTTGCTGTTTAGCAACGGCAGATCCACCAAAGAAAGCTAGAAATCCCTTATCAGAGGAATATAGGAAAAGAAAAGGAGAACGTGATAGAGCAAGAGCAAAGACCAGAGTTATTATTGGGCCGTCTTTTCCTCGCTGGAGAGCTCTTTTAGAAAGAACAGCATGAACTACGGCCTCTAACCTAGCTGTACTGCTAATGGCTAGGTAAGTAATAAATGATTTCACCAGGGTTATTGTGTTTGGTCGGGCATAAAGTTGTTATACAGTCCTGATAAAACTATTTATTCAATGTGTGGAGGTGGGAACGTTTGTTTTCGTTGTTTTACCTGACATTAGGAATGTAAACATGCCACTTTTGCCCGAGAGAGAGATTTAATGTTACAACAGTGATGTTACGCAGCAAGCCTCTAGAGGGCAACAGAGACCATATAACTGCAAAGTTGCGGAATGCTGCTTTAAGGTGTTAAAAAGACAAACGCACAGCGAGGAGATAAGTTTCACTTTTGCTTTCACTAACGAACACTAGGGGGTGCTAAAAACAAGCCAAAACGGACTAGTTTGCCTTTAATATGCATTATAAAATACAAAATAAATATATAAACAAAAATATATATATATTTTTTCTAAATTATAATAATTAGTAACTCCGCCAAAGCATTTCTGTTGGATGACTTTTGCTGGTCCCAAGCCCGGATCAAGGAGGAGGGTAAAAATCAACTGAAGAAAGTTCATGTGTAGTTCTGAACTAATTCATGTTCATTTAATTGTTTTTTCTCTCTTCCATGACATTATTCATTTTTCCTACAGCATTAATGATGTAATTAATGTGATGATGTCATTTTGCAACTTTTCAGATAACCAATAGCTACTTTCATCACCTGCCAGCAGGTGAGCCCTTCATTCTGCTGCGATTCAATTATCATCACATCCTTAAATTAGGATGTAAAATCACTCAGAAAGCTTTGACCCAAACCCAGGGATAATTAAAGTATAGCTCGTATTAAGTCTGTTAAATAAATCACACAAAAACACAATAAACACGTACAAACAACAACACACATACAGAAAACTGTTAAACATTCATCTCAGGGGACCAGAGGGTGTATTCCATCACTCTCCTCAGCCTCCCTTCTCCAGCACTGGAGAGGAGAGCTGGTCCATAGTTAGGACTAATGTGGTTTTAGGACCAGATCCTTTGTTAGGAGACTGGACCTGATAAGGGAGTTTGTCCAACTAGTCCACGTGTGTTTAGTGGAGATGGTGAGGTCTTCTGACCGTATCCCCATGCAGACCCACCATGTGAGGGGTGATGAGGGGGTAGGGATGGGTGGTCTTTGCTCAGGGTCATTCAGTCCCTGAGCCACCTCCAGGTCAGGGGACGGGTCCTACCTCAGGTGGAGGAGTTCAAGTATCTCGAGGTTCATGAGAGGACAGGAGAGATGGACGGTGTCTACAGGGATGCTGGGTAATTACAACAATACAGCTCCTGCTCCTCCACTGGGGAGAGGAAAGTCAGGGAACTATGAGCATCCATGATCGTCATGGAAACCAACACCAGGCATTGATATGTTTGTGACATGTTTCTAACATTAAAGAGCCGAATCCCATGATTGGATCCTCATAACAAGACATTTGGTTGCATCTAAACCATCATAGACCAGGAGGCAAATGAATGAAATGTTTGTTTACAGTCCAGTTTATTTGTTTGTTTATTGGTTTATTCTGATTAGTGCACACAGAGACAAATCAAACCAACCTGGCAGGATGGCAAACTGCTTCTGGAGCTCAGAGCCGATTTCAGCGGCACACATAGGGCCGTCCTCCTTCTGCAGGATGTCATCTAAACACAGACAAACACACTTTCATCAGAAAATCACCACTCACTAAACATTTACCTCAGTCTCAAACAAAGCCATGAGACTTGTGATTATTAAAGAGCTCAGATCAGAGGAGAACCAGGATGAAATAAACAGAACAAAACAGGTGAGAGTGATTTCCAGAGGGGATGAAACAAACAGCATTTCCTCGTGTCTCCGCTCAAGCTGGATTAGAGTAATCTCATTTAGTCTGCTCAGGACTATGGACAGAGGGAAGAAAGTGCCTTCCCCCCCCCCCCCCCCCCCCCCCCCCCCCCACACACACACACACACACACACACACACACACACCATCTGATCTGTGTGACCTGTCCCTGCCAAACCCGAGCCTGGATCACTAATAGTGTACAATCATGTGTACGTGAGCTGACAATGTCCCTGATGTGTGTGTGTATGTGTGTGTGTGTGTGTGTGTGTGTGTGTGTGTGTGTGTGTGTGTGTGTGTGTGTGTGTGTGTGTGTGTGTGTGTGTGTGTGTGTGTGTGTGTGTGTGTGTGTGTGTGTGTGTGTGTGTGTGTCTGTGTCAATCACTCGCTCCTTTTTTCCAATCAACTTGGATCCTTTTCCAGTGATCTTGTTTTAACAGTGACTCTTTTTGGTTTTACTGTCCTTCTCATGCATGTCCCAATGAAACGGGAGCCAGATCAGATTGACAGTATCAACGGGGCCTTATTTATGATAAAAGCCTGCAGAATGCCATAGATAAATCTATACATTAGGATTTCTAACCCTAACATGATCCACCAGATTTGACCCTGTCACTTCAACAACAATGAGAAAAACAATGAACATGTTTCTTTTTTGCAGTTGTTCATGTGGAGCAACAGGAGTTAGTAGCTGACTGTGTGTTTGAGTTAGGAATCGGGACTATAACATGACCTGTAAAGCCTCTGATCTTCCAGGGTTAAGTTAGATCAGCGTTTCTCTGCTCCAACACTCCTGATTCAGAGGTTAATTCAGCTCTGCAGAAGCCTGCTAACCACCTGCTGAGTAAAGTCAGGTGGGTTGAAGCAGGGAAACAACAAAAACATGCCCTCTAGATAACAGGATACCCCACCCCTGAGTTAGATGGGTGTAGAGGAAAATCAAACACACACAGAACATACACTGACTGAAATACGTTTCTGTTTGTTACAAAGCAGGGGTGGGAAACTCCCTTCCCTGAGGGCTGGTATCCAGAATGTTTTAGTTGTTTCTCTGCTCCAACATACTTGATTCATCTGTTAAGCATCCCTACAAAAGCTTGTTAATCACCTGCTGAATAAAATCAGGTAGGGAAGCAGGGAAAGAACTAAAACATGCTGGATAAGCCCTCGGGGACAGGAGTTGTACCTGTGGTCTAAAGTAAAGAAACAGAAGGTTGATGTTCGATCCAGTGGCGTGTCCAGGTCTATTGAAATGGAGGGGGGGGGCTTCTTTATGCATGGGTGGCACCAATTTTTATTTTTTTGCATTCTAGTGAATTTGTATGTTCCACACTGGCTGTGTCCAAATCCAGGGGTTGCGTGCTCATGAGGTCGGATTTTAAGACCAGCGACGTCACAGCGATGCGTCGAAGACCGTCCAAATTCCAAGAATGCTCAGAATGCGGTCTTGAAATGCGTTCTTCTTTTCCCCGATTTTGAGAACGGGTGCGGTGTAGTCTCCGTGGTCTCCTCACCTCCATAAATCCCATGATGCACTGCGGGATTGATTTCTGTACCGGCAACAATGGCAGAAGAAACGGGAGACGCAGCAGTACGACTTTAAATGACAGCTTATTAAAATCTGACTGAACAAAAAGTAAAAGCCTGAAGTGGTTGTGTTTTTATGCGTTTCCTGTTTTCAGTAGGTCTGTTCATAAAATTGGTAAATCATAAATCATAAAATAACCAAGTGAAAAGTTTAAAACGTGTGCGAGCTCCATTTCTGCAGCTTCTTCTTAGTGCGGTAGCAGTTGCTAGGTGATGGGAGGACATCCGCCGAAGTAGGGGCGGGACTATCATTTGAGGCTAGACTGTCCACATTCACAGCTGTTAACGTCCGGTCTAACCGGTCACGGAAGAACACGTTCTCCTGAGACCAATGAGGACGGGTACTCATGAGCATGCAACCCCTGGATTTGGACACAGCCATTGTGTCATGGCCATTTTTCTCTATTCTTCTTCTTCTTCTTTGAGCTGTTTTGTGGTGGTTAGCAAAAGACACTTCTTGGTTCATTACTGCCACCCACTGGAGTGGAGTGGGACAGGGACACTAAATACTATTTAGCAAATAAAATAAAAAATCAGGTCAGGACAAATCAGAGTCCAGAAAGTCTTTTTTTTTTATTTCTAAAGCAAATTTTATGTTTGATGGATTTTGACGTGTAGAAAAACGTGATATCCAACCCAGGTCCTTGAGGGCCCCGCCCCCTGTCCAGCATGTTTTAGTGTTTTCACTCATCGCACCTGTGGGTACTTTAATACCCACACGTTTTCCACAGTTTTGCTCAGAAACAGCATGACCAGTCCGGTCCCTCCTCCATGTCTTTGGCCCCTACCTGCTGTATGCATGAGGTTCCTTCATTTCCCTAACTGCTCTGCACCGCCCAAGCAGCACACATGCACACGCTCATTACAAGCTCAACTCAGACATTGCAAGTGGACGCTAGAGATATGTGATGATATATTTAATTATTTTAAACAAGAACAATACATTGAATTATTACTAAAATCAAACAAAAATATAGATTTAAAGAAAGAGAGATGCTGATTAAAATCAGGACGGTGGCCCTCGAGGACCAAGACCGGACACCACTGGGTTATAATTTCCTCATGCGTGTCACATTTTTATGGTCGTGTTTTTTTTTACCAGACATTTTCTCCCAAAAGAGCCCAAAGGGGCCAGCAGCATCTCTGGGGCGGGGCTGGCAGCACGTGCAAAAGACAACCTGCAGTAGAGCTTTTTCACATTTTCACTTGAATCAAGACAGGCTGCATTCCATTTAGAATAAGTTTTGTTCAGTACTTTTACAGAGCTGCAGGAGTGGAACACAGCCCTCAGTAACATCCTAGCTAACATTTCCTTATTTCATCATAAACTCTGAAGAAATAATAGATGGCTGTCGGTGATCCATAGGATGAACAAACCCTTCAGATTAAGAGCTTAGACCTTCCGTAACGATACATTAGTCACGTCAGCATTCAACTGGCCAGACAGTGACTCATACTACTTACTGTAACTCTAGTGGTGAGTAAATCACGCTCTGCTGAGGAGTGCACATGGCGGTCTGAACAGCTGTTTGCAAAACATTCTGTCATCTTTTCTCTAAAGAATCTTTACTCTCATAAGTTCAAAATATCAGGGTCCATCAGGACATTATCAGGGAGTTTTACACCATGAAGTTTGGAATCAATGCTTAAAATACCAATTACACACATCATTCAGACGGTTTAAAACACGACTATTATTATAAGACTTAAATAATATTTTACATTATTGTAAAAAAAAAACACATAAACCATTTTGTAAAGAAAAAATAAATAGTAATAGTGTAAACGGATCACTTTGCCCTTCTACGTTTAACACCAGCTGCTATTTGATGCACACAAGGTGGTGGTGTGTGAGCAAATGTGTTGACACGTGTGTGAGATCGCCGTAGCAGCTGTCACATCAGAGTCAGCGGTCAGATCTGACCAAGTCCTAACTCTGAATCTCACACACACACACACACACACACACACACACACACACACACACACACACACACACACACACACACACACACCCCAAACCCCAAAAATAACCACCTTTGAGATTAAAAATCTGATTAGCATCATAAATCTAATGTTATTGTCAACTAAACACACACTTGAAGTATTTTTTAGGCATAGACAGATTTACCTGCAACTCTGAACATCATGATTTGTTATGAACATTTGTTATACAGCTAAATGAACTGGAGCAAAATAAAACTTGGTCTAACTACCTAAATACTAGGAGTGTAACAGAACATCTATTCGTGTTCTGATTATTCTGTAAGTAATGTTCAGTACAGGACAAAGACGTGTGTGACTGTGTTGCATTTTAACCAACAACACGAGGCTGTGTCCTAATTCAGGGGTTGCATCCTTCAAAGGACCCATCCTACTCGGTCCTAGGCTGTTATTGGTGCCTTAACACCAGGTCCTTAGTTGACCAGGCAAACCAGATGTTAACAGCAGTCTGGCCTTCAGATTCATTACCATCCCCTCTTTTCCACCAGTCGCAAAAGTGCCGTGAAATGGCCGTGAAACGGAGTTTGCAACAACTAGCCACCGTTATAGTGGACGGTTCCTTTCCATCGGCCGCAAAGCTACGTTCAAAATGTTTTGGATGCGTTGCTTAAGTTTCTAGTCTATTTTTTACGCATTACACTTCCAGAACACATCAAACTCTGCAGTTCAGATCAAGTCAGACAGGAAGTCAAACACGAAAGCAGTGTAAAACATCTGGAAACTTTCAAAATAATATGCAGGTTTCCAGTTGCTTAACTAGTAAAAAACGTCCATAAGTTCCTGTGAAACCTCTAGCCGAGGTACACAGAACACAAAATAAACCACAGACCTTTTGGATAAATGGTAAATGGCCTGTATTTGATATAGCACCTTCCAGGGTCCTAGAACCCATCAAGGCGCTTTACAACACAGTCATTCACACCATGGTGATGATGAGCTACATTGTAGCTACAGCTGCCCTGGGGCGCACTGACGGAGGCGAGGCTGCCGTACACCGGTCCCTCTGACCACCACCAGCAGGCAAGGCGGGTTAAGTATTTTGCCCTAGGACACAACGACAGCGACAGACTGAGTGGGACGCGAACCTGCAACCTTGCTGCCGTCTTTCTCCTAGCTTGTTATTATGTGAACTTCTGAACTCATGCGTGGTTTTGCAATTCTCCCATGATTTTGTGACCTCACAGGAACAGCTTTGCTCCCGGTTGCTTGCAGGTAAAACACCGTACACATCGCTTTCACGTCTGGTGGAAAGGAAGGGTAATGCTACCGGCTAATGTTGAACAGCAGTCAAATCAAACTGCATAGGGGAAGGATTTAGCAACAAAAAAGACCTATTCCCTACATCACAGTACAGGGTAAGACCAACATTTTACAGAATTCTAAAAAATCATAAATCATTCCTGAAACTCCGGACTGCAGCTTTAATCGTATTATGTCATATTTACAGCATCACATCTTATTTTATTGTATCATATTATTAGTTATGTTGTTTACAGACAGAAACACAATCATAGATGTATACGTGTAAATCAGAACTTCTTGTGTTTAATAAAAAACACGGTAGAGAACGTTCACGCTCAGCTGGTTCGAGCGTTGCAGGACTGAATGAAGCGGATATATCAGACATTCAGGCGTCAGGAAGCTTTTCTCTGCTGCTGCAACTTTAAAACTGTCCTTTGTCCTCAGTGGAATGAATGAAATTAAACTACAGGCTGTGTGTGAACCCTTTTACCCATCACACACACACACACACACACACACACACACACACACACACACACACACACATTAAAAGTGGGGCATTGCTGCCAAACACAAATAGTGATTATGGGGGGCCTAGAAGGAATTTGCCCCCTCCTCCTCGTGCCCTTCCCCCATGCAGGCTCCGACACCCCCTCACCCCCTCATTCATCCTTTTTCTAGAGGATTTAGCAGAAAGATAAAATATAAACATTAAATAGCCTCAGGATCTCTAGAATGAACAGACGTGAGATAACTTGCATGCATCAGTTCTTGATTTGAACACATTGTGAGAGAAATGATCCACTCAGCCTCTTCAGAGTCTCCAGCTGAACTTCTGCTGGCACAAAACCAGAGAGGCTAAGCCCCGGATTTAAAGGGGTGAAAGGATAGTGAGGAGGAGGAGGAGGAGGAGGAGGAGGAGGAGGAGGGGAATAGATGATGCAGTCGGAAAAAACGAGAAGAGCAGAGTAGAGGTGCTCTGGTCTCATTAGGATGAAACGGAGGGCCGGGTTTCTTTGAACAGGCCTACATATTTAATGTGTCGGCCTGCTGGTAGCTGATACGGTGGACGTGATCCCACGGTGGTGACGGGGGGTCCGATGCAACTAAGCACGATGCAAACACACACAGCTTCCAACTCCTGCAGCATTCAGGCCTTGGTTTCCTTCTATGGTTGCATAGTTTTAACTGTTACTCTAGAGAAAAATGACCACACAGGTAAAAATACCCCGCCGTTAGTAAAAACTAAATTAAAGCTGTTAACGTGAACATTCTGACAGAGCATGTCTTCTTTTAACCGCAAATGGTGACTTTCTAGCTTCATATTACTACGTCGCAGTCATTGTGTCCTTGGGCAAGACACTGCCTGCTGGTGGTGGTTGGAGGAACTGGTGGCGTCCGTGTTTAACAGCCTAACTTCCGTCAGTGGGCCCCAGCACAGCTGTGGCTATGTTGCAGCTCATCACCACTGGTGTGTGAATGTGAATTGCTTCCTTCTTAAAACGTAAATGTTTATATAACTTTCTTTTAAACATTGCACTTCCACCCAGAGAGTATTTAAGGTTAGCTGCTGGCTCATTTAGCAGCTAGCTGTAGCATGTCCTGTGAAACTTGGTGACCTTTGGTCAAAATTCAATCTCAAAATCAATAACATAAAATCTCTAAAGCAGCTTTCACATGAAGCGTTTTTTTTTTAACAGGTGTTACTTTTGGATAAATATAATCAACTTTTATCTTGATCCTGCTCAGACTAGCCTTTAGCTCGTCAATACAGACAGAACTATCACTGTTTCTCCAAACAGAGGTCGCTCAACGAGCTATCAGAGGAAAAAGGTCAGAGGATAATTGATCCCCACCTTTCCAGACTGATATTTAAAAGTAAAGGATATATTTTTAAAGAGTATATATTAATCTGCTTTTTGATTTCTGGATGTCTAACTAATATAGATTCTCACCCAGGACTCTAAACAGAAACAAAATCCAGTTCAAATGCACCAACTGTGTGGTTGTAGAAGGAAAATACTAATATTTCAGTGTTTGCAGATGATAATCGAGTCTATTTTTCCATTATTATTATTATTATTATTTAGGCTTTTTCTTCTCTGTGCTCGTCGGTATGACCTCATGCTAAGCTGTATGATAATTATAGGGATTGTCGTTTTTACAAACCCCACCTGGAAATCTCCATCTTAGGTCACACTTCTTTTACGATGTTTTAAAAATTTAAAGTCCATTTGAAAAGCAAAGCCTGTCAGTCCTGAATGGTATACGGAAACTTCTTGTCAGGTTTTATAAAAGCAGATCCATGATCCTCACACAGCCTCTTCCTTTGAGCCAGAGTCGTGTTCCTACAGGTATTCACCACTAAACACTCACATTGTCAGATCAAAGACAGCAGCCAGCTGCTCTCTGCTTGTTAATGGCCGGCAGCGCTGGTGGCCGGTCAAAGTTCAACACCGCGGAAGCTGGAGAGACATCTGATGTGCACTTGAACACATGAACGGACACGCAGGACCCTGCTGAGAGCTGGCCTAACAACAAAACATGGCTGGAGGGGGGTGAGAGGCGTAGAAGTGACCTCAGCATAAACACGTCACACACATCAGATACAAATGCAAACATTCAAATTCACAGATTTCCTAGTAGCAAGCTTCACTTTGAATACCGGACAAGTGGTGTGTGTGTTTCTGAGGCAGAAGGTTGCCCTGCCGGTGTCGAATGGCGACACACACACACACACACACACACACGGCCAGCTGTGTGTTTTGCAAGCAGAGAAGCAGCAATGCGCCAGCTAGTCTGCGAGTGTGTGTGTTCGCACTTGTGTGTGGGAATCCAAGCTCTATTATCTGGCATTACAGCTGGGGTTTACCAAAGCTCCATCTGTCACTGCTGTGTGGCATTTTAGTCACAGACACGCACACACACACACACACACACACACACACACACACACACACAGGCCAAAACAACAACTGGGTCACAGGGTTAACAGAGGTCTGGAATGTGTGTGTGTGTGTGTGTGTGTGTGTGTGTGTGTGTGTGTGTGTGTGTGTGTGTGTGTGCGTGCGTGTGTGTGTGTGTGTGTGCGTGTGTGTGTGTGCGTTCATACCTACAGTCATAGCTCAACCTATCGTTCATGAGGTCCTGTCAGCAGATTTGGGAAATGTTCCGTTTAACATTAAAATTCATTTATTTATATTTATTTTAAAGTTTATTTTCTAAATCTGATCTCCCGTAAAAAGCATCTTTCCACTAATAAAGTCATCCAGGCTTGAGCAACACCAAAGAAAGGATGGTGATGGTCTCTTTCTGCAGTGAGGAGGAGAAAACAATGACTTCAGGCCTGACGGTCACTGGCACCAGGCCTGATTTACTGAATAGACGGTGGCATCATCATCTGGGATAAACAACACGCTACTGTCCGCCGTCTACAGTCTGAGCCGCCGTCACAACAAACACGCCATCCTCCTCAGGCTTCGTTCCCATCCAACAACCGAACGAATCCACATTTAGACCATTTGCAAAATCGGCCAATTAGGGAACTTTCAGTCATCTGAGATGACAAAAGGAGCAACTTTCTGCATGTTTAATCAATTAAACAGGCATTTTCTCTGTTTTATTAATTAAACAAATCAGATAAATGTCTGTTGAGTTGTCTGCTGAGGCCAATCAGCTTGGTGCAACATGATAATGAGCACTTCCTGCTGTCATAAAACACGCTTCAGTTCAGTTTCATTAACCTGACCTGGGCTTCGTTTATTCACACGTAGAAAATAAAAGTGAAAGAAGTGATTTATTACACCTAAAAACTAAAAAATGTCTCTCTTTTGCATCAAAAGCAGTCTTAGATGTTAGGGTTTTAGTATTTTAATGAACGTTATAAAGAAAAACAGGTTTTATGAAGACAGTGAGCAGCAGCCCTGATGCTGTTTGGTGGTTTAATGTAGATCTGAAACAGAATCATGACCATGAATTAAAACCACCAAACAACACCTTGTAGTTGGGTGATTAATACAAATGAGAGTTGTTGATAATTAAGCGTGTCTGAAAAAAATAGCAAATGACTCGGCATGGAGCCAAATATCTAAAAATCTAAACATCCTTAAGTCTTGAAGTGGATTCATATCTATTTGAAACGTGTTTCCTCCGTAAGTGTCCGGCCTTAGCGATAGGAGAAGGAGCTCGGACATTTGGGAGAGACTCGGAGCAGAGCCACTGCTCCTTCATGTCGAGAGGAGCCAGCTGAGGTGGTTCAGGCATTTGGTCAGGATGCCTCCTAGATGCCTCCTCCCAGGGGGGGTGTTTCAGGCATGTCCTGCCTGCAGAAGGTCCCCGGGTCGACCCAGGACACATTGGAGGTGTTCTGACATATCAGAGTAGCATACATGCAGTTTATGCGCATGCACGCACATGCACATTCATCTAAACCTCCGCTACGTTCAGAGGAGCCGTCAGTTCAGCATACAGACAGCAAAGTCAATTGTGTTCACTTTATAATGTTTTACCATCCATATATAATTACTAAAACAAAGTGTATGATGATCTGACAGGTAAAATTACCCATCACAGTGTCATACGGTTGCTAAGTGTATGATGATCTGACGAGTAAAATAACCAATCACAGTGTCATACGGTTGCTAAAACAAGGTGTATGATGATCTGACAGGTAAAATGACCCATCAGGTTGTCATACGGTTGCTAAAACAAAGTGTATGATGATCTGATGAGTAAACTAGCCAATCACAGTTTAACAGATTTAAAAATGTATGAAGATCTGACAGCGTATGCAGGTCTGACAGACTTGTGTTGTCAGATTAGCATACGCTGTAATACGAGTATGCTAATCGGACGATGTACAGGTGTTGGTCCCTTTTGAGGGAGCTGCTACCCCCATGACCCGGACCCGGATAAGCGATCAGGAAAACGGATAAACAAACAGGTAAATCACCAGTTATGAACAGCCTCAGCTTGGAGAAATAGTGTTCAGCTAAGAGCTAATCTAAGCAGGGCAAAGTGAATAGCTGCTGTCTTAAACAATTCATATTTCTTGAAAAAAAAAAGTATATTAAAAAAAAGTTTTCTTTTAAAATTTAGTTTTTTTTCTTAAATAGATGAGATATGAATCATCTCTAAAACATCTGAGCGGTCCCTTTAAGACCCTTTAAGATCATTTCTACAGATTAATCCTGCAGACCTCCTCCTCCCGATGACCACAAATGTTGGTGCTAGTCAGATTTTACCGACCCCAGGGGCAAAAACCTGAGACCTCTAGAGAGAATTTATAGCTCCAGAAACTCCCATCCAACCGGACTACAAAGCAAATGCTGCATTTCTGTGGTTTAAAAACAGGTCCGCCTCTTTTCCTCTTTCTCTATCATTAGAGAGGAAAAAAAAACAGAAAAACAGGACAGTAATAGCCCAGCTGAGAGGAAAAGCAGCCCGTTTTTAATCTGCCTCTGGCCAAAGCCACCAGTTATTACACTACACGGAACAGAGAACATGAAAGGAAGAAGGAAGGGCGGAGGATAAAAAATTGAAATGACATACAGAGAAGGAGGCAGCCAATAAGCAAATAATCCGACGGCTGTGTTTCCACTTGTGTGGACAGAAAACCAACATCTGCAAGGGATAAAAAAAAAACTACACCACTAACGCTACATTCTTCTTTACACAATGATTTTATAATTGATGTTCTGTCAGCGTAGGGTAGAGAGGCAGACATAGATTTTAGATGAAGGTTTAGTCGATAATTCTATCCACGATAGAAGAAGGCCTTCAAATGTAATAAAACTAATTAAAAAATTAAATAGTAACAAGAAATTGATTGAATTCAACAAAATATTCAAGGTAAATTCAACCCATGCTCTGTTTCAACGTCATTGTAGTTACTATTTTTTGGGGTTTATTTATATTAGGGGTGGGAATTTAACGCGTTAATTACGATGAATTAATTAAAAAAAATATAGTGTTAAAATTTTACCCGTTTGAACTCGAGAGCCCCCCAGTTGGGTGCCGGAAAAGTTTAGCATCACAATTTATGCCCTATATATCAATAAATATCACCATCAAGCTACATCTCTAACAAACCCGTAGAGCCTGGGCTACAAGACCAGGATAATTTGTTTTACGTGCTCCAAAATCAACTAAAACTACAATTAGCCTTTCGCCGAGCCCCGCCCCCTTAGTTACTGTTACCAAGTCCGACAATAAGTGGATCAAATACTGCAGCTCCGCAGATTTCCGTGATGGAAAGAAGTAGACAGATGCGTGTCAGCGACATTTTTTGGAGCAATTCGTCCTCAATATCATCCAGATCGAGGCAAAAGGGTTACAGTATGAGGTGGAGGGATACTTTAGCGTCGGCTCCGCTGAGCGAAGCGTAGCAGGGAACAAGGAGTTTGGAGTTTGGGAGAAGGTCCGGCGTCCGAGGAGCGGTGGCAGCGATGCGGTGTCCCTGTGAGCTGTCAGATGTCAGATGTCAGATGATCTGAGCTGCAGGCAGCTCTAAAAGCTCCCGGTGCTCTGCATCGCTCAGTTGATCATCTCAGCTGAGTCTGTTAACAAAAAGAAACTTAAGCCCGTGTTTACTTCATTTTCAATATAGTTCCCGGCCGGAGCTCGGCATTAATCCATCACGTGATCATGACACCACCCGCTGTTGCGCCAATAGGCTTAACGTGTGTTTATAAGACACACGGTTCAGGTAATATTACGCTGATTTGCCGGCACGGTGTGTCTTATAAAGGGTCTTGGATAGTCTGGGAGGCGGACCTCCGCCCAGCACTCATGCTTGGCTGTTGCTGGTTGAGCTCGATGAGGAGGTTCTGAAGGGGAACGAAGGAGACACGACTACTATCGAGGCTAATGCTTAGTAGTATAAATTAGGCTTAGCTTCATCATTTTGTTTGGAGCTGTCGGATAGTAACGGTTGCTATGATGTGTGATTGGACAATAGCCGTTCTGGGGGCGGGGCCGGCGAAAGGCTAATTAAATGAATCATGACAAAATGGGAGGGACAAGCATACACATAGCATTAATCTAAGTAGAACTTCCCCTGAACTCTACACTACACCTCTATATATATTACCAGTGCTCTGCTGCCACCTAGTGTTCAGTTCAGTACACATTTACAATGTTCCATGTCCATTTACACTTCATCAATAACACATATACTAATATTTACACATCCCAACAAATCCCACAATGTGTTTCCTTTATCGGAACTTCGGGGTAAATTTACAGGAAGTTCCCGAAGTGCGCTTGTCTCCACTTGAACGGGCCGGCCAAACGGCCGTTTTCCAGAACCTTCTGAGTACCTGATCAGGGGTGGGTACTTGGAACAGCCCGATAAAAGGCCCGGTGAAGACGCTGGGCGGGAACGCTGCCGATTGGTTGTAACTCAGTCGGAAATTATGTCAACTCAGGAGGAAATAGGAAATGCATATATGTGGCGGGAACCGTTGTTTAGGAAAACACGAGTTGTTAGAGAGAGGAGCGATGGAAGCCATCGCTGTATATAACAACAAAGCAAACATAAACTGTTGTTGCTTCCTCCATTGTCCATCTTTGTTTACTGCTTTTTTCATACTCATTAAAGTGTGGGTAAGTCATCTGTGCCTCACTAACTTTATTTTTGATTGAAAAAAATGGCTTTGGCGCAAATTGTCTTGAGCGATTAAAATGTGATTAATCAAGATTAATTAGTAACAAAGCCTCTAATTAATTAGATGAATTTTTTAATCGAGTCACACCCCTTATTTAAAATTTGCGTAAAATTTGCCTTTTCTTTGTCAAATGAGCCTTTTCATAAAAAAAGTTGTAATATGAGAACCACCTTTTCGTTTTGACTCCGCCAACAGCAGAACACTGGAAAGTCAACACCACAGATCATGTTATTGTGTTTCTGCAGCTCATCCGATATCAAACCTCGTCCCATCTGAAACGCCCAGGGAGCCAAGAACAGCAGGACTAAATCTATGTGGATTATGAATAAAATACAACACTCCAGCTCTCATATTAAATCAATGATAAACAAAGATGGAATGAGCACAAAAAGGGGTAAAAAGGAGGAGGAGATGTTGACATTCAAACATTCAAAAGGGGGCTGAGTCCCAACCGACGGGAGGAAACACACTCAGTGTGTTAATGGGCTGAGTGTGATTAACATGCCGTCAGCGTGCTGCTCTGTGTACTGTACCGATGGAGCTCTGACTCCATGTATTATATAAGTCCCTGATGGGTCATCGATACCTTCAGCAGGAAAAGATCTTCATGCAACAACACCAAACCCACATGGGGCATGAAACTCCATATACATGTACTTCTTTGTAAGAGTTGGTGGTTTATCCTAATTATTCTGATTCTGACAACATTTCTGGTTTGATAAATCCACTTTTGAGATGCTGATGATGTTCTTTAAGGACTTTTCCACACAACATCACTGATAAAACAACCAGTAAGCTCTAATCTGATGAAATATTGGGAATCATCACTCTTTAAACTCATAAATGAGTTGTTTTATTGTCTATTTTAGTTATAATTCAACAATAAGTAATGAGAAAATATCATAATACACATAAAAGGGCTTGAAACCAGAATAGGTTCAGAAACTCATCATGAAAAATAGAATTAAAATAATAAGATTATTTTCCAATTCAGAAGTTTTTTATTTTTATTACCTTTTTTTTTTGCAATTACATCACTTAAACATTTTGAATAAAAACCTTAAATGAGAAATTGTCTTTCATATAATGAAAATCTTCAAAAAATAAAAAAGGTTATAGATTTTTTTCACATTGGTATTTTGGTGCCATTTATCAAAACGTCAACTTCTGCCTATTTCTACAGTCATTTTCTATCTTCTACGGTTCCACCAGGGGGTCAAAACATTCTCTGTTCATCTATATTTTAAAAGATCTTTCAAAATAAAAGCACTAAATGGATGAAAATGTCTCTGATTCATTTTCTAAAAGCCTAAATCTGCTGTAAAGTCACCTTTGGTGCTGTTTTTAAATTTCAGCTAATGAGTACTGTAGCCTCTAAAGGTATTAGGAAACAGACATGAATAATACATCACAATCGTCCAAACTTCTAAAACCTGTAGTGTACAGTTATTAAAGTTATCACAACATGGATCTAAACATTAAAAACACCTGCTAACCCCCCCACAAGTCTCACACGTCCTTTTTTTCAGCTCTCAGAGAAACAGAAACAAACTCTACCTGTTCTCATCTTCAGCTGCAGCCACAGCCTGGTGATATCATGGCACAGTTGAGACACTCGATTCAGAGCCATTGTGTTCTTGCGGCTGCATGCATGCCCACAGCGCACGCACACACACATGCACACACAAACACACACAGAATCAGCTAAAACAGATTTGGCTGAACTAAGTGTCAGAAAACATCCCGGTGGAAGTTAAGGAGGTCCATTCCGCTGCAGCCGAGGACTTCAGCTGCTCACCGAGCTGTCACTGCACAGCCACACACACACACACATACACACACACCTCCTCCCAGTTTGTGCCAGCCAGCAGCAGCAGGAGGAGGAGGGGTGGAGATTTAGATGGCCCGCCTCTGGTTTCACATATCACCCTGTTTCCACAGACAGAGCAGAGCACGTCAGTCTGATGATCCAGAAATGCATTTAAATCTAATTAAATATAAAAAAAATGAACCCATCTGCAGTATTCTTAAATATAGGGCTTCCATTTGGCAATTTGACTAAATATTTTCTCATTTATTGAAGATTATTGGCTTTTAAAGTGACAGTAAAACTATAGAATTAAATAATCATTCACTTTCCCTTGTTAATAATAAAATACAGTTAAAAGTTGCAAAGAATTAAGCAAGAAATGCACCGATTCTGGTTTTGAGGGCCGATACCGTGCTGACATGCTGATAGTGATTTTGGCAAATTCTGATTCATCTCAAAAAGTTACAATTAACAGAAAAATATTACATTTCTGCAGGTTTCTAACATCCATACCTGAGTCCAGATGTGTTAGCATTAGCTAGTTTCTGGTTTTCTTCTGCTTCATTCAGTCTTTTGCACAAATCATCACTAACAAATTACCACTGGAGACAGCAGAGGGACCCAGTGTGCTGCATTCAGCTGAATATCTCAACAGAAATTCAGATCACAAAATACAAAAAGCTAATTCGCTAATAAAATAATGCATGCTCTTTCTGTGAGCTATCACTGAAAATCTAAAAGACTAAAACATCTTTTCCTGTTCCTTTTTCAGTAAAAATTTTTTCTCTAACAAACATAATGTAAACATGTCTATAAATGATTTTAGATCTTCATCTTCAGGCCTCCTCTGCTGACCGGATAAGAGGATAATCCGTGCTACACGTGCAGACGTGTGAATGCAGCACAGGCTTATTCAAGGACAGCCGTTTCACCGTTTCAACCAGCTTCCTGACACTCGGCACACATCTTGAGCTGATATTCACGTCCCTGATGATCAGACACAATCACATAAAAAATATATTTTCCATTAAGACAAAATGGGCCACATCATATTCTGTTAGCCTATGTTTCTTTCCAGAAATAGACAGAATTGGATTAGGAATGAGACAATAAAAGATGTTGTCTGTGGGTTTAGCCTAAATTCAAAGATGAATCTCTTGTCTGAGATCAGATCGTCAAAAAATGAAAGGACTCAGAGAAACAGATATAATATGAGATATTACTCAGATTAACTACATTAAAAACAGTTCTTTTCAGATTTTCAGACAGGAGGTAACCGGAGGGTTGCAGGTTCGAACCCCACGCAGTCTGTCCTTGGGCAAGACGCTTAACCCACCTTGGTGGTCAGAGGGACCGGTGGCACCTGTCAGTGAGCCCCAAGGCAGCTGTGGTTACGATCACTACCAGCGTGTGAACGTGTGTGTGGGTTTGTGTTGTAAAGCGTCTTGGGGGGCTGTGGAACCCTAGAAGGTGCTAGCTACATCAAATCCAGGTCATTTACACATTTTTAAAAACAAAAGAAAATAATTTCTTGCTTATTACTTATTATTTTTGAACATGATTGGGTCTCTCTGAGTTTAAAACGCAGGCTGAAGGTGAAAATCGTGTATGATCTGACCTTTATGTGCACCTGTGTCTATGGGGCTCAGCACTGCCCCTATCAGTGAGGCAGGGTACTGCCTGCTTCCCCTCCTGCATGTTCACTGCGTGTTTATGGCTGCTCAGACAGACTAAATATGTCACACACGGTCATTAAACATATTAGACAGACTGTTTAATGCCAGCATGAGCAGCACATGTGGAATAAAACATGTATGTTGGCGATATAAAGACAGACATCAGTGGGCATGTGCTAACTTCCTGTTTCACTCAGTGTGTGCGGCACTGCTCTGTGAGAATGGAGGCAGCTCCAGTCTGACGGCGCAGCGCCACACACACTTGATACAGGGATTTGTCGTATGCACAGACATATATACGTAGATGCCTTGTGAACTGGCGCTGCCGTAGTGGCCAGCCGCCATCTTAGTTGGGTCTCCATTCGCCCCCAGTGCATTCATTTCTACTGAGGGCTAAAAACACATTTTATCAAGCTTTTTCACAAAATCAGACACATGGTATGGCATGATAATTAAAATATAAACATAATTAAACAAAATAAATTAAAATATAAAATTCCATTAGGTAGGCTAGAAACGTCAATAGTAATCCCACATGATCTGTTTTCAATAGTACGCCAGCTGTTGCAACTGTAGGCTGCACAAAAACGGGCATAATTGCCCACTCTGCATTGACTTTGGAGAATAAGGTGACCCATCCAATATGGCGGTGACGCTGTTACACTCTCCAGCGCCCAATGGGGCATCTACGTATTCATGTCTATGGGCGTATGTGCTTGGCCTGAATCAGTTAGTGTGTGCGGGGCAGCTCTGTGAGAGAGGAGGCAGCGCTAGCCTCTGCCTCCACCCAGGCTTCTACCATGTATTTGTTTAGGAAATGTGTAAATTCAGCAGCTTTGATCTTAAACACATTAAAATCATACAGAAAACTACTGTATAGACCAGTTAGTGGACACATTGATCCTCTATTATACCAATATTAGTATTTTACGTGTCACAATGACAGAGGAGGCAGTGCTGGTGATTGTCCCTCCCAGTGGGTTCTTATTTTATAATATTAAAAACAACAACAAAAAAAATTCAAAATGGTGGGATTCTCAAAGTAGCACCTGAGCGGAGGCAACCAACTGCAGAACCATCAGATCATAAATTCAGGTGTTGACACATTTTTTAGGGCTATGCAGTGTTTTTAGCAGCATGTCTGTTTGTGTTTATGGGATGTAATGCAGACTTTTGTAGGTGGACATGGAAACCTATTTACGTCCACGACGGATGTGATGTAGACTGCAGGTAGAAAAAGCTCACAGCTGAAATTTGAAAACTGTCTGAAGTAGAAACACTGCTGATTCCTTCCGCTCTACCATCAAACAGCGTCGGCCTGCAGGAAGCATAAACAGGAAGACGCCACTCGAGAGATGACTCACAGGCCAGAACTCGACTCGAGAGCTCAAGTAGGGGAACTAAAAGGTGTCAAAATGAATGAAACTGGACCAAAAGGTCAAGAACTTGGTGCTCTTTTCTGAATTACTGAAATATCATGAAATTTCACTAAAAACTAAGAGTCTTCGTCTATTTTGGTCTAAAGAAAAGACTTCTTTAAAATCAAAGTTTAAAGATGGAGCGATATGACGGCAGAGAGTCATTATGGGACAATTTTCTGTTTCCTCTTCAGCACATTTGACCGCTCGACTCCTTAAATTTCACACCGACTCGACAAAAAAAGCGGCTGAAACGACCAGTGCTGAAGATATTTATGCCTTCTATATATAAACATCAGCAGTTTTAAATGGTCACAAAGAGACGCTGATGAAACCAATCCCCCCTCACTGAGCACAAGATACTTTTAGAGCTGCATGCTGACATTTTCTTTTAAATTAAAAAAAGAAACTTAACAGAGTAGTTCAGTTCATCATCAATAGCTATAAAGGCTCATTTTCAGCTGCACTCTTCATAAATACAATTTTTCTACTTATTTTGAAACAATTTGTCTAATTTTTATTACTCATGAGCTGCTAATCAAGTTTAAGCAACAGAAAGTATACTATATAATCTGACCTCATTTTCAACTTAACCAGAGGGTATATCTATAAAACATTACACCCTGAGAATCAGTATTTACCCAATATCAAATTAATTTAGTTGTTTTACTAAAAAAAAAAAGGGACACTTACATTTTTAGAGATGGATTTCTGTGAACAGGTAAGATCTTAGGGTTTTTTGATGGATAAGCTAATGGCTAGTCTGAGAAGGTGATTACATTTATCTTAAAGGTCAACTTTACTCCTATTTTTAATAAATTTGCAGTGATCTCTAGTAGGAATGAATGCCTTGTAAGTCGTTCTCTGGGGGGGGGAAGCCCCGGTGCACCTGTTTGAGAACATAGGAGTCAGTCGAAGGTGAAAGTAGCTTCAGACGACAGGATTTGGAGTCTTATTTCCTGATATGTGGTCATCTCTTCTCTGATTGGCTAACAGCAACGCGACTCTACCACTGACTCTGTTTGCTCTGCAACGTTGATGTTTTATCTCCACAAATAACACAAGCCTGGAGGAGTTCTGTCATGTTGCGGAGTTGCTAATGCTAACGGTTAGCTTCTACCAGCCGAGATGTTTTCTGCTGATTCCCGGACACTAAAACAACAACAGCTTTCCCTGTCATGAGTCAAGATGGGTGAGTCCATGAAAGTTAATAGACAGCGTGACGTAGATCTGTCAGGAGTTTCACCGTCTATTTTCTATCAAAGCTAATGCAGGTGAAAGATAACCTAGCTTGTTCTTTAAATTTGTTAAAGCAGCTTTAAAGTGGACATAGAATGCAGTTAATCAATGAGCCTCTAGAAAGCATAAGAAATGTTCTTTTGGCTTTCATCTTTCCCAGGAGCCCTGATACAGGCCATTCTAAAACCCCTAAACCAGACTTGCTGTGAAAAGAGCTGTTGACCCCTCACACTCAGCCAAGATGTGAATATGATAATGAGCTGCTTGCTGATTGGTTGGTTTCCCCAGAAGGCCTCAGACAATGGAGACATGCAGGTTTGAGGAGGAGGGGCTCCCCCTTATGACGTGTTAAGGAAGGCTTTCTCAGATCAGAAGTTTTTCTCTCGCCTTTTTCAACTTTCTAATTTACATAAAAAGTAGGTCACACACGGCTTTGACTTTTTGGCATGCTACTTTTGACCACCCAAGCTGTCTTATTCAACACCAACAAGGAAAATATTGGTTTACATTCTAGGTCCTCTTTAGGGTTCAAAATATTTAAATCTCAAAAATGTCAGATATTTTCATAAAAACAGTTTGAAAATCCATCCATGGTCATGTAGTCACAGGCTTATTAATGGAGCACAGATGCAACAATGCCACTGCTTGTACATGCACTTATTCTGTTCATAAACATCCATCCATCCATTTTCATCCGCTTATCCGGAGTCGGGTCACAGGGGCAGCAGCTTAAGGAGGGAAGCCCAGACTTCCCTCTACCCAGCCACTTGGGCCAGCTCCTCCGGGGGAATCCCAAGACGTTCCCTGGCCAGCCGAGAGGTATAGTCCCTCCAGCATGTCCTGGGTCATCCTTTGGGTCTCCTCCCGGTTGGACGTGCCCGGAAAACCTCACCAGGGAGGCGTCCAGGAGGCATCCTAACCAGATGCCCGAGCCACCTCAACTGTCTCCTCTCGATATGGAGGAGCAGCGGGTCTACTCCGAGCCCCTCCCGAATGACCGAGCTTCTCACACTATCTCTAAGGGAGAGCCCAGACACCCTGCGGACAAAACTCATTTCGGCCGCTTGTATCCGCGATCTCGTTCTTTCGGTCACTACCCAAAGCTCGTGACCATAGGTGAGGGTAGGAACGTAAATCGACCGGTAAATGGAGAGCTTCGCCTTTCGGCTCAGATCTCTCTTTACCACGACAGACCGGTATATCGCCCCCATCACTGCAGATGCAGCACCAATCTGCCTGTCGATCTCACGCTCCACCCTTCCCTCACTCGTGAACAAGACCCCGAGATACTTAAACTCCTCCACTTGGGGCAGGACCTCGCCCCTGACCTGGAGAAGGCATTCAACCCTTTTCCGACTCAAGACCATGGTCTCAGATTTAGAGGAGCTGATTCTCATCCCAGCTGCTTCACACTCGGCTGCGAACTGCTCCAGCAAAAGCCGGAGATCACGTTCTGATGAAGCCAACAGGACCGCATCATCTGCAAAAAGCAGAGACCTGATCCTTATGCCACCAAAACGGATCCCCTCACCACCATGGCTGCACCTAGAAATTCTGTCCATAAAAGTTATGAACAGAATCTGTGACAAAGGGCAGCCTTGGTGGAGTCCAACTCTCACCGGAAACGAGCCCGATTTACTGCCGGCAATGCAGACCAAGCTCTGACACTGGTCGTACAGGGACCTAACAGCCCATATCAAGGGGCCTGGTACCCCATACTCCCAGAGTACCCCCCACAGGGCCCCAAATCTACAAAACACATGTAGATTGGTTGGGCGAACTCCCACGCACCCTCCAGGACCCCCCCAAGGGTATAGAGCTGGTCCAGTGTTCCACGGCCAGGACGAAAACCACATTGCTCCTCCTGGATCCGAGGTTCGACTATTCGACGGACCCTCCTCTCCAGAACCCCTGAATAGACCTTACCAGGGAGGCTCAGGAGTGTGATCCCCCTGTAGTTGGAACACACCCTGCGGTCCCCCTTTTTAAATAGGGGGACCACCACCCCGGTCTGCCAGTCCAGTGGAACTGCCCCCGATGTCCACGCGATATTGCAGAGCCGCGTCAACCAACACAGCCCCACAACATCCAGAGCCTTAAGGAAATCCGGGCGGATCTCATCCACCCCCGGAGCCTTTCCACTGAGGAGTTTTTTGACCTCCTCAGTGACCTCGGCTCCAGAGATTGGAGAGCCCAACCCAAAGTCCCCAGACTCTGCTTCCACCCTGGAAGATGTGCCGGTGGGATTGAGGAGGTCTTCGAAGTACTCGACCCACCGATTCACAACGTCCCGAGTCGAGGTCAGCAGCACACCCTCCCCACTGTAAACAGTGTTGGTAGTGCACTGCTTTCCCCTCCTGAGGCGCCGGATGGTGGACCAGAATCTCTTCGAAGCCGTACGGAAGTCTTGTTCCATGGTCTCACCGAACTCCTCCCATGCCCGGGTTTTTGCCTCCGCGACCACCCGAGCCGCATTCCGCTTGGACTGCCGGTACCTATCAGCTGCCTCCGGAGTCCCACAGGCCAAAAAGACCTGATAGGACTCTTTCTTCAGCTTGACAGCATCCCTAACCACTGGTGTCCACCAGCGGGTTCGGGGATTGCCACCACGACAGGCACCGACCACCCTGCGGCCACAGCTGCGGTCAGCCGCCTTGACAATGGAGTCACGGAACATGGCCCATTCGGACTCAATGTCCCCTGCCTCCCCCGGGACACATTCAAAGTTCTGTCGGAGGTGGGAATTGAAGCTCCTTCTGACAGGTGACTCTGCCAGACGTTCCCAGCAGACCCTCACAACACGTTTGGGTCTGCCAGGTCTGACCGGCATCTTCCCCCACCATCGAAGCCAACTCACCACCAGGTAGTGGTCAGTTGACAGCTTCGCCCCTCTCTTCACCCGAGTGTCCAAGACATGCGGCCGCAGATCAGATGAGATGACAACAAAATCGATCATCGACCTGCGGCCTAAGGTATCCTGGTGCCAAGAGCACATATGGACACCTTTATGCTTGAACATGGTGTTCGTTATGGACAATCCATGACGAGCACAGAAGTCCAATAACAGAACACCACTTGGATTCAGATCAGGGGGGCCGTTCCTCCCAACCACACCTCTCCAGGTCTCACTGTCGTTGCCCACGTGAGCATTGAAGTCCCCCAGCAGAACGAGGGAGTCACCTGAAGGAGCGCTTTCCAGTACCCCCTCCAGGGACTCCAAAAAGGGTGGGTACTCTGAGCTGCAGTTTGGTGCATAAGCACAAACCACAGTCAGGACCCGTCCCCCCACACGGAGGCGGAGGGAGGCTACCCTATCGTTCACCTGGGTAAACCCCAACGTACAGGCACCAAGATGGGGGGAAAGAAGTATGCCCACCCCTGCGCGGCGCCTCTCAGTGGGAGCAACTCCAGAGTGGTAGAGAGTCCAACCCCTCTCGAGGAAACTGGTTCCAGAGCCAGAGCCATGCGTTGAGGTGAGTCCAACTATATCTAGTTGGAACCTCTCAACCTCACACACCAACTCCAGCTCTTTCCCCACCAGAGAGGTGACATTCCACGTACCTAGAGCCAGCTTCTGTAGCCGAGGACCAGACCGCCAAGGTCCCTGCCTTCGGCTACCACCCTTTCCACACTGCACCCGACCCCTTTGGCCCCTCTCACGAGTGGTGAGCCCATGGGAAGGGGGACCCACATCTCCTCTTCGGGCTATGCCCGGCCGGGCTCCATGGGTGAAGGCCTGGCCACCAGGCGCTCGCCAGCGTGCCCCACCTCCAGGCCTGGCTCCAGAGGGGGGCCCCGGTGACCCGCGTCCGGGCGAGGGAACACTGCATCCATCTGTCGAACTGTTTGAAAATATTTTCCACAAATGCCACAAATCTCACATATTTTTCACAGAACTATGTGATTATTTGGGATGGATCTTAGCAACAGAGGGTCTAAATGAAGGCAACTGGACTTCTTTGGTTTTTTGAAGACATTTCAAATCTCATCCGAGGAGCTTTCTCAACTCTGACTGGAATATGGGAGAGTCTCGCTTATAAATTTTAGCTGTCTGTTGTTTCTTAATGAGCTGAAACTACCTATGAACACCCCTCCTCCCTACCCCCCGTGGAGTCTATGATGTCATTAGGACCTATTGTGTCAGAATGGTTGTTTTGATTAGATGTAGGGGAGTGTGACCTAGACTGAAACTGTTTTGGAATTATGTTTAGAGCTTTTAATTGAATCATTTGGATTACCATGACCTGGATGACTGAAAACCTTCACCAGCATTTAGCAACAGAGCTAACTAGCAGGCTGTACCACTTCTGGTCACAATATGAGCCAAAATATTCACTTAATGCAAAAACAATGACAAAGTAAAGGCTACAAGAATGGTGTTTGCATTACTAATGTCAATTTTGCTGAGCTGAGAATAGTTTTAAGACAGTGGAAAGTGATTTTGTGACTTGCCTTGCTTAGCTTAGCCATTAGCTTGTTGAATCCAATCAGAGCTAACGTCTATTTTTGTTTTTTCCACACCGAGGTTTCAGCTGCAGAAGTTTAAAACTTTTCCACAGAAACACACTTCAAAAGAAATAAAATATCTATTTAGTGTTCCATCTAGACGTGTGATTAGGTAAAACCCAATAAGACAAATTAACAGCATGCTCTTTTGATACTACATGGCAGCATCTTCCTAAACAAATTATGTCTCTTTCTGCCGAACATGAAGCTGTGAAAACAATAATGGCCAAAATCAGTGTCACAGTCTTCTAATTGAGCAGCATGAAAGGAAATGAATTAGATTAAATCTTTTTTATTACTTTTTTATTAAAGGTTCAAACACTGTAGTCAGTTAAAACACTGGTGCATTCTTTGCTTTATAGAAAATGTGGGGAAATGAGGAAAATAAAGATTTTTTTAAGGGAAAAATTATTCAGTCAGTAAGTTAAAACAAAGAATTAACAAGAAAGAAAAGAAGCTTTTCCGAGAAATGAGGAGACAAATTTCAAGAATCATGAGACTACCAAAGAAAGAGGAAGGTCAGCCTTCAAAGGGGAAGAAACAATTCTGTCACATCGGATGTTTTAGGGAAACACCGCAGGACGACACAAGACCAACCGCTGACCATCACAAAAACACATGAGATGTGCTTCATGTCACTCACACCAGTTTTTCAAAACAGAAACGTGATCTATTTGTTAAAATAACAAGTTGTTCTGTTTTTGACTGTAAGCCATGACCTCGGATGGATGGATGGATGGATGGATGGATGGATGGATGGATGGATGGATGGATGGATGGATGGATGGATGGATGGATGGATGGATGGATGGATGGATGGATGGATGGATGGATGGATCGATGGATGGACGGACGGACGGATGGTTTAATCATTAAACCATCCGTCCATCCATCCATTAAACCAGGGTTTCTCAACCTGGTCTACTGTTTTTTGGTCCCACATCCATCACTTGTGAACACAACCTTGAGATACCAGAGCTAAAGCTGCCTCAGGCTGACCTTCCAGATGAAGGCTACCATCATGCTCCCTCCCTAGGGTTGTCAGGGAAAGTTCTTCACATGCAAGATGTTTGATCATATTCCCAAAGGTGTGGACTGTTGTGGTGACTAGGTTCAATGCTGCATTGTCTTGGAGAATTAAAACCTCAGATCTCCTCTGTTTTATGTCGTTTTTTCTCCTTTGACATGTCTTATTTCACTCTTCAGCTGCGTTTCCACTATAGGTGTTATGGGGACATTTCTGATGTCAGCAAATCACGACCATTTCGGCAGTGAGTGACATCACTGATCAGCACTAAAAGGCGTCCATGAACATTAATAACTTTTACACAATGTTTCATTCTGTCATGGTATGCCGTATTTTATGCCATTCTGGGGCCAGGGAGAGCAGCTGTATCACGTAAATAGGAGACCACAAAGTAGCGTAAATTACAACATATGGCAAAAATGATAATCACAATTATTTTGATTCAAATTAAGATCTCGATTACCTAACATGATCTTTAATTAGCGTTGATAACACATTTATTAAACATTAACAGTGACTTTTTAAACTTTGTTGTTTTTAGGATTCCAGACATTTTTTACAAATTGAGACTATTTTCGTTGTTCACTTCTTCTCTTCCTGTTCTCTGTGAGGACGGATGCCTTTTTCTTTCCCTCCTTCTAACCCTGTCTTTGCCTACTCTTTGTTCTTTGTCAGCCTATCTGGAGCATCTCTCTGTATTTTACTCTAGATTTTTTTTTTCTTCCTCAATTATGGATCTGGTCAGCTGGTCTCTGGAAGCAATTGATCAAATTTTCTCAACCCGAAGAATGGCTAAGGGGGAGCCTTCCTGTCCTGATGGAACACACTTGACTGGATACATGATGGATTCCTGGGACGAGTGGAAGATCATGTGTCTGTTCCTGCTGTGTTTGGAGCGTGTGGGTTCCTGGTGTATTGCAAATTTCAGAAGCTGTTGGGAGCAACTGTCAAGCTGCCTGACCTCCACGAAGAGATCTTTTGTGCTGTCATCACTCAGACTCATGCGTCCAACCAGCAAACTGGCTGTGATTTCAGAACTTGTCCGCTGAATAGAAAACAGCTTTGGAGCCGCCCCTGAGACCACTGAGAGACATCAAGGCACCAAGCTCTGGCCTATACCAAAACAAATTGCTGTTATTTGAATCTGGCTCCCCATGTTGGTCTTGGAAGGCCGATCATCTCAAATTCCTCTGGATGTTTATGCAGAAAGATGCTCTGTACCATCCTTCCCCAAGGGTGGCATCATAGCCTGATCCAGTTTACGCCTTTTTCTGCGTTGTTGGTATGCTCTTGGTTAGGTTGTGTTGAAATGTAATTTTGTTGTATCGGGACACTGGTTCAATGACAATAAAGTTATTCTGATTCAAATTTCTCCAATGGGAGTGAAATAAAGTTAACCCCAGCGTAGGCTGGGTGTTTTTGCTAACCTGCAGGGAAAATTTACAACAAAGCTATACAGAAAGTAGCTAAGGGTTGTCAGAAATGGTGCTTGGTTGTTCACGTGGTGCTTTTTGGAAAAAATAGTCATTAAGGTGATCTGGAAAGTCGTAAGAAATGGCAACAAAGTTTGCAACAATGTAGTGGGAGGTGCTTGATTTGCAACTCAGAGCAGCACAAGAGTAAACCGCAAAGGAGCAGCAAATAATTGAGTCCTTTTGCGTTAATGATCGCTGAAATCCCAGATCGTAATCGGGACTAAAATTCTATAACTGACCAGCTCTAGTTGTGGGGAGATTTCCGCCACATTTTATGGCATTGGGAGTTTAGAAATGGCGATTTTAAAGCACCGTCAACGCGGCTTATTTTCTTTTCCTTCCATTCTGCTTCACCAGCAATTTTTTCCAATTTTATAAATGCCGGTTGTTTGGCGACATCTGTAGATTTAATTTCCGACTGAGTAACAAAAAATCAGCTTGAGTTAACCACAAGGTCCGCCTTGGTTGGTTCCTAAAATGGCTCAGAAAATGGTCCTGTTGGGCCGGCCTGACGAAATGGAAAAACGCGAATGCCACGAAGGTCCGGTAAAATTAAGCGGAAGGTCCAATAGTGGAAACAGGCCTTTTGTTACTTATGTACAAAAAAAAAAAGACTCTTTTGGCTTCAAGGTTCCATGACATATATGCATCTTTCCAGAACTTTGATTTTCCAGAGTTGAATGCAAAACAGATCTTACAATATCATTTACTATTGCCAAGCAAAGATGGGAAGAAATCATGAGCAACTTCAACAAGACAAAAACACAGCAGGGTCTTTGTGGCACCGACTAGACGTTACTAAAAATACACATTTCATGTCTAAATAAAGACCAAAGCTCACAGGAAATGGATCTGAACCATTTCTGACTGAAAACAGGCGTCGAAATCTTCACTTTGCTCCTTGGATACTCTGGAATTTAATCAGGTCTGATTAATAAAGGGCCAAAATCTGCATTTTGTCAATGCAAACACACACCTATTATTCTTTAATAACACACACACAGCCTAGCAGGAAAAACCTGAACCACCCTGGGTAAACAAGGATGTATACGGTAATATTAGTCCCTGAATGATGCCTTCCTCCTTTGAATATTAAAAGTAATTATTTCATAAATTTCAAAGGAATAAAAGTCTTTTCTGCTCAGAGAAACAATTCAGCTGAGTGCACAAACAGCTGGGAAGATTAACAGCTGGTGGATAACTGACAGCTCCACGAAAGAGAAGGTAAAGTGAAGCTATGTTTGCACAGAAAAGGTCATACACTTAAAAAGCTTTGGATTATGTGTTTTTTATGATGCCCTAAAAAGAAGCTCACATGACAGAAACCAAAAGCAAACACATGGACTTACGGGTTTAACAAGGCAAACACACGTGAGTTTGTTTGTGGGTGGCTCGCAGAAGCCTTCAAACATGGTGGATTTTAGCCAGAAGAGCAACAATTAGCAAAACATATTGGAAGACTGATCAAATCTGTAGACGTTTCACGGGAAATGAAAGTGTGAGACGGAAACAATCCTCTGGAATTTTCCCTGAAAGTCAGCAAAAATTTCCACCTGATCATTGTGTGATTTGGAATAAAAACAAAAGAAATTAAACGTTTCCTGGAAAGAACAGGAGGTGCTTCTGTTGATACGTCGCCCTGATATCGCAAAAATAAAATAAAGGATGCAGAATTTAGTCTGATCAAATCCAGCTGTACCTCACAGAGCCTGGCTTACACACACACACACACACACACACACACACACACACACACACACACACACACACACACACACACACACAGCATAACTTACTCTGCAGCAGCTGGCAGCAGTGGGCGTATCTGTAGTAGCTCTCCATCTCCTCCACTGAGATACATACGGAGCTCTCCTCCCTGGTTCTGGGCTTTACCGTGCCTTCCTTCACATCCTCCGTCTCCATCCTCACCTCCTCGGGTAGAGACAGAAGCATCACCTGCCTCGTCCGGCTCTCCTCATCTCCAAACCCTCCCTTTCTGAGTCTGTTGCGCACCAAACACCTGCCAAGATGGCTTGTGTGATTACACCACTCCCGTTTCCTCCACTCCTCCCTTTACGCTGACTGAGTGGAGGCTGTTTCAACTTTCTGACCAAATTCACTTCTACACGTGGATAAAAACAATGGTGATGTCTCTCACACTGTAAAATTTATTTTATCAACTAAGTTTAAAATTTTGTTCCATTTAAGTTTGACGAATCATTTGTAAAGTTGTTGTGATTAAAGGACAATTATAAAGAAAAAAGATGCACCTAACTGAGATTGTGATATATCAACTTGTCAGGCAGGTGGGTGGAGCCTAATATTTCAACCAAAACAACAGGATATATATTTTTTTAAAGGTCTGGAAGATAATATGCTGGTAAAGGCTCTCGTTCATCAAAGGCAAGTAATAGTTGAGAAAAAACTCAATTCTTTATTTTCTCGTGAGCATTTTGATTCCAATCTGAGGAGCGATGAAGAGAAAAATGAAAAGTTCTGAGCTTTTAAACTTTAAATTTCAATATTAATTATTATTATGAACCAATATTTCCATCCGATATATAAGAAAAAGTTATGTCAACAGTCTGTTGAATAAAACTTTAAATTCAGAGTTTTTTTTAATTAATACATTTAATTAAAATGCTTATAGATCAAACTGGTGCAAAAAAATGTAATCATTTAAAAACACCAAATTAAAATCTAAAGTAAAGGGATGAATATTTTCAGTAAGATAAAGCTATATTAACATAAGATTTCTATTTTTAAGTTGAAACAAAAGTTTTGTTTTTACAGTGTGCTAAAGAACTACCACTTCAAATATGGATACTTTTCTGTCATATGCAGCAGCTCATATTTTAAAGGTCTCTTGTTTGCAGGATCTCATCACGCTCAACCCCCAACAGCTGTGCCTGACGAGCTCCCTGCGTGCTATTGGGCGGACCTCACTGGAAAACGACAGGATTACGAGTCTTAATCATTCAGTATTCATAATATGCAAACATCTTGCCACTGATTGGCTAAAAGCAACGTGACTCTTCCGCTGCCTCCGTTCGCTCGTTGTTCTTGGGTAAAAAAAATGCAACATTAATGTTTTATCTCCACAAACCTGAACGTGTTCTGCTATGTTGTTGAGTTGCTAATGGTTAGCTTACACAGGCCACAATATCAATACGACCTTTCTGTGGGCGGTCACAATCCAATGTGGGCGGGGCCATGAATACTAACGTTCCCTGTGACGTAGAAGAGACTGTTTTATCTGACCCGATCGGTTTCTTGTCTATTTATTTTCTGCTGCAAATGCAGGAGACGAGGTTGAAGAAAATTTCACATTCAGCGTTCATATGCAACTGTTTTAGGTTAAAACAACAGATTTTACAGTGTAACAAAGAACTACCACTTTAAGTAGCGCATCGTGGTTTATTTGAAACGATAGTTTTCTATCATAAGCAGCTGCTCGTAGTTTAAAGCACTATTTTGAGAGGGATTGCTACGTCCAAAGTTATTTAGTAAACATTTAGTTTTACCTTCTTTAATTTAATTGGAAAAGTTCCAACAGAAAATCAACAATAACGTCTACAAACCAGAATCAGTCCTCTAACGCATCTGGTTTAGTTTGATCAGCTTCATGAGCACAAGTATTTATCAGTTTAAGTGGCCTACAAGAAAACATCCTACTCTTTCCTTAACATGTATGTAGAGAAAACGCCTCACCTTGAGTGCTGGCCTGGGTGATTTTATGTCCGTTGAGTTTAGAGCACAGAAAAGACAGGCAGACATGACGGTTCAACCTTCTCAGTGAGTTTGTTTAACTTGTCTGCTTATCAGTCAACCATCTAACTATTGAAAGACCGGGTCATGAGGTAAAGTTAGCACTTGGTGCTAAATCAGGTAATCAGTTACAACACTTAGTCACACAGAGAGGACTGCTCCTGGTCTGCTGGACTCAGACGCTTCTAAGATAATCTGGAAATCTGAACGTTTAAAGCTGGATTTGTGTGCTTTTACAAAATAGAAAAGTACTGAATCCAACTTTTCTTTAATTTCCCAAAACACATATTTACTGTAAATGAATTACTCACATGAACTACCAGAGATGTAACAGAAGGAGTAGGAAACGTGAGGTTGTTCTAGTGGTTTGATGATGAGAGGATGAAACACAGCAGGAGAATCTAACTGATAGCAGGAAATCCTGTCCCGTCGTCCCGACACACAGATTTTAATAAGAAAAACTCAGATACAGGAAGCTGCAAACACCAAAAACTAACATAAGAACATTTAAGCATAAAGCAGCAGAGTCGGGCTAACACTAACCTCTGCTCCGGGCTGGTCGACGGCTCCGACGGCGATGCGTTTGTCTGGTAAGCAGACTGATAGATTCAGACAGATCAGACAGCAGACGGGACAACGACTCCTGGTTGTCTTGAATTAACTCCAAAAGAGACATTTTGACTCTTTATGAATGACGAGCTTGTCCGCAAAATCATTTCCTGTGGTTTTATTTCTTCTCTCCTAAATTTGGCAGCATTCTTCCTGCTAGTGTGGAGTTATTTTATCTCATTTCAGGTCAGCTGTGGGTTTATCTCAGGAAAAGAGGGGTGGGCTGAGCAGCAATCGTCCCCCTACAGCTAATTACGCTATCTTGGTGAATGTGTGTACGTGTCTGTTCTCCAGTATATTAAATCAGGACGACAGTCCTACTGACTGATGATGAAACAGTCATTCATTAACATCAAGCCCACTTTTATGTGCCAAGAGGTTTACTTTAACAATAGGGGACAAAATATAAAAAAGATTATTTATGATTTCAATCAGTAATTGTCTTACAACTAAACACCAAGAGTGTGCAAATGCAAGATTTCCGGTCTGATTCCAGGGCTCGCATCTCATGAAAATAACCATGGCATAATCTAGGTCATTTTTTGAGAATGCTGTCATCTTATTTTACTTTATTGTTCACCTTTTCATATTATGAGTCACTCTCTAAAATTATTTTCAACCTTTGAGCCTCTGGCTCCTGATGAAAGTGGTTCTTTACTCTGGTTTCTGCAAAGAGTCTGGGCCATACTGTAGCAGGGCTGATGTAAACCAGAGAGAGTAAGTCAACAATAGAGATCCGGAGTTGAAAGTCACTATAGCGATCAGTAAAAAATTCCTTGATGGCTCACATTGAACTGTTAAAATGACAACGTGTAGTTTTTACCATTAATCTCTGGGAAAATCTATCGAAATGTTGAAAATTAATAAAATGATAACATATAATCATAAAAATTGGGTCTAAAATACATAGGGCGCGGGTCTAAGTCTCTGGCAGACGCCATATTGGACGCCATGTTTCCTTCTACATCAGCCGACTTGGGGTCCTGTGCCTGCCGATGACGTCACACTAGATGACTGGCTGGACGTATGACTTACAGAAGTTACGTTACCATGTTCAAAAACATTTAGGCGGTAAGAAACATGAATTTGATAACAAAAGTGCTAAACTCTTTCCAAAACCTATGTGAAAGAACACAATCAAAAAAGAGATGCAATATATTTTGGCCGAGTGGTATTGCCGTAGTGTGACATCATCGGCAGGTGCAGGACCCTGAGCAGATCCAGAACCTACCCCGCCAGAAAACTAGCATCAGCATTGCATATCCATGGAATTAACTGAAGGACGTTCAAAGTCTGAAGAGTCACACCGAGGTCGCGTGCTTTCTGCTCCACAGGTAACATTTACCGTAATGTTTTTTTAAACTAGCAACAGTCACTGCGATATGGTGTAAAACTACCCTGAAATGTATGTACTGCCCCCTATCAGCAGGAAACTGCACACTGTCACTTTAAAGCCTGCCGCACACGAGAGCCAACAGCTGAGCTACCGGTAATTCGAGGCCGTTTGCTCAGCAGACTCCTCGCTGTGTGCGCCTAATTTTCCCCGTACTTTCCTAAACTTAAAACGACGGTTGCGGCGACGCCTCATCACACATGTTGGGTATCTAGTCGATCGGTTGTACAGAAAAGTTGTGAACTCTAGATTGAAAAACATTTCTGAGTTGGTCCTCTGCCTAAACTTATGCTCATTTTGTGGTCTTAAATTCTTTAGCGAGCCTTTTCACCATGACTGTTTTGTTTATCCTGTTTGTGTGGAGAGATGGGCTGAACCCCTCCTATACAGCCATGTAACAGGTACAGGAGCTGTTGTTGGTTTAGCGTCCAGGAAACAGCAGAGAACGTCTCGGCTAGTAGAAGCTAACCATTAGCATTAGCAGCTCCACCACACAGCAGAACTCCTCCAGGCTTGTGTTATTTGTGTAGATAAAACATCAACGTTGCAGAGCAGAGTCAGCGGTAGAGTCGTGTTGCTGTTAGCCAATCAGAGGAGAGATGTCCACATATCAGGAAGTGAGAGTCCAAATCTTGCCGTAGAATTATTTGCCAATGTATGAGAAGTATTGTTATTCTTTCACTGCTAAAATACTTAAACTCCTCATAATCGTAATGTCATAATCATCTGAAAACTCTTTGGAATTATTTGGTTTATGCTAAATTACATTACTGACCTGATGCCAGTTCATTTATGACATTTTCCACAAGATTCTTTAGCCATTATACTGGATTATTGTTCCCCTCCTGACCCAATTAGTTTAACTTACAAAGCAAATATGTATGAATGCATGAAGATTGCTGCCTTGATTAAAGTACTGAAAAATGAAATCCCCTACATTCCTGAAAATCCACTCTTTAGGTGTTTACCATTACTTATTAATAGATGGACCTTTGGTATAAATGAAGATCAATGATCTCTGCTCACAATGTCTGTTGAAAAAAACTCTTGTTACTAAAAAGTTTCTTATTTCTACGTAACTTTAAACTCATCCAGGAAATTTCAGGTAATACGTGAACAACATAGTACCGATCTTTAAGGTCTCCATCTCCTATCGCGTATCACATTATCTTTGATTTAACTAACTTATCATCACACAATCACCCAAACATTCCCACTTCAAGACTTCAAAGTTCACAAACAAAATTGGTCATGCACATTCCATTATCTGCTGTCCTGCACAATTAGGTTTATTAATGAACGAAGCAGAACAGTGCACACAGTCCATTAGATCACAGCTTCTGTTCTCCAACTCCAACGTCGAGGATGGAGATAATCACAGGAGCAAGAAACTGAATTATTGGGGATTGTCTGTGCAGAGATCATTTTTCCAAATTCTCTGAAAACTGTCTAATGATATCTACTCGTTAGATTAACTGAATTATAATCTATTTATAGTTGCATGATCTCTTGGTTTTTTCCTCCAAATATCCGTTCCAGAATATCCAGTGTCTGCAGGTTTAAAGAGAATCTTGTCTGCAGCAGCTAAGCAGCACTGGTCATCTGGGTTAAAAGCTAGACGAGGATTAATACATTAATATATTTATAAAAATAATAGGGAGTATGGTTAGTAAATTCAACTCAGTTCAGTAAAAACGGGACAACTTAAAGCTCTCCCTCTCTAGTATCTACTAAAAATGTCATCAGGTGACTCCCATTGGCTGGACAATCGCTAAGAGGGTTTCCTGATATCCACTTTCTATTGACCCTTTGCACCTACGTGACCCAATCACGTGGGTCCACCATAATGGACGTCTACGTGGACGAATTGAACGAAGGGCAAAAATAGTGACTAAGATTCTTTTTTTTTTTTGCCAGTTTAACCTGGTTTCTACTGGTTCAAGCTCATTTCACTTGAGGTAAAGTTTAGCACACCTAGGTGCCAGTAGGTAGGGTTCACAGAGAGCAGTATTTACAAAAGTTAAGCATTAGCTAGCTTACAAACGTCAGCTATCTTACAAACGTCAGCTAGCTTACAAACATTAGCTAACGTTCTCCCTGCTGCTGTTCACCAATCTAAACAAGTTGCCAACGTTGCCAGAATTCACCCCGCTGGATTTATAACCCTAAGTAATAAACAAAATTTCACTTTTACACTGGAGCGGATTAAAAACCTAAAAAAGTTCGGATCCCTACTAGTTTTTGTCGCTGGCAAGTTGAGTTTACACCCTCGTCTGTTAGTGCAGCCAAGCGCGCAGCACACTATTACCATTTTACTGTGAAATCAACTAAATAAAAGTGATATAAGGTTACAAACTAGCTTGTTTTGACTATAGCTTCACGGGAGTTTTAACGTGCGTAAACCGTTTCTCTGCCGTCCATCGTGGCGAAGGGGGTGGTCCCATAAACGTCATGTGCAAAGGGTCATTAAGAGGAAAAAGGTATTAATTTGTACTCTGCCATTACTTGTTAGACGCTGTATGAATGCCTTAAAAACTGATGATAAGGTGCCATTAGTTCAAGGAAGTAAACTACACAACAGGAGGAGTACCTGGGACTGTTCCTGATGAGTAAATCTGACCTGATGGTATACAGATATATATAAAATGCACCACAATTCTTGTTGTCTGCTATTATTTATTCAGAAAAGTGTCAAGACTGTACATACGTATAAAGTACTTTTTATTGCGTAATAAAGATATTTTGTCTCGGATTCTTGCTGTTTTTACCAGTTTATATTACGTATGGGAGCAATTCCCCACTATAATATTCATCCTCCTGCAACAACAATAAACTGTAATTGATGACATATTTCCAGATTTGTATTTAGACAGCAAAACTATATCACTACCCTTTTGACAACTTTTATTTGATTTTTGTGAGGATTTCTTTTCAGTTGAATAAATGTAAAGTTGGAACAGTCAGTGACTTTTAAACAAAACAACTAACAACTACTGAATTTGTGTTTATGTTTCAGACATAAATGACCAGATTCAACATTTTGTATTGTTTAGCTATTTAAAGCTGCAATGCGGAGTTTTCCTAGCCTAGTAAACTAGACCAAATTCTTGCTTTGCAGAGTTTGGTCTAGGCACGCTTCATAGGAATCCTCGCTGCCTGTGACTGTCCAATCACAGCTCGCTATAGTTTTGGTTGGGCCAATCACAGCGCTCTATATTGTGGGCCAATCACAGAGCGGGAGTAGCCGATGACGTCAGCGCTGCGGCCGCGAACCCAAGCAATATGGCGGCGGCGCAGGAAACACGCTCGGTTGAAACGGCTTTGTCATCAACATTGGATTATTTAGACTCCAACGTGCGTAAGTCTGTCGGCTATACTTAGCGGCTTCTTATTTTTATCAAACAAAGTAGTGCAATGTCCCAGTACACCTGATATTCACGTGTTTTTCATACAAAAACGACAGAAATCATTGATGTTAGACGCCATAGCTGCCTCCCGCTTTTCCGTCGCTGTGATTACGTCACATTGTTCGTTACTCTGATTGGTCCTAGCGCTATCCAATTGCGTGCAGACATTTTGAAAGACAACCGTAGATCCCGCCTCACGACTGAGAGCCGTCAATGGTTCGTGGCCAGACTATGTATACGCATATATAGGATGGCTTGCCAGGCTAGAGTTTTCCCCCTTTCAGGAATTATGTATGATTTTTTTTTTTATTCGTACCCTGTTCTGTGACGTCATGTAGACAATAGGTCAATGTTTTTGATAAGGCGGCCCAGCCCCCGTCTGGTAGAGCCCCATGCAATTTGATTAGAGTGTCGCTCAGCATTAGCCACTAGCATTAGCCAATAGCATTAGCCAATAGCGTTAGCCAATAGCGTTAGACAACCACTTACGTATGAGCATTTGTGGAAGTACCTAGACAAAGGCAGAGTTGGTGACATTTCTTATGGAAAAGTACATTTTTAAAGTATATATATGAATAAACAGCAAAATGTGAGAATAGTAATTGTAAACCACTGTGTTTTAGCTCTGTTGGCCGGCTAGAGGTGCACGTTCACAAACAAGAGGCGTTGCTTCCTGCCGTAAACAATAAGTAGGGAGAGGGGCTTAAGGTGCGATACATTTTTTCACCTCTAGATGGTGCCCTCTGAGAAAAAACTCCAGATTCTTCTTTAAATTAAATTATTGTTATGAAGTAGCCCATTTGATAATAGGTAAGTTCCATTTTTAGAGAAATAATTTGTTGTAAATTCTAAAATTTTAATTGTCGCTTATATTATTACCAGAAAATACAATAGGACTGATTATATAAAACCAGCTAAAATCGAGTTGATTTAAATAAAAATCGCATCATTTAGATCCACCAACAGAAGGAATTACAGGTATCCCTCACAGCTATGACACCCTTGTTAATTTAAAAGCACACTTGGTAGTTTTGCTTGCTTTTAGCACCCCCTAGAGTCCGTTAATCATTGTTGTAAAAGCGAAAGTGAAACTTATCTCCTCTCTGTGCGTTTGTGTTTTTAACACCTTAATCTAACTGCTGAAATGTCTCCTCAGCCTTCATTAGTGTCTACAGGAGCGGTTCATCACTAAATCAAACAAATCAGCTGTGTTCATGATCTAAAACATGCAGGAAACATGCTGGAAGCAGACTGCAGCACCAGGCATGTCAGCTCCATTTTACTAAGTCCAACAGAGACTGGACCGCCACTCTGAAGTTGCAAGTGTGGTATTCTGGCCACAGAGGGTGGTGGGGGTCTGAGAAACATTTCATTAACCCTGTAAAGGGTCATTTTAGCACATAGTGGCTCAAGAAAATGATTTAAACATTTGAAAAAGTTGCATAATATGGCTTTAAGTTGATCCGTGGTAAAATACATAGGATATATTATAATAAAAAATGATACATTTAATATAATTTATTACTATTCATTTTAAATTAAATGAATAGATATATAAAATAGATAGAAACAAAAGAATAAAACCCTTCTGAACACAAGCAGACAGGAAGCTCCTTACCGCTGATAGTTGACAGCACCTCCACCGCCTCATCCACTTCCAGATCTTCTCCCACAGATGAGTTTTGTCCCATCTTCGCCTCTGGACACAGAAATCTCAGCAGATTTCCCTCCTCACATGTGCGTCACAGCCTCTAGCACAGGAAAACAGCTGAAGTGAGCGAGCTCAGTGTTTCAGCAGTGGACTCAGGTGGAACGAAACAGAAGAAGTAAAGAAAAGAGAAGCAGACTGATGCTTAATTTGTTCAGCTGCATAGAGGGAGGGCAGGAAGGAAGAAGAAGGCAGTTCTAAAATTGCATAACACATAACAGTTAACATCATTACTGGCACTAATTAGATCTGGGCATTAACTGGGCTGGGCCCCAGTTTATCTTAGCGCTTGAACAAGTGTGGTCAGCTCAGGTGTTAATTTGTCTCAGAGATAAGAAAATTGGATTTATTGGGGTTAAAACTCCATAGGATCTTCTTCAAGATCTTCTTCAAGTTAAATGTGCCTTTAAGCAGGCAGCTGATCTGTTCAATTCTGTAAAATTTGCAAATTTTCACGTGATGCATTCGATTTTTGAAATTCTAATAAAAGCGGCTCATTTAGGAAGTCAAAATATGACTTTTAATGTACGCTCTGTGTACATCTCACACATACGTATGCACCTGATGACTTCTGGAAGAACAATCAAATTAGTCCACAAACACAAAGTAGTCCAATTCCCCATCGAATTAAAGTGACAGAGCCTCCTTTCATTCCTTCCACAATACAACAGCGTGCTTTTTGGTCATAAGGACACAGATCTTGTGACGTGGTGTTTATGCCCATCTAAATAAAGACCAAGGCGAGCTCAATGTGCACTAATGTGACACTTCTAACAGCCAAGTTTTAAAATGAGCACTAGGGGATGTCCAGAGGACATGAAAACAGAGGAATCAGCAGATTTCAAATGCATGTAACACACACACACACACACACACACACACACACACACACACACACACACACACACACACACACACACTCCCACAAAGATCAAACTGTTACACTCACACTAATACTTTTCTGGCATTATTGGCTTTGCAGCTGCTCAGCAGGTATTTCACCTACATGTAGAGAGATGCATTAAACGTATCTGTTTTTTAGTATTGTGCTGCATAACAGTATAAATATTTTACTACATTTTATGCCGAATTGTCTATCTGATTAATAAGAACGAAAGTAATTAAAGTCTAAGTCTACTGACCTCGCACTGGTATTTTAAGTGAAGTTTATTTATTTATCTTGCGTAACTGCAATGGAGTTTAGCATGCTAACAATGCCAACGTTAACCATTGGAGATGCGCTGCTGCCTCTGCGTGTTCAAACCACAAATGACATGATTCTGGGTTTTATTCCTCTGTACGTCTAAAGAAATTAACTTTTATTTCTAAGTAAATCTTTGTTAGGTTTTAAACACACTTTCCTTACCTTTTACCTGCGCGAGCTTCATAAAATGAAGCTCCGCCCACCAACTAATTAGCTAACTTTTCAGATTTTTCTTCATCATTTTGTCAGGAATTTTCTTCATTTTATTGCATATTTAACATTTCTCGTGTTATATTATTAGTAAAGACCAATATGTGCTTTTTATTTTATAAAGAGAGAAACTACCTGTTGTTTTCATGTGGACAAGCAGAAATACTAAGAAAACTGTGTATTTCAAAAGCTTTAATTATTTGATAAGATTAAATTAGATTAGATTATTTTTCTTTAATTAAATATTAATTTCATACTACCCTACTTCAGAGTGAGTGACTATAACCAAAATATGTTTTTTAAATAACTTCAATAGGTATTACACAGGAGCCACTAGAGAGCGCAAAAGGACTGTGAATAAATTATGTCAGCCTAGAACTCTGTTTTCCTGCAACAAGTGGCCAGTAAATGTCAATTTCGTGGTGAAAACTGATATATTATATGACATATTATCGACATTTCTTCTTGTATGGTTGTATTTTTTATAGACATGACTTTCAGATACTGTTTATCTGCTGAATGTAATTTTTTTTCAGCTTACTTCTGTTTTTGTTCTTTACTTGTCTATTTTTAAAATGAGGATTCTGCACCAATAAGCAGTCATAGTTTAATGTGTGTGCGTGTGTGTGTGTGCCTACATAGCTTCTCTTATGAAATAATACTTAGATATTAGAGAGGCTTTAAACCTTGATCTCAAGTTGTGATACTAATCTTACAGCTTGAATGAATGCAGCACCTATATTGTACTGCAGATGGAGTAAATGTCAAGCTGCAATGGACAAAACTGAAGGAAACGCATGTACAGATGTCAAATCTTTTAAAGTTGGGTGATCACTGCAAGTCAGGCTCACTCAGAAATAAATAACACTAAAATATAATGATCATTTTTGTAGGTAAAAGTGCAATCACTTGTGATCAACTTGCATATACAGTCTACCACTACGCAAGACCTAATATTTAAATGTATCTTGCAAAGCCCCTCATATGTGTATCTTCTTCTTAGCTACTGACAGCCATATTGAACATCTCTACAGTTAAGTGTGTCAATCAGTGATTAAAAGAAAAAGCATGGCCGGATGTTTGAAATTTTACTTCAAAATAAAATATAATCAATTGTCATTAATCATCCTGTTTTGACCATTTAATTTTTTTGTCAGATTTGAAGACGATATTTTAAATGTTTGGTTTGACAGTTTATAGGAAACAAGTAGCCGCTTCTTTTAGAACATGACTGCATGTGCATTTGCGCTCAACTTCGAATGAGACTTTTATTTTGCAAGTCTAAACCGGAAGTAGTATGTGATTCCGTCTGGCTCCACACTGGCGCCCCAAATCGCCTTATGGTTGTTTAGACTTAAACGATTTTCTGATGTCCGTGTGCATTTGTTACGGAAAACGCTGTAAGAGACGAGGAACGAGGGATATCATTATTTTTTTACCCTGACTCGTTTCAACATTTAACTTGCTTCTATCAATTTGGAGGCACGCGCCGACCCACGGTGAGTTGCTTTTTCCTCCTAAAAAAGATGAGCTCTTCAAGTTTTGATGCCATAGCGGATATCCTCGTGTTTGAGCTCTTCACATCTCGAGTTGTGTCTGTTAATTGCGTCTAAACGCTCGCTAAAACACGTTTTAGGTTGCTTGGTGTGTCATTTTTTCACGGGTTTTATTCATTTTGATGGTAAAATAGTGACAAGCAGCACTTTTTAGGGCGCTACAACTTCACGCGCTTGAAGTGAGGCAAACCTCGGCTAGGCTCGTCCCGTTATGCGGACTACACCCACTACTGCCTTCTCAACAGCTCTTCTGTCACTTCTGTGAGTAAATTCAATGTTCAGTCAGGAACATGTTGGTTATTTTACTAGAAACGTTGACGAGGGGCTAATTATTTCAGTTTCCAGACGTTTTGCTGGCGTCACGTTGGCGTGAAGAGCAACAGTTGTCAAATGTTTGGTGGAATTGTGAGTTACAGTGAAACGGAAGTCATATCGGCGCGTAATTTGGAAATGTAATTGCTGACAAGCTGCAAATTGTCGCGTCGTGATATCGAACACAACAACTTTGGTTTTTTCGCCATTTTTTAGCTTTTCGACACATGTTGTCATCTGTAGAATAGTTTTGTTTACAGTGGTGATTTGGGAGTGTAGGTAACACAGTTTTAATGCTAAAGCATGAATGTGATGGTTTTTAAAGCTCAATTTAAATAGATTTTAATGATCACTGTAGTTTTCTCACATTTAGTCGTTTTTTATATTGCATGTTTGCAGAAATTTTGTATATTTTCGACATATTCAAATTAGTAACAAAATATTTAATATTGCACAAATTTAAGGGCATAAATCAATATTCACGATTAGTTTTTAATTCTATTTAATTTTGCGTTTGCATGTTTTTATTACTGTGAAAAAGCAAAACATTCCTATTTTGGGGTGGGGGTGATCATAGACTTAAAATAAAATCCTTATTTAATAATTGATGCGCCCCCTAGCTGATTAATTGGTCTTGTACTTAAAATATAGTTTTAAAATGAAGCTTAAAAGAAACAAAATTGCAAGGTATATATTAGGAGTCTGTCTTGGTAAGAATCTGGCGATACAATATTTATCACAATACAGCAGAGACGATATGATGTATCGCAATACTAAAAGCCAGACAATATTTGCAATTTTTAAGACTGAATTAAGTAAGTCGGGCTCGTTTCCGGTGTGAGTTGGACTCCGCCAAGGCTGCCCTTTGTCACCGATTCTGTTCATAACTTTTATGAACGGGGATTTCTAGGAGCAGCCAAGGTGGTGAGGGGATCTGTTTTGGTGGCCTATGGATCAGGTCTCTGCTCTTTGCAGATGATGTAGTCCTGTTGGCTTCATCAGACAGTGATCTCCGGCTTTCGCTAAAGTGGTTTGCAGCTGAGTGTGAAGCAGCTGGGATGAGAATCAGCTCCTCTAAATCCGAGACCATGGTCTTGAGTTGAAAAAGGATAGAATGTCTTCTCCAGGTCAGGAACGAGGTCCTGCCCCAAGTGGAGGAGTTTAAGTATCTCGGGGTCTTGTTCACGACTGAGGAAAAGATGGAGCGTAAGATCGACAGGCGGATCGGTGCTGCGTCTGCAGTGTCCCGGTCTGTCGTGGTGAAGAGAGAGCTGAGCCGGAAGGCGAAGCTCTCAATTTACCGGTCGATCTACGTTCCTACCCTCACCTATGGTCATGAGCTTTGGGTAGAGACCGAAAGAACGTGATCATGGATACAAGCGGCCGAAATGAGTTTCCTTCGCAGGGTGTCTGGGCTCTCCCTTAGAGATAGGGTAAGAAGCTCGGTCATCCGGGAGGGGCTTGGAGTAGACCCGCTGCTCATCCACATTAGGAGGAGCCAGTTGAGGTGGCTCGGGCATCTGGTTAGGATGCCTCCTGGACGCCTCCATGGTGAGGTTTTCCAGGCATGTCCAACCGGGAGGAGACCTAAAGGAAGACCCAGGACACGCTCTAGGGACTATGTCTCTCGGCTGGCCAGGGAACACCTTGGGATTCCCCTGGAGGAGCTGGCCCAAGTGGCTGGAGAGAGGGAAGTCTGGGCCTCTCTGCTTAGGCTGCTGCCCCCACGACCTGACTCCAGATAGACGGATGAAAATAAATGGATGGATGAAGACTGAATTTAATTAGAAAACTCAGGCCAGACGCTTCCAAGACACATCCAGAGTTATCGAGATTTCGTTGTTCCGTCAGAATGAAGGTGGTAAAAACTGCTGCCACCTAGCAGTCAGAGTTTGAACTCCACCACACAAAAGAAAAACAGTAAATGTTTGCATGTAATTCTCAAATAATCTATACACTGCTTTTAAATATTGATTGAGTATCCTATCACGAATTATTGCAATATTTAAGTGTATTGATATTTTCTTACGTCCCTAGTGAAAAGGGATTCTGACTAAATACCTCTGTTTTTCAAACCAATTCAATCTGGAAAACGTGTCTTGCAGATCTTACCACTAAACTTCATAAGAAATAAAATTCTGACCATTTAGGCCTGTTGGATGTATTTGAGTGAACTAACTGCTCCTTTGACCAGTATTTCTGTGAGGAATTAAGAACTTTCTGGACTAATACAAACTTCTTCAAAACAAAACTAGAAACATTATTTTCATCAATCATTCCTCCTCTAATTGATTGTACTGTAGCTTTCTCAAAGGTCTAATTAATCACCTTTACAACGAGATACAACTTGTAGACATTGTACGTCTGGAATGAGCAACACTGTGTTGGTTACGCCTCCTAAGAAAAGGTGCCAAAAGCCCCTTTAACCAAGCCGTTATGGATTATATGGATATTCTACATATTTAGCTGTTACTAATTCCTCAGATGCACAGTCTATTGACATTTACCTGATCATAAAGGCCACTAATCAGGCTTTCTATTTATATAAAGCCATTTGAATTAAATGTGCTATGAAAAGTAGTCATAAATTGGAATTTCTCCATTCAAACTGGATCGTGTTTTGATGTACGCCTGAGACATTGAGCAACAACCGTGCCTATATCCAGCTATGATTTATTTGTTCATATCAGAGAAGCTCTGAGTTTTCATCCATATCCGTATCCTATTACAGGTTTTTCTTTTATCTGATTTAGAAAAGATTTGAGCCATAGCCGTGTTTATCCTTTGGGTTTTTCATGTTGGTGTTGATAATAATGGACACGTTTCAGTAAAAATAAGTTTTAATGTGGATTCTGTCTTTGTGAGAAGTCGACTCAACCTGAAAACGTTTAACTTAAGCCGGTAAAATGAACTAAAACCTTAAATTAGGTTATACAGATTAAATTTTCTTTTAGTTAAACTGAAGGTGATTTTTATAATTTTCCACAAACGACAAATTGTTTCCTTGAATGTTAACAAAAAAAAATGTATTAGAGCAGTTAGCATGTGTGCCCTTAAGCTAAGGGGTGGTGCGTGGGGGATTGGATGCACAACCACCTCTTTGTGTCTTGTGATCATTACCAGAGTTTGGAAATAAAATTTCTGTTGTTTTACTTTTTAGTTATTTGTCTTCTCTTTGGACTAGAACTTTATGCTTCACTTGAAATTCTTTGATTTGTGTGCCATCCATCCACAAAAACCCATTTTTAAGCCTTGGCTGCCAGATCCCAGGTCAGAATTGTTAAACTGACTTTACAGCTCCACTTTTAAAATCAGAGACACTTTGTGACAAAGAAACTGCAAATTAAGTTGGGTAATATTGTATTTCAACAGTTTGGGAGTCTGATTTATTTTTTTTCACTTGCAGCTCCTGAGATAGACGTATTTCTACCGTCCTGTGACAGATTTATCCTCTCGTCTGTTGGGCGTAAGGAGGAGGGGAAGCAAAGATGCCTAAACCGGTAAGAGACAGTATTTATATCAGATTGTTCAACCGAGGGCAAAATGCAGCTTTAAGGATTTATGAAACAAATTGGTTGAATTGAAGTTGTTCCCAGTTGTTTTGCTTGTGTAAGCTGGTTATTTAGAAACCGTCCTGGAAATCAGACTGGGAACTTTCTGGGAGGTGGTAGCTTCATCCCCATGGCTGCTCCCACTCCTCGTACTCCTCTTCCAAGTTAACAACAGCCAGAGTGTGGAGTGGAGTGCCAAGCCCACTGGCCTTCCCACTGCAACACTGGTACCATTGTTGTTTGAAGGGTGGAAAGAATGCCTGAGTTCTAGGATGTGAGCAGCGCCAAAACAAAACCAATTGGATGCAGTGTTGTCATGGCTGTCTGGTTCTCACAGCTGTGCGACTTTTTTATTGTGGTTAGACGTCAGCAGAGCTAAGATGTTGGTCTGTAAATGCATCGTTTTCAGAGAGGCATGTGATGCAAGTTTAACCAATGTGCAGGCAGCCAGGAGACCAAGTTTTCAGCTTAGTACCAACGTTTGCAGAAACTTTTGTGTTTTGAAGAATTCTGAAAGTTCATCGGCTTAATAACTTAAACTTTGCCATTCCCAGATTAAAAATATATATTTCAGGTCCACCTTTCTTTCTGTTCATATACAAGTCTTCTTGGTCTTTTAGTGTAATTTCTTTATCCGTGTGATTAAATAACTTAATGGTGTGTGATGTTGTCCATTAGTGCAAGTAAAGGTGACCACGATATGTGTTTTTTAGCTGGGTAAGCACCTTCGTCAGTAGAAATGAATGCACTGGGGGTGAATGGAGACCCATCTAAGATGGCGGCCGGCCACTACGGCAACGCCAGTCCACGAGGCGTCTCCGTATATATGTCTGTGGGTAGCACAGCGCAAACATCTTTATTTAGAAGAAAGGCTTTTAGCGCTAATTCTTGTTGTGGTTTTAAAGACATGTCCAAGTCATTTAGAACAGAGGAAAGAGCCGCAGTGAGCTCCACTTCAGACGCCGTCTTCGTTGAGAAACTGAGCGTCGTGGTGTGTGACGTACGCTGCTCAGCGCTGATTGGCTCGATGAGAACTCTCAGAGGGTGGGGTTATTTTAATGGGAGTGGTACCAGACTAGTTCTCTGTGTAGAATAGACAGAGGGCGTGTCTGGCAGACCAGGCTACTCATTGGCTACTGTCAACCATAAAGACATTACATCTTCTTACCCTTTCTGCCATAATTCCTAACATTGCTCACCTACATAATCATATAACGGTTTAATATGCTAGCTAAATTACTCTGGCCTATTAATGGCCGTTTTGAGCTTTCTTGGTTTATTCTTAACCTCAAAATCACAGCAACTCAGTTCCAACAACAATCTGGGAAAGCCCACCTAACAGTAAGTCAGAACATCCAGAAACCACCCAAAACCACCTCTCACTTGCACTCTCCCCTCAGCTTCCCACACAAAACGCACGTTGCCAAGACAACTGAGCGGCAGCTCTGCCAACTGACAAGACAGGATGTGTTCAGACTGCAGCTCCGTCACCTAAACGTTTCCCAGCTAGAACAGAACCAGAATCTAATAAAACATCAAACAAAACAACTCCTTGATTGAAATTTGCAAACAGAACAGAAAATCTCGTCCTTTACACTAGCTAGCCTGGCTTTACGTTTAGAACGTGTGATTCGTGCACATGAAAGGGTACGAGCAGGGGGGGTAGATCCAATCATTTAGAATGGGACATTCTACTATAATGAACTACTACTACTGAGAGTGCCATTTCTCCACTTTTCCAATGCTCTTTTGCTCTATATGTATTTTAAAGGGACCCGACCCAAACTGAAAATAAGCAGGCTTTATAGGGCAGCAGCACACCAAGCCCAGGTACATCCACTTGCCACTAACGAGGTCACCTGCAACAGAAAACAAGAGAGTGAAACGCAAGAAAAAACGTAGTGAAGGTGGGGTCGTCACAACAGTTTTAATGTACTAGATCATGAGTTTATAACATTTACAATCCAACAAGACGCTTTTCCTCTCAGTTCACTTAAATAAAAGTTGACTAGAGGAAGACGATTCTGAACTCTGAGATTAAAGTCAGAAATACATTTTTTTCTTCCATAAATGCCTGGGAAAAAAAACAAATCACAAAGTTCTTTCTATTAAATTTTTAAATTAATAAGATTATGGATTTATTTTCTACGTAATGCTAATTTTTGCTAGCCTAGAAATCTGGATGGACCATAGATGAAGTAAAATGATTCTGCTCTACATGTCGGTCTAGCCACTGTTACGACTGGTCTAGGAAAACCCAGTCCCAACACAAAAATAATAAGATTCACTTTCCCCAATCATCAAGCAGCCTCAACCATGGATCATTTTAACAACTTTATGAACATAGCAAAAATAAAAAGTATTTCAGTGGTTTTTCTTTTTTTTATTATTATTTTTCAGCTCGGGTAACAACCAGCTACAGCTGATCCAATCCACCCCAACCTTTGATGAGAATCATTTCACCATCAAATATAGTTTGAAGCACCCAAATATTAGTCTCTATTTCAGTTCAAGGAAGTGATGCTGTAATGAGTTTCAGCTTCAGGGTGAGCTTAGTGCCTAAAACAATGAACAAAACCCCAGAACTATGCTAAATGATCCCAAAACACCTACCCTGCAAAAGAAATAAAACAAACGACACACTCTCACCTCCCTGTCTAACATAAACGAAATAAAAGGCAGCTCACCCCTACTTCCACATTCACTGGAAGGGAGACAGCATCAAAATATTTACCTTCCCCTCCCCAGGTTGTGTGGCCGGTTGGAGAAAACAAAGCCTGAATCTCCAACCAGCCACCGCCACACAGTCTTAAAGCTTCGGGGTCCAATCGACATCCTTTTGGCCACGCCTTCTCCCAAACGGCCTATCCCCATTGTCCACGCACCCCATCGCCGCCATTGTATGTCAAGTCCTCCTCCTCACGGAATCCTTGTTACGAATTTGCCAAAGCTATTTCAGAGGATAATCAGAGGACAATAACTGCACTTCAGAAAACGTAAAGAAAACCACCCAGCACTACGACGATAGTCCTAACGCTCCATAGGAGCCTCAGCAGATCTACCATTGGCCTGAGCAGTGTTGTGTTATGCCAATCGGTTGCGTGGGCAAGATGATGCGACGGAGTGGAACAAGATGGCGAAGGCTCGTTTGAAACAGCTTTGGCGTCAACTTTGGAATATTTAGACTTGGGTTTTTCTTTGAGTCAAGAGCAGATAGAGGTACTTCAGTCCTTGATTTAGAACAATGTATTTGCATCTTCTTCAACAGTGTGTGGTGGACTGCCTTGCTGACTGACATCCGTAGCGATGATTACGCCACGTTGTTCGTTGTCCAATAGCATGCAGAGACAGTTTAAAAGACAACCGTAGATTCCGCCCCACGACTGAGTTCTCCCTATGGGTCATGGCCAGTCTAAATATTCACATATGTAGGATGGCTTACCAGGCTAGATTTTCACAGAAAAATGTAAAAATTCACTAATAGGTCTAAATTACTGGTAATTTGAGTGTCAAACTGTTTTAGAAATGTAATGCTGGTATTCCAAATCAAATGAAAATCTGTTTAAACCTGTACTTTTTATCATATCGGTCACACCATCTCAAATATTTTCCAGTGTTACATAACAGCGACAGGTCTAATAGAGGCCATCTTTTTTTTCTAGCTGGATAAATGGCGGCTGGGGATTTGGGGAAAGTTCATAGAGGAAGAGCCAGGCGCTGATTTCATCCTCCACTTCCCGTTCTTCACGGATTTACTGAAAAGCAGCGCTCGTTTTCAAGGCACAGACATCACTCTAGCTTCTTTACACTCGTAAAGGAGAGCAGAGGAATTAGGAGGTGATCGGGAAGAAGGTCCTCTCTGGTTTCCTAGCTCGAGGCCGTTTTCCTGTTTGCAGGAGAAGAGGCTTGCTGTGTACTTTGGGGGCCCGGTTTAGGTCAACATCCTGGTTCTGTGGAAGTGAAAGAGCAGGTTGTAGACAGACGATCACCAGGCAACTGAGGTTGTCAAGGGAGGAAGTCAGAAGGATGAGCATGAAGTTGGGCTAGTTGGAGTTCCACACCAGAGTAGTTAAAGATGTGGAATGGTGTCAAACCCTGTGTGTCCTTTTGTGAAGGTCTTTATGGCCCTTAACTAAACAGAGGCTAGGTAGATTTTCCTAAAGAGGGTGCTTCCTCTCCTCCAAAAGAACAATGTTTGCATTTCTCAGTGGTGGGGATTCCTGGCTGGTCCTCCCTCCCCCTGAGAACAGCCGTCTGCAGCGGGGTTAATCAGTGTGACAGACAGTTGCCTGGCAGGTCAGATTAGCGGCTCTACTGACTGAAGTCTGTGTGTGTGTTTGTTTTAAGACCTCTCACTGTAAAGCTGTCCTGAACAGCTTACACGATTAATCAGCTGCACGTTTAACAAGGGTCAAACCGGAGTGAAAACTCATCTTTGCTGCTGAAATGGAGAGTTGGATTCAGAAATGTTCCAAAATGACGTCCTAAAGCAAACCGTGGGACTTTTATCATACAGCACTTGTTCTGTTTCTGGCTCGGTACCAGAGTGGAGTAGAACCATGAACTGTTAGGGCCGGAATATACTTGCTTTTTAAGCAGCAGGCTGCGTCTTTGTTCACATTCTTACTGCTGCACGGCATTAATGCTGCGTTCGAGTTACCTCGGAAGTTGGAACTCAGAACTAGGAATGACGTCACACCTGAGTTAACAGCGTTCTGGTTACCGTAGTCGGAGAAGTCGGAATTCCAATATGGCGGCGCCCTCGAAAACTGCTGTTTTGGTAGCTCTCAGCGAACACAGACGACTAATAAACAACACTTTTAGTTTTTTCAGCTTATAGATGCAAGCGCTACATGTAACATTGATTTTAAACACACTCTTATATGTGTGTCTTGTAAAATAAACGCACTTCTACCAAAACTTACTGTTGTCGATACGGAGAGCTGCCATCTTGGATCTCGAGGTCGGAGTTCTGAAAAACCTCAGAGTTTCCGACTAGGAGGTCCGACTTTGCGGGGCGTTTTATTTGATTTTTCCTACTCGGAAGTCGGGATTTCCGAGTTCCGAGGACAGACCAAATGCACCATTAGTACTGGAGCGTTCCACTAGGGGGCACGTTAGAGTACTCGGACTAGATAGAGAGCCAGGTTTGTGGGTACAACCAAAACAAACATGGCGTCAATAGAAGAGATCACTAACTGGTTAATTTTGAGATCACGGCAGAAAAAAAGACAGCGGCGGTATCGTAGACAGTATAAAAGACCTCTAAACCAGAGACGGAGTGATCATGGTGAGTGTGTCTCACTTGTTTTGTCAACTCCGCCTACTGGTTACTCGTATATTGCAGCCTGTGAACGGGTCGCATTAATTTCGGGAAATGCGCATAAAGGACGCTTCAAATCAACACAAGTTATATGTGGCAGCCATTTTAAAGACGCATACACGTTGCTAAACAGCAAGTACAGCATATTCTAGGCCTTAGGGTCTGCAAACAGTTCATAAGAACTATGTAGGGTGAAGCTGTCTGCTTGTAAACGTTAAAAACAGTAGTAAACGGGGGGTGTAATGGCAGGAATCTGGCAATACGATATATCACAATACAGGAAAGACGATACAATATATTGTGATTAATGAAAGCCAGACAATGTTTGCCGTTCTTAAGACTAACTTTAATTAGAAGGACGCTTCCGAGACACATCAAGTTTTATCATGAGATCTCTTTATTCCATCAGAATGAAGGTGGTAAAAACTGCTGCCATCTAGCAGTTGGCGTTTGAACTGCACCACACAAATGAAATACAGTAATTGTAAATTCTCAATAAATAATCGATACACTGCTTTTAAAGTAACAGTGAGCAGTTTCCTGCTCCTCCGCCCTACTGGTTGAAAGTGGAATTACAACTAGCGTAAACAACCCTGCTGTAGGTAACGCTAACAACGAGCTAACACTTACATGAGCCAACTAATACTAAAATAAACCACAAGTAAAAAGCCACACTGTTGGACAAAAAATATTACAAGTGCAGTAGCAACAAAGCCAGGTCACCATCAGTCTGAGATTTCATAGCCTCATTTAGCTCCTCAAACTAGCGTAGGCCGTGCCGACGTTCACTCTGGTTTTAGCTGTTTGCTTCACTTCCAAAGACATTACTCTGTTACTTTTACTTCCAGGCTCTGCTGATGCCAACAGAAAAGCAAACTTCTTTTTCTTCTTGTGCTTTTTATTGACGATCGGCAAACTGAACATGCTAACCGCTAACATTACAGCTAACAGCCATAAAGCAGGTAAAGGTAAATATGGCACCTACCCGCTCTACAAAAATTTCTAGTGCCATTTTTGGCCAGCAGAGGGCTGCAGAGTGGTGTCAGATATGAAACTGGTCAAGTTTCTAACCCAACAATCACTGAGATCAATGTTAAACTTAAAGTTTAAAAAACTATTATTACGTTTAATATCAATTCAGTATCATAACACGAAATATTGCAATATTTCAGTGTATCAATGTCATCTTTTATCCCTAGTAGTAGAAGTTAACATATTCTTTTAAGCATGCATCAAACTGACATTTAGGGCTTTAAAAACAATACATATCTACATTTTAATAGTTTGAAATCTGCTCTAAAGCACTTCAAAATGTCAAATTGTAAGTAAATGTAGAATATTTACCAGTTTGAATATTAAAAAACACAAATTTTATGCGTAGAGGAATAATTCTATTTTAGTGAAAAGTTGATATCATTTGGTTTTTATCCAGATGAGCTATCAGGGCTTCCTTCTGTGTTTTGGTCTAACAGAAATCTTTACCGGAACAGCTCAGCTATAAATGTGCCTTCCACAGAAAACATGCAAACAGCACCTCAGTCATTCTCTGTGCAGCAGATTACATGTTGTATAAATGCTCGGCTGTCATAATCATCTCTGACATGTTTGTTTGACTTTGACTCATCATCGTTTTCTTCACACTTCAGACTGGTTTAGCTCTCTTTTATGAGCCGTTCTGACCTGAGAGTGAATCTACTCAGGAGTTTCAGTCAAAAACATGTTTTATGAATTGCTTTCATGAGTTTCTCCATGGAGACACGTCAGCTGTCAGCGTGTGTGATTAGCTAGCGTCGTCAGTGCCTGGACATGTTGCTGTCTGTTGTCTCCTCCCCCTCTGTCTGCAGCAGCCGGGATTAAGTGACCGTCTGGTCCGTACAGGATTCCTCCTCTCAGCCCTGTGGGTTTGCTGTGTTTTGGCAGAGGCCTACACACACACACACACACACACACACACACTTTGTGCACAACTCTTTCACAGCTGATTGCCGATGGCATAAGGCCCCACTCAAACACAGAGGAAGACTCAGTCAAGGCCATACTTTAAGTTTCCAGCTCAACTCTACATTCTTCACCACTGTTTGTGTCTCTGAGTCACCGCCATGTTCTCCTGAGATCATACGGTTCTGTTGTGTTGCTTTTGTAGAGCCAGGATTTCACTGAGCTGCAGCTGTTGGGCCAGTTGGACCCAAAAGTCTGATAAAATATGTACATTTTTATTTTGGATGGTCGTAGAGAGCCTCCTGACCTACTGCTGTTCAGCACACGAGGGTCAAAGAGGTCAAGGCTGCTTTAGTGCATCAACTGAATCTGCTTGTTTTTGAAGTTATTTTCTACTAGATGTGTATTTCCTCTACAGTTTAGCTCGTCTGGAATTACATCATGTAGATGGAATGTTAGACATTGATTATGTTTCAGCCACGTGTGAAAGTTCACACTGGTTATCTACAGCGTGGAGAAACTTTTCATGAGGAGACGGACGGATACAGAATGTGGGAGCTCCCGTCTGGTAGAAGGGGCAGCAGCTCTGGACCGTTGGAGCTTCTGTTTTTGTTCTCTCTGGTCTCGGTTTCTTCTCTCGTTTCAGCTTCTGCTGTAACTCTACATGAGAGTATACCTTAGATCATCTCTCTTCCTTCCTGTTTGCTCTGTTCCGCTGATTTTTCATGCACCCTCGCTAAACTGTGCTTTAACACTCCACCCTTTTGCTTCTCACCTTCCTCCACACGGTGCACTTCCCCCCGTTTCCCTTCTTGCATCGTCTCTTTCATCACTGAGGCAATAAACTGCTCTGTTAGCATGTAGGTGTAGGAGCCAGCATGTCAGATGCCTCTGAGGTCAGCCTTGCCTTGTTCTGTGCCATCAGCTGCTGCTATAGGCCCACTGCCAGTGCTGCTAAAAAAGACCAGCCCATAATGGACATTTGTCTCCTGCTCTGTCCAGCAGAGGTCCTCCAGTCAGTACAGAGTTTAAAATATAGTCATATTGTGTAGCACTTTATTTACATTACCTTTATGCACATAAACACTATTGTTGGCTGTAGGAACACATTTAGATAAAAGAAATATGTTTAGTTGGCTCTAAAGTTGGTGATTGGACAAATTTATTGACCATCTGTGATCTGACCGATCGTTTTGGAAGAGCAACGTTTTTATGGTCAAATCATTGTTTCTTTTGCAACTCTCTATGTACACACACACATATTATACATCATTAGAAATCTAGGGTTCTAATGATTACTAATACAACCATAACTGTAGACACAGTAAACGCTTTTGTCAAACCAGTTTGTCCAACACGTTGTTCAAAGCCTCACATCATAGCCAGAAAAGAACCATTTCAAACAAAAACAGTCTTTTTACATCTACAACACGCCTCATGTTCACAATCCAACATAACATACCACTGAAAACCTTCCTAATGTCCTTCAGATGAGTCTCTGTATCACCATAACCTCCGTTAGCATCCTCATATTAGCTTCTTTTGAATTTGCAGTACAGTATATTGTTGATTGACACATGAAATAGCCAAATAAACTTTGAAAAGAACAAAATCTCACATGAGGACCTCTCATGGTCTGTTTTCACAAACTGGGTAAGAACTACTGGGATTGGTGGATTGCTGCTTTTCTGGCCAATAAAGTCTAAATGTGCAAATATGTCGCTCATCATCATTTTATAGACTAACGAATATGAGTTGGAGAAATTCTACAAATCACCCGATCTTAGTAGGAACATATTTTAAAGAAGTATAGCATAACTTTACTAGAAATGTGACATAACTGACCAGTGCAGTGGTTTGGCTAACCACAGAAATATGATTCACTAACATTACTTTGAGCAGAACAATTCAGAACCCACTTCTTTATTTTAGAGAGCCAATAGGAAAGAGAGCAAAGGTGCAAATGGACAGAAAAGCATCAGAAACTCATCTGCCCTCCTCCCCTCTGCTTAATACAACACCACTCTATCTAGTGTTTCTCTGTGCTGCTTCAGGTCATTTAGCTGGTTAATGTAAAGAACGTCATTAATAATATTGCAGTATTATTTAAGTGATAAGTTTTTATTAGTGAGTGTTTATGAACAGAATAAGTGCATGTGCAAGCAGTGGCATTGTTGCATCTGTGCTCCATTAATAAGCCTGTGACTACATGACCATGGTTTAAAAATAAGAGGTAATTTAAACAAATGTCATACCTGCCAGTGTGTTTTTCCCTCCTTCTACCATTTTTACTCATAGTGATGTTTTAGGACCCCGCCTCTCAATAAATGTGAGTTTAGCCTTTGGAAAAGACAAAGTCGTGACTTTTGGAGCCAAAAAGAAAATAAAAATGTGATGTTGCTCCACTCATTTTTATTATTACGTTAAAGTGTTTTATTTTCTTCTATTGTGTAGATCAACGTTCGCGTGACCACCATGGACGCAGAGCTGGAGTTTGCCATCCAGCCCAATACCACAGGAAAACAGCTGTTTGACCAGGTGAGCCTACCTGATGCACCTGGCTCTTATTAAATCAACTCTGACCTTTGTGTCAAAGGTTCCATCAGCCTTGAGGCAACACGTCCTCCTTGTGTCCTACAAAGATAAGAAAAGAGTCACCTCACTAACACTCGTCAGCTGTTTCCTGTTTGGCCATGATGTCATCGCTGCATTTTTACAGAAAACAAACTCTTTAGTAGAAGACGTGAAGTTCACCGCGAGATCTTTTTGCTCCCAGGTGGTGAAGACGGTGGGTCTGCGGGAGGTGTGGTTCTTTGGTCTTCAGTATGTGGACAGTAAAGGTTACAGCACCTGGCTCAAACTCAACAAGAAGGTCAGTTTCTCCTGGCTTCCTTTAGCTCTTACTTCTGTGGTGAGACTCACTCACTCACCTGCTGAAAGGTGAGAGGGTCTCATGTGCAGCATCACCTCCTGTTGGGGTAGAGGACTCATTCCTGTGTGTGTGTGTGATAGGCTGCTACCGTGATCCAGTGATGTGCATCAGTAATCGTTTGGTTATTTCTGCTTTAGCAGTAGGTTGATGGTTGGATGTTTTGTTTATAAGGTGACCCAGCAGGATGTAAAGAAAGAAAATCCTCTACAGTTCAAGTTCAGAGCCAAATTCTTCCCTGAGGACGTATCAGAGGAGTTAATCCAGGAGATCACTCAGAGACTCTTCTTCCTACAGGTAACCAAACACACCCTGGGTGGAGAAACGTCTGGGCTCTCCACCTTAATGCTGTTTACCCCAACAGGTGAAGGAGGCCATCCTGAACGATGAGAACTACTGTCCTCCAGAGACCGCCGTGCTGCTGGCTTCATACGCCGTCCAGGCCAAGTATGGAGACTACGTCAGAGATGTCCACAAGCCCGGATACCTGACCCAGGACAGACTTCTGCCTCAGAGGTAACCGGACCAGCTGCAGCATCACGGCGAGGGGATTTACCCAGAACACTGAATGTGTGTGTGTGTGTGTGTGTGTGTGTGTGTTCGTGTGTTCGTGCGTTCGTGCGTGTGTGTGTTCAGAGTCCTGGAGCAGCACAAGCTGACGAAGGAGCAGTGGGAGGACAGGATACAGACGTGGCATGAGGAACACAAAGGGATGCTCAGGTGTGTTTACCTGAGTGTGTTTAAACGTCGTCACTAATGTGATGCTATTATCATTACTACAGGGTATTTTTACTCATAACTAAGATTTTACAGCTGTTAAAGATACCACCGTTCCTTTTCTCTAGAGAGGACTCGATGATGGAGTACCTGAAGATTGCCCAGGACTTAGAAATGTACGGAGTCAACTACTTTGAGATCAAAAACAAGAAAGGCACACAGCTGTGGCTGGGCGTGGACGCTCTCGGCCTCAACATCTACGAACACGAGGACAAGTAAGACACACGCACACTGCCGCACCACCTCCTTGTTCTCGTATCACCTGTTTAATTTCTACTTCCTGTTAAAAACAAAAGGACGACTACAAGTACTCGCTGATATGGAGTACAGATAAATGTCATTACACTCATTAAAATGAACTTATAGTTTATTTTAGGCCAGGACAATATTTCAATAAGAATATATCTATAGATAGATGTGGGATGCAATTAAAAACTTAGTCAATAAAAACTCCAATAAAAGTTTTTTTTGTATCATTAAAGCCCATCGGGTAGCTTAATACTAGAGTCAGTACTTACTCCCATCAGAAACACAGACCCAGGCACCAAGCCAGAAGTTCACCATCATGGCAACATTCTGGTTTTTATTAAAGTGCATCTTTACCTGTAACCACTAACGTTTCTGACATGTTAAACACTTTGAATCTATTTCCTGAAACAGACGCGTCATTACATCATCATCTGCTCCAGATGCTTCTCCTAATGTGACGGCATGTCTCTGACGCTAGAGAACACCAGCAGGGTCAGAACCCACCTTTAGCTGAACTCTGCTCAGAAAAGTGATTTATCTACAGGGTGGGTCATTTATATTGATACACCTTAATTAAATGGTTGGTGATATTAACGTCCTGTTTGTGAACAAAGAGAAGCTTGTAAATAAGTCATGAAACAATAAAGTTACGTTAATTTACCAATAAGTTTGATGTGTCACATGACCCTCTTCCTATTGAAAAAACAAACGTTGGATCCATGGTCACCACCCAACTTTAAAAGTTTGCCCCCTCACATATACTAATGTGCCACAAACAGGACGTTAAGATCACCAACTATTCCCATTTTATTAAGGTGTATCCATATAAATGGCCCACCCTGTACAGCTAGAGAACCTCTGTTGTTGTTTACATCTGAGCTTCTGATTGGTCCACGTGAGCTGTCCTCATGCTGAAAACATGACCTGTGACATCACTCACTGAGTTGTATGTTTTTAATAAGGAAATGGACTAAAACAAGAACAGTGACTTAAATCTGATTATTGGTTTGGAAACTATAAATGATGCAGGTGAAACTGGAAAAAGAGAATCTGGTGCAAAAGTTCATTTAAAGCAGCGTTCTGCAACATTGCAGTTATATGGTCTCTGTCGCCCTCTAGAGGGTTGCTGCGTAACATCACTGTCGTAACATTAAATCTCTCTCTCTCAGGCATAAGAGGCATGTTTACATTCCTAATGTCAGGCAAAACAACGAAAACAAACTTTTCCACCTCCACACATTGAATCAATAGTATTATCAGGACTGTATAACAACTTTATGCCCGACCAAACACAATAACCCTGGTGAAATCATTTATTACTTACCTAGCCATTAGCAGCACGGCTAGGTCAGAGTCCGTAGTTCATGCTGTTCTTTCTAAAAGAGCTCTCCAGCGAGGAAAAGACGGCCCAATAATAATTATAGTTATAATAATAACTCTGGTCTTTGCTCTTGCTCTATCACGTTCTTTTCTTTTCCTATATTCCTCTGATAAGGGATTTCTAGCTTTCTTTGGCGAATCTGCCGCTGCTAAAATGTGAGTCTACGTTATACAATTATGGCAAGCCAAAGGGATAAAAAATGTGCGTTCTAAACTTGCATTATGTCATAATGCTCGCTTTTAGAACACGCGAGTTTTTGCCCCCTTTGGCGTCAAAACGCGCGTTCAAGACATAACTCGCATTTAGAACGCGCGCTTTTGTATCCTTTTGGCTTGCCATATTCTGCCGTAAAGCAACACCCAGTCAGTACTTCCGTCGCTACCCAATGCACAAAAACTGTATAGTGCAGTAAACAGACATGGGACCCCCAACACTATCACAGGTATGAAAATGAACATAATAGATAATACTATGATGCAAAAACTTTACAAAAAAGCATAATTTTAAGGTGTAAAAGTTGCGGAATGTTGTTTTAACTTAGACTGAGAGACCATCTAAAGGCTCGGGAAGCCTTTGAAGGTGTTTTGGATTCATCAGCTGATTAGAGTGTGACACTTTGAGTCTAGAATATTAAACCTTTTCACAAAATTCTAACTGTTCAGGATTTTTACTTTAACTAGTACTAGTACGTGGTATCGGCCTGACACCCAGTGCTGCTATCAGCATCGTTGCATCCCTAAGTTCTGCAGAGGTCCTCATTAAGCTTGATTACACCGTTTGCTCCAGACTGACACCAAAGATCGGCTTCCCCTGGAGCGAGATCCGAAACATCTCCTTCAACGACAAGAAGTTTGTCATCAAACCCATCGACAAAAAAGCGCCGGTGAGTCCACGCTTTCATCACAAGAACTAAAAGTCGTTCTTTAAACATCTTGTAAGTGATCTTTGTGTGTGTGTGCAGGATTTTGTGTTTTACGCCCCACGGCTGCGCATCAATAAGCGTATTTTGGCATTGTGCATGGGTAACCACGAGTTATACATGAGGAGGAGGAAGCCCGACACCATCGAGGTGCAGCAGATGAAAGCTCAAGCTCGAGAAGAAAAACACCATAAGCAGATGGACAGGTACTCCAGAGATGAAGATCCTCTAGAGATGTACAAATATCAGACAAGCTGTGGCTATACAAGAGTCTCGCCACTAGAGGGCAGTCCTGCCTCTCACACGCTTAGTTCACTCCATGAGTTCAAACTTTGTTTTCTTTGTGTTTGAGGCTGCGTATGAAGACAGCTGTCCTATTTCTGTCCAAATGTTCTCAGGGCCCAGCTGGAGAATGAAAAGAAGAAGCGAGAGCTCGCAGAGAAGGAGAAGGAGAAGATAGAGCGCGAGAAGGAGGAGCTGATGGAGCGGCTGCGGCAGATTGAAGAGCAGACGATGAAAGCTCAAAGAGGTGCTTCCTGCTCCTGTCAGGCCCAAGAGTGTCTCTGTCATGAAGTCAGTTAGTTTAACTCCAGCTGAAAACGTGTCTCTGCTCTGAACAGAGCTGGAGGAGCAGACGCTCAGAGCCATGCAGCTGGAGCAGGAGAGGAAGAAGTCACGAGAAGAGGCCGAGAGGCTGGAGAGGGACAGACAAGCAGCCGAGGAGGCGAAGGCCGAGCTGGCCAGACAGGCTGCAGACCAGCAGAAGACCCAGGAGCAGCTGGTGGGACTGGTTTCCACAACTCTGCTGTTTGTTGTTGACGACCGTTACTTCAAGGGTGGCTTCTGTGTTCCAGGCTGCTGAGCTGGCTGAATTCACAGCAAAGATCGCTCTGCTGGAAGACGCCAAGAGGAAGAAGGAGGATGAGGCCACCGAGTGGCAGTACAAGGTACTGCAGGCTCACCTGCTGCCTTCTCAAGAGAGCAAATAGCTTCACATAATCTCCTTTCACTCGTATCGTAGCCCCGTCCACAATTTCCTTCTGTCTGCAAGCAAATCCAGTCACCTTCAGACCTCCTCATCGTGCTTTAGAGGTTCTGTCTCTTGTCCCTCTCCTGCAGGCTCTGTCCGCTCAGGAGGACCTGGAGAAGACCAAAGAGGAGCTGAAGACCGCCATGACACCAGTGCTAGCACCTTTAGGGGGCCAGACCGAGCACGACGAGCAGGACGAGAACCACGCAGAGGCCAGTGAAGAGCTGTCCAACGAGGGCGTCTGCCAGCTGGACCTCCGCAGCGAGGAGGCGCGCGTCACAGAGGCGCAGAAGAACGAGAGGGTGAAGCAGCAGCTGCAGGTGAGAGGTGTTCTGAGGCAGCAGCAAATATATTCCATATAACACTTAGGAAAACCTACAACAATGGAGAAATTAAATTTATTTTTGCATTTTTTTCACGTGAACCTTTTATCGTCTCTTCTCTCTCAGACGTTAAGTTCCGAGTTGGCCGAGGCCAGAGACGAAACCAAGAAGACTCAGAACGACGTGCTGCATGCCGAGAACGTCAAAGCGGGACGAGACAAATACAAAACACTGCGCCAAATCCGCCAGGGCAACACGAAGCAGCGCATCGACGAGTTCGAGTCCATGTGAATGCAGCGTCTCTGTCCCCGTAACATCTGTCCCCTCAGCATCTCTGTCCCCACAACACCTTTGTTCCGGTAACGTCCCGTAACGTCCCTGTCCCCGCAGCACCTCTGTCCCTGTAACGTTTCTGTCCCCGTAATGTCTCTGCCCCTGCAGCACCTCTGTCCCCTCAGCATCTCTGTCCCTGTAACGTTTCTGTCCTCATAATGTCTCTGCCCCCGTAACGTCTCTGTCCCCGCAGCCTTTTTTGTTGTTTTTGGTTTATTTTAGGAGGATCTGCTGGTTTTTTTGTTGTTGTTTGTTTTTGTTGCTTTTTTGTGGAGGCCGTCGAGTTTCCTTCAACACATCCTGGTAAAAATCTTACGCCATCTTTGCCTAACTCTTCTTCTCAAGGGAAGTTTGGATTTCTTCCTGTTACGGAGCTGCGAACACGCCACTCTGAACAATAACGATGATAAAGACTGAAAACCAAATAAAAACCTAGTTTATGCTTGTTGAGTAAGCAGCCATAGAAGCTACCTTCTTCCTGTTTTTGTTAATTATGCAAAGCTTTAGCGAGACTCTGTTTTTTTTATTTCCATTACCGTTCCACTTCTGTTTGGATCATTTTATTGATGACGCCCTTTTGTTGACGAACGAGGACCGAAGAATAAATGAAGTCAGTGTCGCGAGTCACAACTTGTCAGCTGCCAGGTGGACACGAGTTTAGGTCCACGCTAACGCTGCAGCGTTTTAACAGCTCCATGACTGGTTGATTAGGATTTTAAAGAGAATTATTCCTGTCATCCCACCCGTCCGAGGGGGAGGAGCCACTGAAAGATGGCGTTTTGACACATGAATGTAGCAAAGGTAACAAAGGGAAGTCATTGAGTCGGCGTGTGCCACTCGGCTGTTGCCCTCAAGTCAAAAGTATTCTAAACGTGAGCTCAGTGTGAGTTTGTGTGATTTTCCTGTTCCCGTCAACACGGATGCTTTCCTCTGCCTACCAGCTCACCAGGGAACTCCAGCGGGCCCAGCCCGGCCGTTACGGCCCAGGCCTGGCACCTCTCTACCTCAGGAATAAAAGCAGAGGTGATCGACGGTCAAACACTCAGGGTGCTCTCCTCCTTTGTTCCTGAGCAGCTTTCCCAGTATTCCTACTAGGATCTCCCTATTTTAGATCATGTTTATGTGCTCATTTAATGGATTTGAAACAAGGTTCCCAACTGAAGTGTGTGTGCGTGAGTGTTAAATGGCCTTAAATGTTTGGATTAGAGCTCATAATCTAACAGAAATTAGGCCAATTTCTCCTAAAGTCGACTAGAGCGGATGACAAATTGACTAAAACTTTTGTGATGTTGAAGATTTGTTCAAATGTGCATTTTTTTAAGAAGTATTCATAAAGTTTTTTTAATTAACAGTATTTGACAGCTGGTGTATTTTTATTAGCAACGATGTGAAACAGGACGACACAACCTGCCTTTTGTGTTTAAACATCAGTTTGTTAGAGTTGTTTTTGCCAGAGCAGATAAGTTCAAACAGCAGGTAACCTTAGTTGGTGGCTTCAATCCTTCAGTTAGTTTCCAGTTTTCTTCTAAGCTAACATTTAGCGGCCCGGCGGTGAAGCCATGATCTGTGCCGGCTCCGCCACCAGCTGTCACATTCTGCTTTTTTGTCTGTTTTTCTTACGTTCCTGTTAGAATTCTTTAATGTAGCAGAACAATTGGATTCTGGTCAATGTCATGGGCTCGCAAATAAAAGTTTGACATTTTAAGTGTTGGCTTTGTTTTCTTTACGGCGCAGGTTTCAATTGGTAAAACAGATGAATGTTCCCAGTTTAAAAAAACGGTGGTTTTCTAATGATTTTATTAATTTAGGGAAGAAGAGAAAACACCGCTCATCTGTGTGAAGGTGCTGGATAAGGTATAAAACTTCAAAATGGCAAAAATCCGCACGCTTCTATCTGCAGTTTTTTATTCTCAAGCTTTCGGTCAAAAGACCTTCATCAGGAGTTGTTCATGTTCACACCAACAATTAATTTAGGGAAGAAAAATAAACGCTAAACCTGGGTTACTTTGTTCTTGAATTCGTTTAGAACAGCACACGATGTGCTGCTTTTTGAGTTCTTTTAGCATATTTCATTTCTACAGGTCTAGTGAGCTCAGCTTTACAAACCATGTGGTTAAATCATTAATGTTTGTGATTATTTTTTCACAGAGCCAGGTGTGCGTGGGTAGATATATTAGCCTTGATGAGTGACATTCAAACACTGCATTTTGTGTTAATTATGATTACTTTTAGCCTACAACTGAAATTTGTTTGCCATTCTAAAATCTAAAACTAGGGGCAAATAAATAAATTTGTGCTAACATACATGTTCAGTTGAAACTGGAAATATTAGAATGTTACAAAAGTTCATTTATTTCAGTAATTCAGCTTAAAAGGTGAAATATGAGACTATAAAAATCTGACATATTGTGAAAAGATTCAATATTCTAGACTGTCACACTCTAATCAGCTAATGAATCCTAAACACCTGCAAATGGTTCCTGAGCCTTTAGATGGTCTCTCAGTCTAAGTTGAATTACTGAAATCATTAAAATTGGGGAATGACCTTTGCCTACCCACTTCATTTAACACTCTGTCACACCGCCTTCTCTCCTTTTACCTCTATCTTCTCTCACCAATACCTAAGGACGGGTCAGTTTACTGAGAAGTTTGCTTTG